>BPTQ01000001.1:263236307-263628282 GCA_019973895.1 Chrysanthemum seticuspe
ACTCTACCTTTGCAGCTTATCTTAGCTCTGGAAGTACATCTTTCAGCTTAAAAATAAGCCACAACAGGCCCCATAGGCTATTCTTCAGCCTGCATATAAAGCCTGCAGCCACGGGTCAGAATTGTTTTTTTTTTTTTTTTTTCTTTGTCTTTTTAGCTTATCAGTAGTAGATTTTAGCTTATTTAGGATTTAATTCACTAGTGGTTTAATTAGTATAGGCTTAGTGTAACTAATAACTTATCAGTGCTTATCATAGGAGTTTAGTGTTTAATTTCCATTTTCCCTTTAGCCTTAGGAGTTCCCTAGATTTACGCCAACTGATTTGTCTCCCCCCCCCCCTTAGTGTAAGTTAGGAATCCTTAGGTTTGACTAGTTTAGATCTTTAGTTTGAAGTTAAATCGAAGTTAGTTAGATTAACTTATTGGTTGGATTGGTCATATCGTTTGAAGTTTAGTTAAAGGAGTGTTTGGTTTGGTATATTCATCACTGTTGGTGAAAGGCTGATCTAGACAGTTTAACGCGACTTCGTTAGGCAAAAAGTTTTCACAAAAGTGTCATATTTCTATCTCATTAATGCGCTGATTAAGTTAAAGTTCAAAAAAAATAAAGGTTTTCAAAAACTGACGTGGTTGGGACTTGAACCCACGCCACTCAGTACACACTGCAAACCAAAGACCATCTGCTCTCTTGAAGCTTTTGTTATCAGCATGCATCTTTAAAGTTTTTAAAGGCTTTTTAATCCAAGTTTAAAAATCAAAATAACAAAAAGGTGGGGAGGCAGGCTCGAACCTGAGACCTCCCACCTTTATAAGTGTTTGTGTGTACCTGGATGACCAAATGCCCTTGGGACTTTTTTCGTTCAAATATTACACTTTTAAATTCTTAAGGGCGTTTGGCAGTTTAGCCTTAAGCACTTATTCAGCTTATTTTTAGCTTATTTCTCAAAGCACCACCCACGTTTTTTATTTTTCTTAGAATCAGTGATACTTAAAGTATTTTCTGTAAAATTTTCAGATTTTTCCGAAATGTTTTAGTATTTTTAATTATTTAATTAGTGTTAAATCGTTTTTTAATTCGTAATAAATAAAATAAAAGTCAAAAAAATATTCCGCTTTTTCCAAAAATTATTTTTGGTGATGTAGAACGTAGGAAAATTGTTTTCACACTCGTAGGACTTAAATTGCATTATTTTCACTTTTTGAGGCTCGGGATTAACTTGGGTTTTGCGTTTTTGCATTTTAGTACCCTAGGACTTAGTTTAGCCTCGTTTTATCATTTCTTAGGCTTAGTAGTAGTTAATTTGTAGTTTATTAGGGTTCCCTTGCCTTAATTACCTTCCCGTTAATTAATTCGTAGAAAACGTAATTCAAACCAAACAAAGCATCAAAACCAATTCAAGTTCGAATCACGAAACTCAACGATTCCTTCCATTCACACCTCGTTGGGACACGACCCGGGAAATCACTTTTCCGGTATCACTTTTATCACACCCGTAAGATTTGATACGTTGACCCTTTTCCTAAAGGGTTAATTTGTCGAATTTTACGGTTAATTTGATATATATTGATATTGTGTTTTTCACCACTCACTTTACACGAATCACGCATACTAATACTTGATTTATTTTATAAATTGATGAATCCGATTGGTTGGCAAAGATCATGGTTGGTGAGGTGATTTCTACAATTCATATGTATATTATTTGCATTATTATATGTTTCATGTGCAAGTTTGGATTCTCTAAAGCGCCAGTGTACTGTAATGATTTGGAATATCTATGTGGGTCACACAATTGTGAAAGATATTACGTGGGTTAATTAAATCCGCATGACGACAATAGTTAATACTGGTTATAGCAGATCGTGGGTCAGTGTTACTCTTCTAATGGAGGTCACGTGATATGATTTAATTCTTTTGATTATTGAAGAGAGTGGACAACAGTAGCGAGGCACACGCATGGTTAAAAGAAAGTGCTGTTATAAACAAAAGTATTGCTGTCCATAATTCTTAAAGTACTGCTGCTACTACTGTTTGGTTTAAAAGTACTGCTTTGCTTATAAAAGTACTGTTATCGATGAAAGTACTGCTCGAACATCCAAAGTACTGCTTGGTGTTTTTCAAAGTACTGCAACGTACTGTTCAAAGTACTGCTTATGCTCAAGGTACTGCTACTTTTCAAAGTACTGTGAGGAGGTTTCAAAGTACTGTTATATTGAAAGTACTGCTTCTCATATGGTTTTTGATTTAAGGGGAAGTCGAGCATAATTATTGTTATGATTTTTGGACGACACACACACGGGTTATTGTTCACACACACAAGGAGTTTGGTGATTATGTTCTTAAAGGATTCAAAAAGGCTCGTATTTGATTCTTATGGATTAATTGATTACGAAGAAGGTTGAATATCATTTATTTGATGTTGTAGTTGAGTTTCACAAGTTTGTGTTTTTATCATATAGCTTGATGAATCTAGCAATGTGTGATTTTTCTTATGATGCTCTATGCACACATTGGCTATCACTTAAAGGAGTTATATTGTAGTGCTCAGTGTCTCATACTAGTTGAGGATTCTTGTCAAGGGATTGCAGTTTACTTATATTTGGTTCGTATAAGTATGGAGTTCCGTGGATATTACAAGATTTAAGACACAAGTTTGGGAAATTCTACTTCTTCATCAAATTCGTTATACTCGGTTTTCTTCACAAGTAATCATTACATAAAGCCTACAGATTTGAAGAATCAAGAAGATGGTTAACATATGGATTTCAGGGGAAGCTTATTGTTAAATGTTTAACCATCTACATGCATCACTCAAGGGGAAGTGTTTGATTTTTACTACTGTTGATCATTATTACTACTGCTAGTTAGAGTTTTCTACTGTTTTGGATCCATTTTTCCTATGGTGGGCGATTTGAAGCATTGGAAGTCTTAGATTGGAAGTATGATATTGGTTCGTGGTGGTCAAGATCATTATTTGCATACGTTCTCTATTTGTTGATAACAAAAAGGGGAAGAGATGTTTGAGTGACATGTTTAAGTCAAGGGGAAGATTGTTTCATTTATGGTGAGATTTAATTATCTCAACTTCTGCTACTTCGTCTAGGGAAGTTCGTACAAGAATCGTGTTTATTTTTTCATCATCAAATAGGGGAAGATTGTTGGGTCTATTATAGATTTGATGATACAAAACAAGAAGAATGAAACATGAAGGACTAAAAGTGACAAGAAGAGAAACTACAAAAAGATGGAGGATTTGGAAGATTCTAGAAGATATGCTTAAAATAATATTTAGTTTCCTAATTATATTATGATTCCTCTTGTAAATCCTAGTTGTCTCTAGTATATAAAGAGACATAGGGTCATTAGTTTCATAGTACGTACAAGAGGTAGACGTCTAAAGGTGTGTGTGTGTGGGAAACTAGGCGTAGGGATTTGGGAAAACGCCTAGGGTTTAGTTAGTTAGTGTTAGATCAAGTCTTTGATCTTTATTATAGTTAGTTAGTTAGTTTATGATAATGAAAAACCTTGTTCATAATAATGTTGATTCTATGTTTGAATATTCCGCTTTCATTATTATGTGTTCCTAGATATAATACTAGACCTAGTCTAAGAGCTTACAACGATCTTTACAACAACGGACGATTTAGAATAAATAAATTTATTCACGGATTAAACATGCAAATATAGGATACAATATATTATAAAATCAAACATACCAAATATTTGATTTATTATAACAATTGTTTAACATCCCTTATCCAAATACTAAATAGATTAATGCATGAAAATTCCAGTTGATGAATTATGCCTTAAGTAATGATAATCATACTTGTTGGCAAGGCATAAATCAACCAATTTGATTTATCGTAATTTTGAGAATACTTATTTCAATGATTCAATTAGTGAAGTCCTTGTATGTGTGCATTCACCAATCCACATAAGAATTCATAAAGTGTGTGACATCCTCTACCACCAATTTATGACAATTAAACTTTCAAACATTTTAAAGTTTAAAGTATTCTTATTCTTTTAACGTATAATGCAACTGTGCTCTTAGATAAGCACAACTAGTTCACATGGCCATTAACAAGGATGAAATCCTACCATGACTAGTATTGAGTGTCATCTCAATTAAACCAACATCATTGTATACAAATAACAATGTGCTCATTAAAACTCTGTAAACTATAATATCTATTGCGTAATGTTTGATGCTTTCCAAACTTTCAAGTTTGAAGCTAATGACAATTTGCACAACAATTGACATATTGTTCATCCATAGAATCTAGGAGCAATTCCAGGCTGAGAATGTAATTCTATTAGAATATTCATTACACAAGTTATCTAATAACTTTTAGTTAGATATCAATGTTTTCAAATCATCTATCATTCAAGAATGATACAACAATTTGAATACACTACATGATGTACATGATGAATCTACAGATCAAACTTAGATTTCATTTATGTGTTATCTTGTCAAAAGATATTTATCCATTTCCCAAATGATATATCATGTTTTATTAGAATCATTTACTGCAAATGTTTATTAATAATAAACATATATTCAAAGGTTGTATGTTTTAATTCTTAAATCTTACAAGTGAAGTTTCATTCCAATCTAAGACTTAATATTTAGCTTACAAGGAATGTTACTTCCTATATGTTATACAACATATAAGATTTAAAACCTTAACATAATACTCCCACTAGCTTTCAGGAATACTTAAAATTTATCTTATTTCAATTATAAATCGAAACTAGGATTTAATAATTAAACATAAGAATAATTTCATAGATCCATGCATTTATCCATTCATGAATTATTGCACTTCGTACACTTCCAAAGACTATATGAATTCAAAAAAACCTTTCGATTACTTACCGTCCTCGCTCAAGTAATTTCTCAAGAAAGAGTTTTGATATTCCATTGTCATATTTCATATTAATAAAAACAAGTAAGACAATTATCATCTTTATATATTTAATGTGTCTAGGAAAGAATATTCAATCACAATTAATTTCTTAAGTATGATTAATAATCTTGTCATAAGACATGCATTAAATATGTGTACAATATTGTTCATATGACTTCTACACAGAGATTTAAACCAATAGGGTTTTCCTTCTTTTTGAAGAAACTCATCTTCATTCTCTAGTCTAACTATTAAGATAAACCAAATTTCCAAAATTGATTATCTTTATGGACAACATCTTTAACATTCATTGTATGAGTAATTTACCCAATTTATTATTTGGTAATCCATCATAATAACTATCAGGTTTACTATAATCATGTAACTCATGTTCTTCTCAGCATATAAATCAAATATCTGAGATATACTTGCGGATCTATGAATGATAATTCCATCGTCTTGAGGTTAACATTTCATATTTAGCCTCATCATCATATTTACTAGTGTATTTAAGAAGATTATGTATCTTGTAATTTTATTTTTAAAAAAAACTCTCACTTGCTTTTTGTAATATATAGACTATATATATATATATATATTTAGCAATCAGAGCAAAACTACATTGTTCTCTTTTTGGGACATTACAAATACACATTGATAATTCCTGACTTTTTGTTAATAACCTATTTGATGTGTTTCCCGTGTGCAAGTTTAAAATTTTATAAACGCGATTTAACCGTCTAATACCATAAACACATACAAGCAAGTATACTCGTTCGCGATAGCAAAGGTGGGTAAGTCGAGATCGTCCCAAGGGATTTTGTGTTCGAAATTATTTTCTTAAAAAGATTTGAAACAAGAAAGCTTTGTCAAGGCTTCCTCAAAAGTGATGTTATAGTGAAATTCAACAATAAGAAATATATATAGTTGTGTGTAGTCTATAGGCAATCATAGGTAGTGTTCATGAAGGCTTGGTGTAAACTCTTAATGTGATGCACAAATCATAAGCAAATGATTTCCAACCATGGTTTATGTTTGTAAAAATCATTCTAAGAACAAAAACATATAGGTAATCCTTTCGGTCCTTATCCTAATGATTATCCTTTAGAAAATCCATTTGTTTGTAAAGTGTTCTTATTAAACTCGTTCTTACGAATCTTTCGACCTTTCGCGATGAAAATATGTCTAGTCTTGTTTTAATGAGTAAACATGGTGGTTATCAATCACCATATCCCCATACTAGTTTGTCACTCAACTTTTTGGAATAAAACACAAGAGAAATCCTTTCGGTCCTTTTTCTTAAAACATGTTTTACCGACAAATCAAACCAAGACTAGTATTTTTCCAACAAACTCATTTAAACAAGATCATATATACATGCATCACATATGAGAACACTTAGTATGATTTCCTACATCCCAACACACAAGTATATCCAAAACTACTCCATGATAATAATATCAAAACACAAGAAATAACAAAGTAATTCCAATAACTCAAGAGAATAGAAGTTCATAGAATACCTAAACTTTTGCGATTACAAGAACTAGAATTCGTGGCTTATAGCAACCACACGCCTCCAATCACCTAGCTTAACCGTATAACTCCAAATAACCAAAACAATGGATGAGAATTGCTCTCTCCAACCTCTTGGATGTTTTACAGTGAATACAAAACTTTTGGGATGAATAATATGGTTGGTAATAGTTTTAGTGTAAACTATTACACTTTTGGTTGTGTCACACCTAATAAACTAAGACTAGGTTCAATATATAGCCAAAGAAACTTGTCTAACTGGCCAAAAACGTTCCCAACAAGTTAATATCAAGAAATGATCGGCCTCCAATGATTATGGGGAGTTAAGGCAACATTAAATGCATCTTTGTGTAACTGCAGACCATGCAACCGGATCGGTTGCCGTTTTGACCAATATCCAGCCGGATCCGGTTACGGGGCACGACCGAACGGCTGGGCGCATGAATCATTGAGTTTTTTTGACTTTCTTGATTCATGCCTCACTCTTTGCTCTTGCTGATGATTTCCAAGGCAAAACTTGATCTTTCCTAGCTGTAGGTACTTATAAATCATTGCGCTTCCTAATCATTGAGTCCAAAAGCTTCCTTGCTCGACTTCCTTCCTTGGGAATCTTCCAAATGTGCATATAAACTTCATTTCTTCATCATTTGTGATACCTGGCTACATATACATACACAATACGCATCTTTTGCACTTTTGCAACAGTTATGAGTAAATATAGCCGATTATCATGCACAAAACCAACAATAACGCTACTAAAAACATGTTCATTTTAGGCGTTATCAAATTCCCCCACACTTAAGTTCTACTCACCCTCGAGTAGGTCTAACATTTGCAAAAATCGAATTCAATGGTCTTGATACCGTGGTTCCGAAAATTTTAATAATCATCCCAAAAGAGATAATCATTAATTTGCTTTTAATATGTAAAAAACTTTAAAAATGAACCAAACACTTTAGATAACATAACTAGAACACCTCACGAATGATTTTAAGAATTCACTCAACACTCATATATTGGTGGGTATATGTAAATCACTCAATGCCTAGTCATGATCAATGCTTTTTACCATAAGCTTGTACAAGTATCAAAACAAAGAAAATAAATTCATCAAAGAGGGCTTTTATTCGGGTTATATTGTTAAGGCTACGGGTTTATAAAAGGTGTGGATAAGGCATGGGATGGTTTATGAAATTGGTGTTAAAAGAAAAAAAAATAAAGTCAAGTCTAAACCTCCATGTTGCTAGCCATCATACAAACCACAATCCCGAAAATGATTATTTCTCCTCTTCACATATCGATCTCCATAAATATGTATAACTCAATTTAGCTCATTGGCTAATCAATATTCTTCGTATAGCTCATTGGCTATAACCACATTTTTTTTAACAAAGTTCCCCCACACTTAGTGTAAGCATACACCACAAAAAATAAAATACAAATGAGAAAGACGTCTCCTTCATTTTTTTGGATTTAACAAATGAAAAGATTGGCTCAAAGGGTGTAACTAAGGGTATCTAGTGCTAAAATTGAATACTAACAAATGGGTCCATATGCGGGTGGTTAACTAACCAATGTGGTTAGCTAATATATCATTAGATGTAAAATGGAAGGCCATTTGGGTTAAATCCTACGACGCCTCTTATCACTTGAACATATTTTTATCACTCGAGAGTGATTTTAACCGTAATGCATAACTAGTGCAAGTTCTAGAATCGACATAATCACCGGCACACTCATAGCAAATAAAAAACAAAATATGTGTTTTATACAAAAAGAAACCTCACAATTAAGTGGAAAAAGGCTATAATGCGCGCTAAAAAATGGTATCGAATCCAAAATGAATTACTTCCGTAATTTGGTTCAAATCAAAAGTTTTTCAAAAACCTCATTTTACCATTGAAATACCCAAGTTGTTTTTAATATATCCCAATAATGTGTGAAAACAAATAGACAATCAAGGGCGAATTCCTTCTAATTACTTGCATCCAAAAGTTATCTAAAAAAAATAAAAGCTAAAAATTAAAAATGCGTATCATTTTTCCTATTTTCTTCCCTCCCCCATACTTAAGTTTTGCATTGTCGTCAATGTAATAAAAATGAACTTCAAAGTAAAGAAAATGGGAAAAAGAAATAGTCAAAAGATACCACGGGATAGAATATGCAATACGCATATTGGGTCATAAGCAAGCATGTGAGTTATCCAACTCCAAATATTTGACCATCAATAAGCTTCCGACACATCCATCCTGTAAACAAAACTGCAATACACAATACACAAACTAAAAAAAACAAAACAATCCAAATGCTACTAAAAACAAAATGAAATAAAGTATGATAATCATCCTAGAGGAATAGTTAAGATATAGAGATAATATTGTTTTAACACATGATAACCATTGTTTTTGAAACCATAAATCAAGAATGATCCACGATCACTCGTCGTCCTCGCTCATCTCGTCACCTTCTTCATCATCATACTCATCATCATCATCACTCTCGGTTACATAGTTCTTGTCCACAATCTCCGAACGAACTCTCCTCTTCTTCTTCTTTCCTCCAACTCCTGATGACGATCCTCCAACATCATAGCTTGCTCTACCAACTTCGGGTAATCGACCATATGCGGGCACTGGATCAGGAAATGGTGCGTATCCAGGATATGGATATGGATAGGGTCCAGGATAAGAAGTGTAGGGGAAAGGATATGGTGGAACATTGGGTGGATTGTAGGGAGGCAACTCGTAATTGGTTTCTTGAGCCATGTGTTGAAAGATAGGCATTGTATAATCATTGATGTAATTGTTTCTCAACATCATCGAGTCTCTCCACACATCCCTACACTGAATTTCATCTAAATATTGGTTCCACTCTCCCCAACCTAAATCAAAACGACTGGACGTATCCGTTTGCACGTTCCCCATCGGTATATTTCCTTGTTGTTGTGGTGGTTGTTGTTGTTGCTGTTGCGGTTCAGTCCATGCTCCCAAAGTTTTCAATTTCCTATTCAAAGCATTTCCAAAACCATTTGCACTCCACATCTCACTAAAATTTGGCTCTCCACACTTAGCCAACTTACTACTATTGTAATACCCAAGGTTCTTTGCCAACCTTGTCACAAAATGTCCTCCACAAATGTTGCTATTACTTTTAATTCTCGGGGCTCTCCTAGACAAATACTCGGCAATCTGCCAAACCACATTACCGTCCTTAGATTCTTCCATTAACATCATAACCCATAAGTCCGGTTTCTGACATTTGTCCCTGCTTCCATACCTATTAAACGGCCCAGTCACTATCAACTTGTGAAGTATCCTCATTAACGGATTTCTAATGGTTGTCCCACTCGATTCCAATAAGTAGGCACACTAGGGTAATCTTTTTCAAACCTCTGAAACCTCGAAAAGTGAGCTTCAAATAATCGATGCTTAACTTCATGTGGTTCATACAAGCCAAGAGCAACGGCGAAATCCGGCAAAGTGTAAGCATGATCCCGTCCACAAAGCCTAAACCAAACACAAACTTCCTCCATCAAGTTTCGAACATTCACCTTTCTCTCAAAATACATGGTTGAAAAGAACTCCATACACCATTCTCGATAGACCTCTTCGTTAACGTTAAATGCTCTTTCCCATGACAAATCATCAAACGAATCCCCATCCGCCGGATACATATAAGATCTCCGCATCATTTTTCTCAACTCCTCTTCATAATCATATTCGGCAAACAAATCCCAATCAATCACCCTCGGAACCAAACATGTCCTATTTTGCAATTTTGACAATCGTTCCCGGAAAGCATGTTTCTCCCCGTCGGTGAGATCTTTGAACTTTAGGTTGGCATTTGCTTCCGTCTTCAAGCTATACTTGACTTTCTTCCTCTCGTTCCTTTGGCAAAACTTGGTAACAATCGGGTTAATTGGAACTGGTCCCGAGCTTGAACTACCTACAACAATTCTTTGTAGAAATCACAAATATAAGTCAATATAAGCGTGTTAGAACAAACGGGAAGGTCCATGGAAGCCTCTAAGGTCCACTTCAAAATTTCAAAAAAAATCCAACACGGAGCCTGGAACCGGATTCGGTTGCAGGGCAACCGAATCGGTTACTCCTAATGGCCAAATCCAATCGATCGGTTGCGCTTCGCAACCGGATCGGTTACTCATTCTGCATAAGGCTTTTGCCTTCTAATCCATCACCCACTCGATTCTTCTAAATCCAATCCAATCCTAGACTGCATTCTAACATCATCAATGATTTTTACATCCTCAAATTACCCTAAATTCGCTTTCCAAACCTCAAATCATCACACATTCATCAACTTAGAACTCAACAAATAAGACCTCAACTCTTCAATCATTTGTTCTAATCAACAATGTGGCATCTATTACTCCTTAAAAAACTCATCATCTACCACTAGGAATCACCAATTGCAACTTAACTTGATTCAATGGCATAACCTAATTAAATCCGAAAATTCAATCATCTAATACTCATTCCATGTTGAATCAATTACTACAATCCTTTTTGCAATGCATTCCTATATCAATTACCCACTTAATCCTAAAATATTACAACTTAATTCGAATTATATTAAAAACCCCCAAATTAGTGACCTAAATTGCAATTCGAATCAAATGCTCTAATTAAACCTTAATTGAGTTAATTGAATGCAGATGCTTACTTGTTTGGGTGCCATGATGATCTTCTACAACTTAAACAAACTTCAATTGGCTTCTAATGGTCGAATTTTTCAAAACCCAGCTGGAGGATTAGTGTGTGTGTGTGTTATTCTGGAAAAAGTGAATTTTTGGTATATATACTTGTATGCAAGCGGTTCAGTCATCAACACAACCGTTTCGGTTTTTATTTTTGCCAAATTTTGCATTTTTCTCGTTACTTAGGCATTTTACCTTCCAAGCAACAATTGTTTACTCAAAATCCTATTAAAGATGCACACAACATTCATCCACCATTTGGAAATTTCAACAATCATCCAATCTCAAAACTCAAATCATCATACTTATAAACTAAAACTAAAACTCAAACTAAAACTCATAATCATAATGCATTAACCAAATAACCTCAACATAATAATAAAGATAAAACTGAAATGAAAAACAAGAAATCCTAAATGCATAAAATTAAAAAGAAGTTCATGAAATTCAAGCAAACAATTGCTTGTTTATTATGGTGCCTCGTTTCTCCTTAGAATTCCTCGAAATACTCATGCCTTAAGATGTCCTCACTTAGAAATTTCCCGGTCAATTCACGATATGTTTCATAAGTTTTGAACTTCCTTATGAATCTTCTCCCATCCGGACATAGTATATCAAATTTGACGTGCCATTCTCCATCCCCATTTTGTCTCTTGTAAATGCCCGACCCCTCGGGTCTCCATTCTAAATTCTTGAGTTGAACTGGTAAAGAACCTAAGAAATCGGTTAGCTTCTTGTAAACTAGGATGTTTTTGAATAGATTATAAAATGCTTCCACTGCTAGTGCGCGTTCCATCTCATCCTCAATATCAAAGTATGGTGGGGCTAGTGGTCCATACATCGGGTTTCCTTGGAAATCACGTCCTACTTCCAAACAAGTCAAGTCCTCGTCCGCTTCCATCAATTCTAAATCTTCCATGAATTCCACAGTTGGTCCCCTTGGGTTGGGATAATAGGTTTGTTTCGAGATCCCATCATCGATAGTCATCGTACCTCTACCCATGTCTATGATTGCACCACATGTGCGTAGGAATGGTCTTCCTAATAGAAGTGGTAAAATCTTATCAACCGGAATGTCTAGGACTAGAAAATCAGCCAAGTATGGTTGGTAACCAATTTGAACTCTTACGTTCTTCACCTCCCCCATTGCTTTTGCTTGGGAATTATCCGCCATGGTAAGTTTCGAATGATTTGGTTGCGGCTTACTAAGACCCAACGTCTTAAACAATGGATAGGGCATAACATTAACACTTGAACCCGTATCGGCTAAGGCATAAACTGGTGTAGTCCCATTCACTTTAATTGGCAAAACAAAATTTCCCGGATCTTTCTCCTTACGTAGCATACCTCTAAACAAAATCCTATCTCTATCATCCTCCGATAGATCTTTATCCTCCAATCTTGCTCTTGCTAGCATCACCGCATCTAGTTTCTTACGGTAGAGAACGTAATCTTGTAGTACCTCAATCACCGGCTTTTTCTCATTTAGCTCAAGAAACTTTTGTTCAAGGTTTTCCAAAATAGCTTCTTTTTGTTCGTCGGTTAAAGGTTTGAAAGTGTTTGATGTAGTAGGTGATGAAGGTGTGTAATCATATTTGTTGGTGGATGTGGTAGGAGTTAATTTGTTGGATGAGGTTTTCTTCCTATTTGCCTTCCCCATCTTTACGACTTCCACATCTTCCTGTTCCATATTAGCACATAACTCCACAAGCATCTCGTTCACTCCTTTTCCTTCTTCCAAATTGGTGATATTGATCCTCATTTCTCTCAAAGCAAAATCAACTTGGCACTTGGTTGTTACAAGAAAATCTCGCCCAAAACATACATTGGGCTCGTCAGCGTTCCCTTCTTCCAAGACAACAAAATCTGTTTAAAAAATGTGACCATGAATGTTAACCTTAAGATTCTTAACCATTCTTCTTCCATATGCTTCGTAATCCAAACGTACATGACCAATTTGATCAAGAACTTTCTCCA
Source organism: Chrysanthemum seticuspe (assembly GCA_019973895.1). Lineage (NCBI taxonomy): Eukaryota > Viridiplantae > Streptophyta > Magnoliopsida > Asterales > Asteraceae > Chrysanthemum > Chrysanthemum seticuspe. Next base: position 263,249,454 of record BPTQ01000001.1, read on the forward strand.
AAATGTAATTTTCACCATAAGCCATGTTAAGTTGCGCGTCCCAAGTACTCACCCCTTCTACACTACAAGGTGTACCGAACCTCATAAGTGGCGAATCATACTCCGTTAAAGGTGCTTGTGTGAATACCACAACTCTTCCCTTCTTAGGAAGTTGAACTTTGTTTTCACCCGTTTCTTCCATACTAACCGTATCAATTCCCAAATCTTTCTTACTTCCTTTCTAAGATATCTCCAATCTTCTCTAATGAACTTCTGGTGTCTTTGAACATCTCATCCAAGTTACGAAGGTATTCCGAAATTCCGCTTAAACTATCCATAATAACTAGCTAATCAAGACAAAACAAAACCAAAACAAATATCCAAATCATAAGCGTTAGAGTTAGTAAAAACAAAAGCAAACTACAGAAACATATACTAAGCAAGTAAAGACACTTAACAAAACTGCAAGCATAAGTTAACACTCAAAATTTAAAAAGTAGAAAAAATTTTACCGAGAGCTCCAACCGGATCGGTTGGTGGTAAACTACTTAACCCAAATGTCTAACCGGATCCGGTTGCGGGTTGCAACCGATCGGTTAGATCGATACCAAATTTTTTTTTTTTTTTTTTTTTTTTTTTTTTTTAAAACATGGAAATTAATTAAAATTAAAAACTATTAAGTGTACTTAAAACTCTTAATTAATTGAGACTCCTCATAATCCTTTATTAATTAACTAATTAATCTATTAAATGAAAACTATATTAACTACTCATTAAAACTACTCATTAATATTACTAAAACCATAAAACGGAAAATTAACTATATCTAATCATTAGAATTAAGACAATTAATCTAAAAACTAATAAACAAAAAAAAAACTAAAATAGAGAAAAACTAAAAATCTAAGAAAACATAAACAACCAAAGATATAATCTATAAAAATCAAAAATGACAAGAATTAATCTAAAAACTATAACACAAATCACTGAATAAACTTAAACTATGAAATCAAAATACAAAAATAAATCCGAGAGCACTAACCGGATCGGTTGCAGGAGCAACCGAATCGGTTAGCTTCTGACCAAACTTTTTTTTTTTTTTACTTTCACGAAATTCAATTTCAAAACTACCAATTTTACAGAAAATGAACAAAATCAAATTGCTTAAATCAAAAATCAAAATTCAAAATCCCCGGCAGTGGAGCCAAAAACTTGATGTGTTTCCCGTGTGCAAGTTTTAAAAATTTATAAACATGATTTAACCGTCTAATACCATAAACACATACGAGCAAGTATACTCGTTCGCGATAGCAAAGGTGGGTAAGTCGAGATCGTCCCAAGGGATTTTGTGTTCGAAATTGTTTCCTTAAAAAGATTTGAAACAAGAAAGCTTTGTCAAGGCTTCCTCAAAAGTGATGTTATAGTGAAATTCAATAATAAGAAATATATATACTTGTGTGTAGTCTATAGGCAATCATAGGTAGTGTTCATGAAGGCTTGGTGTAAACTCTTGATGTGATGCACAAATCATTAGCAAATGATTTCCAACCATGGTTTATGTTTGTAAAAATCATTCTAAGAACAAAAACATATAGGTAATCCTTTCGGTCCTTATCCTAATGATTACCCTTTAGAAAATCCATTTGTTTGTAAAGTGTTCTTTTTAAACTCATTCTTACGAATCTTTCGACCTTTCGTGATGAAAATATGTCTAGTCTTGTTTTAATGAGTAAACATGGTGGTTGTCAATCACCATATCCCCATACTAGTTTGTCACTCAACTTTTTGGAATAAAACACAAGAGAAATCCTTTCGGTCCTTTTTCTTAAAACATGTTTTACCGACAAATCAAACCAAGACTAGTATTTTTCCAACAAACTCATTTAAACAAGATCATATATACATGCATCACATATGAGAACACTTAGTATGATTTCCTACATCCCAACACACAAGTATATCCAAAACTACTCCATGATAATAATATCAAAACACAAGAAATAACAAAGTAATTCCAATAACTCAAGAGAATAGAAATCCATAACAAATTTCATAGAATACCTAAACTTTTGCGATTACAAGAACTAGAATTCGTGGCTTATAGCAACCACACGCCTCCAATCACCTAGCTTAACCGTATAACTCCAAATAACCAAAACAATGGATGAGAATTGCTCTCTCCAACCTCTTGGATGTTTTACAGTGAATACTAAACTTTTGGGATGAATAATATGGTTGGTAATAGTTTTAGTGTAAACTATTACACTTTTAGTTGTGTCACACCTAATAAACTAAGACTAGGTTCAATATATAGCCAAATAAACTTGTCTAACTAGCCAAAAACGTTCCCAACAAGTTAATATCAAGAAATGATCGGCCTCCAATGATTATGGGGAGGTAAGGCAACATTAAATGCATCTTTGTGTAACTGCAGACCATGCAACCGGATCGGTTGCACTGGCAACCGGATCGGTTGCCGTTTTGACCAATATCCAACCGGATCCGGTTACGGGGCACGACTGAACGGCTGGGCGCATGCATCATTGACTTTTGTTGACTTTCTTGATTCATGCCTCACTCTTTGCTCTCGCTGATGATTTCCAAGGCAAAACTTGATCTTTCCTAGCTGTAGGTACTTATAAATCATTGTGCTTCCTAATCATTGAGTCCAAAAGCTTCCTTGCTCGACTTCCTTCCTTGGGAATCTTCCAAATGTGCATAAAAACTTCATTTCTTCATCATTTGTGATACCTGGCTACATATACGTACACAATACGCATCTTTTGCACTTTTGCAATAGTTATGAGTAAATATAGCCGATTATCATGCACAAAACCAACAATAACGCTACTAAAAACATGTTCATTTTAGGCGTTATCACTATTCATAAGTAGTTTAACAAATTCAGAATCTTTAATTTTAAAACTTAATGTGATTCATCACATTCCATAATAAAATGGTATTTTATTAACCTTCTAGGTTGGAGTCATATTTAGTATATTCAATCAATACTCAATTTTCTAACCTTGTTACTTTTTAAGAAAGAAGTTATGTTTATCTTGAATCAAACAAATCAAATAGAGTTTGATTCTCCTAACTGAACATACCATCAACTTGTGGTATTCATTAGAATTAATATTGTAAGACAATCTAACAATATATAAGATAAACATATTCCTTTTGGCTTACCTATTTACCAACTAAGTCAACTTAATGGTATAATAGACTTTTCAAGCCAATTGCATGCTTTATAACATAAGTAATCTTTAACCAAGTCACTTCATATCCATGTCTCATCAAGAAAACATAAATTGTTATAATCCCATTATACGTTATAAATCATTGATCAACTCAATGACTTCTTGTATATGTCTTAGTTAAAAAACATAACAGGTTAATGTCTTACTTTATTATAAGTCTTAAAAGACTTTATGTTTATGTCTTTACAATGAATCATAAACATATTTAACTAAAATAATTATGAGCACAACTCTTGGTTTCAATAGTAATTTCAAGTTAATTTATTTACTTCACAATAATGTAAGACTACATTATTTTTCATTTATGTCATCCCAAAAAACATAAATAAACAAATTGAAGTAGTATTAGATTACTTCATTTATTTATGTCATTCTAATAATACATAAATATTTAAGCTAGGAAGGGTAGTACTTAGTTTTATTTTCATATGTATGTCGTTTTAAGCTTTTTATATCTTAAATAGATTCTCAGTTGTAATTTCCAGTTTAATTGTATCAAACTAAGTTATTTCAGTGTATTAAAACTATTTTCAAGTATCAATTCAAGTTTGTATTAACATTTCATGTTTCATGTTCACTGTTGGAAAATTCAGTTTCAAACTCTTATGTCCAAGCTTTTAGTAGCTTATTTTTAAGTTCAAATAAGTTTATTTGAGCTACTTATAGCTTTTGGTAAGCTTATAATTCATTTTTAAGCAAGATTGCCCTTGGTCAACAAAAGTCAACTGAAAAGCTTCAATTGGACTTGGTTATGGAATTGGTTGTTGCAGAGCTTGATTTGGGTTGGAGTAGCTTCATTTAGTATAGTTTGGGTTCTGTATAAGCTGCTTTATAAGCTGGACCTCTTGTGAGTTTGTTTTTATCTTTTCAATTTCAATAACTTAACTAGTTTGCATTTTCTGTGGAGTTGAATCTGTGGTATCTGATTGTCTAAATCTGGTAATGTAGCTGTAATTAGATTATAATTTTGCAGTTTAATTGCTTGTATAAGCTAGTGAGCAAGTAGGTGATTTAATTTTGCATTTCATTTTCATAAGCAGTGTTTGGATCAGGTCTTAAACCTGTGCTATAGTTTTGCTTAGTGGTTAAAATCAGTTTCCTTAGCTTCATTTAAGCTCAGTTAGTCCATTTCTGTCATAAACTTGGAACTTCGAACCACAAAAGTCAAGATCACCTTGAATCTGTCTTAAGTTCATATCTGTTGGAATTTTCAAAAAGCCAAAGCTTGCATTGTGTTCATAATTGATAGGAGTAGCTTAATCAAGTCTTATAATAGCTCAAAACATCATAATCAGTTGATAGATTAGCATTAAAACTCACAAAAGTCAAATATCATAACTGCTTCAAAAGTCAAAAAGGTGAAAAAGTCAGTTTGTACCCACCTTGGGTGATTTTTCATAACTTCATTCTTGGATCAATTTAAGTAAAATTTTGGGTTTTACAAGATCAGTTGGTCTAGTTTCTTAATATGATTTTTGCAGATTTTTAGTAATTTTCTACAAGCCTCAAAGTAGCTTGTCAAAAAGGGCATAAGTCCCCTGTGCACACACTCATTGTATACTGAGTGTGCACAGGTTTTGTGCAGGGCTTGTCACAAGCTCATCAGAGCTCATCTTGGTCTAGATTTTGGTTTATAAGTAGCTAGCCAGGTCTCCTTCAAGTTCCTACATCTGGTTTTGAGTTTAGCTTATTTTAGTAGCTTATTTTCAAGCTCCAAAGTAGTAGCATAAAACTGTTTTTAGCACTTGATTTTGAAATCATCAAATCTGTGCAGTTTGTATTTCAGAGGTTAAAGCTAGTTGATATTAGTTGCTTTTGAGTACTTTTAGCTTATTATAGGTTCTGTGATAGTTCGGTGCTTATTTGTGGCTTTTGGCTTATTTTGAGTGCTTATTTTTAAGCACTTGTCACTGCAGTTCCATATTCTCACACATAAGCCACTGTTTTTATATTTTTCATAGAATCAAATATTAATTTAGGCTTTTCCTGAATTTTTCAGATTTTTCTAGTTCAGTTTGCTATTTTTCTTCATTTTAATCAGTTTTTAAGCCATTTTAATTAGCTTTTAATACAATTAAATCAGAAAAACTTCAAAAAAATAAGTTTTCATTTTTCCTAGGTTAAGATAAATATAAAAATTCAAAAAAATATTTTTCCAGATTTTTCTTAGTTTCATTTGTAATTTTTAGCAATTTAATTAGTTTTAAATAGTTTTTAATTCATAGAAAATAGAGAAATAATCAGAAAAATACAAAATTAGTTTTGAAAATTCTCTTTAGTTATTTTAGATTTTTCTAAGTCATAATTTCATTTTTCTAGCTTTATTTCATATTTTCTTGTATTTTAGGGTATTATTAAATAAGTAAAAATAGTTTTTAATTAATAATAATTAGATAAATAGTCATAAAAATAATTTTCTTTTTCTAAAAAATTTCTCTTGTCATTAGGTTTGTAAAAATGTCATTTTTATATTTTTAGGATTAATATTGCTTCAGTTTCATATTTTCTTTTGTACGTTACGTAGTTTTTAATTTAAGTTTTATAAAAGAAAAATCAAAAACATCATTTTGCAAATAGTGATAGCGTTTATTTAATATAATTTATCTTTTTAATTTTCTTTAATTTGCATTTAAGCCCTTGTAGTTTATATACTTTTTCTTTAGTATAAGCAATTATACCCCCTTTCCCGTTCAAATTCTCTCGATCACTATTCGTTTGATTATTCATCGCACAGCTCGTTGGGACATAACGACCTGGGGAAACACTACACTCCTCTTGATCTTCATTGCATTGGTGTCTGAACTGTTTGAAGTTTATTACGGTTAGCCATTCACAAGTGGCTAGCTTGTGTGATAAAACTTGACGGTTCAGCATCGATCAAATTTTTGGCGCCGCTGCCGGGGAGCTGTGCTAATAATCTTACGTTTAGCATATTAGTGATTTGAATATTCACTCTTTGTTTATACCATCTATATATGTTTATATTTTCTTATAAAAATCCAAAAATCCAAAAACATCTTAAAAATCAAAAACCCAAAAAGATTTTCTTTCTTATTTTTACAAAATGTTTATCCAAAAATCCAAAAATATTCATTTTTACCCTCTTACCCTTTTTGATTCTTTATCCCTTTACCCTCTATCCATTTGATTCTAACTTCTTCTCATGGAATCTCTCGACTACGACGAATTCTGGAACGAAGTTGAAAAACTTCATACTTTATCACAAATGTCAAGAATTCGTGTTGTTCGTGATGATCCATTAATTCTGCGTAGGGAAATGGAACGAGAAACCGGGGTGACAAAGGACCAGGTACTTCCCTCTGATAATGGAAGTGCTAAATACGTCCAACCTACGGTTATCCAAAGATCTAACCCCTCGATTGCTCCTAAGCCGTCTAAAATTGATCCTACACTTTCACAATTTACGGTTAGAAGCAATCATGCAGAATTTAGACCGATGACTAGCAAGAATGACTTGCCTAATCTTCACGTTTCTCAAGAACCAGAACCGGAGACCATAACGGAAGTAGTGGAAATTTCTAGCTCTCAGAGCACACCACTTGTCCCACCTCCGGATTTTTCAAAATGTTCTTCGAGACTTGATAGTCATTCGGATCACCATGTTGGTTTTGTTGATTCTTTGAATGAACCGATTCCTTCTCATAACTCTCAAATGAAATCGTTTATTCCTTGTGTCGGTTGTGGTGAGCCTCTTTTTGGTTCACCCTGTCGTTGGTGTACGTGTGTACAGTGTGGTAATGATATTCGTAACGGGAGTTGTTTGTTTTTTGGTTCGAGGAATTCATTTGATTATGATCCTAATCCGAACTCATTTAACGACCCCTCAAACTTTTCCAATCACACACCACAGCCCGACTTATCTTCATATAATCAACATAACTGCTGTGAATTTTGTGGAGGTCCTCACCAAGGATTTGAGTGTCAATCCGGAAACACATTTGTCTATGAACAGTTTTCCGGTGATGCTCAGAACTTTGGTTATGACCAATATCCATATAATTCACCAGTCCAGACTCAACAGTTTTACTGTTGTGAGTACTATGGAGGTCCCCACTTCAGCTCTGATTGTCAAATAGGGAATCCATTTCCTTGTAACAATCATGACTCTCACAGGTTTGACAATTTCCAACCTCCACAGCACCATACGGTTCAAACTCCACCTGAGCCGTTGCCTAAAGAAATTTCCCAAGATTTTGAAACCGCAATGAAAACACTTGATGATATGATTCGTAACTTTAAGAATCAAGTGAGTGGTGAAAAGACCATGGGAGAATTGCTAGCCGAAGAACGAGAGGCCCGCAAATCTAGGGAAGAATTATTAGTCCTAGAGCAAGCAGCTCTAAGGCGTTCCCAATTTCTTAAGGCAGCTCTATATGATGATGACGAGGAGAGTTTTTATCCTTTTAAGAATATTATTTCTCAACTCCCTCAGTCAGTTGATATCCCAGCAGTTGAGATTCCATCTCAAACAACTGCTATCACACCCGAAGCTCCCACTCACTCTCTAAAAATGGGGGATGAGCATCTTGACACTGTTCCTGAAAAGGAATCGGACGAATTCATAAAGTCTAGTGTTGAGAACCTTGTCCCAATCCCGAGAGAGTCACAGGGAACTTCTGATCATATGTGTGATTCTCTTTCCCCTCTTGAGTGTTCAAAAGATCATTTTGAAACTTTCTCCAATTGTAGCGAAGATTGTGCATCATATGGAGACATCGAGTATGTTGAGGCATCTCTTCCACAATCTGATGCTGATCATCTTCTTGAGGAGTTCACCGATGAACTCACTCACATCAATCCACTTTCATCAGAAAGTGACGATGTTCTCTTTGATTTCGAAGCCGATCTGGGAGAGATTGAAAGTCCCCCTTATAATGATCGTTCACTCACTTCTTATCCCAACAGTCCAATAGAGAATGTTGATCACTTTGTTCCTGAAGCGTTCAAAACAACTCTCACTAATCCTCTATTTGAATTCGACTCTGAATTCACTTTAATTTCTGAGAATCCACTCTTTGATACTCAGATTGAGGATAGTGATGAGTCTACAGTGGAACAAGAATTCACAGATTTACATCTTGTGATTGATTCTCTTCACGGGGAGTTCGCCGGTGAACTCACTCATATCATATCTCCGCCGGAGTATGATAACTTCCACTTTGATCATGACATACCCGGGATTTGTCTTGATCACGTGAGCTTAAATGATGAGATTCATAATTCTGAAATTATGGATTCTCCTATGGATGAAGATGAGTTAGTCATGATTTTCATCATGACTTTCTTCCTTTTCTTCACCTATCCCGTGACTTCTTCTCTTCTTCACTCATTCGGGAGTGAAGATACCATCTTTGACCCCGGCATTTCCATGTACCATTTGTGAGCCGAGTCTTTCTATGTATATCTCGTCGGTGTGGAACTTTCGCGTACTTCAATGTTTATACAAACATCTTGAATGAAAGTCCGATGGAGATTGTTTCTTCCACTTTGCTTCCCCATGAACAAATTAATTCGGGGTCGAGTCAAGCTAGCGACTCGGTAATCAAAAACAGTAGTTAAACATGGGTTTTCACCCGTGTGTACCACCCTAGTGTGGGGGAGTTACCCCCCGCTGTTGTATATAAGTTTGCATAAAAAAAATAATAAAAAAAAAAATCCAAAATAATGGCCGTAGTATTTCCCTTTTACGTTCTACGTTTCGGCATAACAGCCGGTACTTTGAATATTGAGGGCAATATTCATTTCTAGTGTGGGGGGAATTCTCACGAATTTTATCATGTAATTATACCGCCCAATTCCCCCATTTTTGGCCAAAATTTTTTTTTTGAGTAAGTGTTCTGCACTTACTCATCTTATGGTTATCAGTCCGCCATGTCTAATAAACAAAAGGATTGGCTAATCCAGGAGCAAACGGCTCTTGGTAAAGATATATCAAATCCGTTTACGGCTTGCAATTTGCCCAAAATTGTATGGTATTCAGCTCACCATATCCTTAAAAGTGAAGAGTTGGCTAGCCCGCAAGTTTATGGCTTGTGGTAAAGGCAGTGGAAAAACCATAATTGGTAATCGACTCACCAAAGATAGTATATATTATCTAAGAGTTGGCTAGTCCAGAAGCAAACGGCTTCTGGTAAAGACAAATCAAATCCGTTGGAAGCTGGTGGTTTGCTCAAAATCACATGGTTATCAGTGTACCATAGTTCTTACTTGAACTGAAACATTTGGCTACTCCAGAAGTGATGGCTTTTGGTAAAGAGATTCAAATCCATTAAGTTTTTCTCAAAAGATTGCTAGGAACTAGCAATAGTTTAGTGTGGGGGATTGATGAGTGTGTAAATACTCATCATTTTTGGGTCAAATCTGAACTGCAAAACATTTAAAAATGCTCAAAAATGCATCAAAATACTGAAAATATCTCAAAATTGCATTTTATATGTTTCAGATGCAAAATGTTTAAAATCAGATGAAAAATGAGCTAAGTTTGCATAATTGGCAGTTTCAGTCCCCCAAGTTTCAAAAGTTGTCAGAAATAGTCCCTGAGCACTTATTTCAAAAGTAAAATCACCAAAGGTCCTTTTAAAATCATAACTTGTCATAATTAGTCCTTTGGTGAAAAATGTCAAAAGTTTTGAGAAATTACAAGTTTAGTCCTTTGAGTTTCAAAAATGACAAGTTTGGTCCCTGGAATATTGGAGATTGTCAAGTTTGGCCCTTGGATTATAATTTCAGAATGTACATGATTGGTCCCTGGAAAATCAGAAATGGCAGCTTTGGTCCCTTGTATTTTCAGAAATTGCAAAACAAGTCCTTGTATTAATAACCTAGGCCATGACCCTTGGCCCTTGTCAAAACCCATTTGGACCCCTGCCAAGCCAATTGACCCCCCTGTTTGACCCCCCCCCCCCTTTCATATATTAAACCCAAGTCAAATCCTGGTCAAACCAACCCACCCCGTTTTCCCTCTCTTTTTCTCCTCTTCACCAACTTCCTCTGCAACACTTAACACTCCACCATCCTTCCAGCTCAACTCCTCCACACCATGTCCCCTCCACCTCAACAACATCCAAGAAACATTAATTGCTTCCTCCCCCCTTGCACTCAACCCCAACTGCTAAAACCATTTTGGCGCCAAAATGTGATCAAACGGCCAATATCTTCTCAAGACATCCAATGGTCCCAAAAGCAAGTGGGAATTGCTCTGATAAGAGAGAGAAGCAGTTTTGGTGTATAAAAAGGAAGAAAGAGAAGCTAGGAAGGGTAGTACTTAGTTTTATTTTCATATGTATGTCGTTTTAAGCTTTTTATATCTTAAATAGATTCTCAGTTGTAATTTCCAGTTTAATTGTATCAAACTAAGTTATTTCAGTGTATTAAAACTATTTTCAAGTATCAATTCAAGTTTGTATTAACATTTCATGTTTCATGTTCACTGTTGGAAAATTCAGTTTCAAACTCTTATGTCCAAGCTTTTAGTAGCTTATTTTTAAGTTCAAATAAGTTTATTTGAGCTACTTATAGCTTTTGGTAAGCTTATAATTCATTTTTAAGCAAGATTGCCCTTGGTCAACAAAAGTCAACTGAAAAGCTTCAATTGGACTTGGTTATGGAATTGGTTGTTGCAGAGCTTGATTTGGGTTGGAGTAGCTTCATTTAGTATAGTTTGGGTTCTGTATAAGCTGCTTTATAAGCTGGACCTCTTGTGAGTTTGTTTTTATCTTTTCAATTTCAATAACTTAACTAGTTTGCATTTTCTGTGGAGTTGAATCTGTGGTATTTGATTGTCTAAATCTGGTAATGTAGCTGTAATTAGATTATAATTTTGCAGTTTAATTGCTTGTATAAGCTAGTGAGCAAGTAGGTGATTTAATTTTGCATTTCATTTTCATAAGCAGTGTTTGGATCAGGTCTTAAACCTGTGCTATAGTTTTGCTTAGTGGTTAAAATCAGTTTCCTTAGCTTCATTTAAGCTCAGTTAGTCCATTTCTGTCATAAACTTGGAACTTCGAACCACAAAAGTCAAGATCACCTTGAATCTGTCTTAAGTTCATATCTGTTGGAATTTTCAAAAAGCCAAAGCTTGCATTGTGTTCATAATTGATAGGAGTAGCTTAATCAAGTCTTATAATAGCTCAAAACATCATAATCAGTTGATAGATTAGCATTAAAACTCACAAAAGTCAAATATCATAACTGCTTCAAAAGTCAAAAAGGTGAAAAAGTCAGTTTGTACCCACCTTGGGTGATTTTTCATAACTTCATTCTTGGATCAATTTAAGTAAAATTTTGGGTTTTACAAGATCAGTTGGTCTAGTTTCTTAATATGATTTTTGCAGATTTTTAGTAATTTTCTACAAGCCTCAAAGTAGCTTGTCAAAAAGGGCATAAGTCCCATGTGCACACACTCATTGTATACTGAGTGTGCACAGGTTTTGTGCAGGGCTTGTCACAAGCTCATCAGAGCTCATCTTGGTCTAGATTTTGGTTTATAAGTAGCTAGCCAGGTCTCCTTCAAGTTCCTACATCTGGTTTTGAGTTTAGCTTATTTGAGTAGCTTATTTTCAAGCTCCAAAGTAGTAGCATAAAACTGTTTTTAGCACTTGATTTCAAATCATCAAATCTGTGCAGTTTGTATTTCAGAGGTTAAAGCTAGTTGATATTAGTTGCTTTTAAGTACTTTTAGCTTATTATAGGTTCTGTGATAGTTTGGTGCTTATTTGTGGCTTTTGGCTTATTTGGAGTGCTTATTTTTGAGCATTGATTGGGATGCCTAACTCATATGCCTAATAATATGCCTAAACATATGTGTCAGCATCCTATTGGAGACAGCAGGGGACCCACTTCTTTTCAAACCAATAATTTATTGACACATCTATTAGGCACACAATTAGTCACATATTTTAGGCATCCCAATCATTTTCCCTTATTTTTAAGCACTTGTCACTGCAGTTCCATATTCTCACACATAAGCCACTGTTTTTATATTTTTCATAGAATCAAAATATTAATTTAGACTTTTCCTGAATTTTTCAGATTTTTCTAGTTCAGTTTGCTATTTTTCTTCATTTTAATCAGTTTTTAAGTCATTTTAATTAGCTTTTAATACAATTAAATCAGAAAAACTTCAAAAAAATAAGTTTTCATTTTTCCTAGGTTAAGATAAATATAAAAAGTCAAAAAAATATTTTTCCAGATTTTTCTTAGTTTAATTTGTAATTTTTAGCAATTTAATTAGTTTTAAATAGTTTTTAATTCATAGAAAATAGAGAAATAATCAGAAAAATACAAAATTAGTTTTGAAAATTCTCTTTAGTTATTTTAGATTTTTCTAAGTCATAATTTCATTTTTCTAGCTTTATTTCATATTTTCTTGTATTTTAGGGTATTATTAAATAAGTAAAAATAGTTTTTAATTAATAATAATTAGATAAATGGTCATAAAAATAATTTTCTTTTTCTAAAAATTTTCTCTTGTCATTAGGTTTGTAAAAATGTCATTTTTATATTTTTAGGATTAATATTGCTTCAGTTTCACATTTTCTTTTGTACGTTACGTAGTTTTTAATTTAAGTTTTATAAAAGAAAAATCAAAAACATCATTTTGCAAATAGTGATAGCGTTTATTTAATATAATTTATCTTTTTAATTTTCTTTAATTTGCATTTAAGCCCTTGTAGTTTATATACTTTTTATTTAGTATAATCAATTATACCCCCTTTCCCGTTCAAATTCTCTCGATCACTATTCGTTTGATTATTAATCGCACAGCTCGTTGGGACATAACGACCTGGGGAAACACTACACTCCTCTTGATCTTCATTGCATTGGTGTATGAACTGTTTGAAGTTTATTACGGTTAGCCATTCACAAGTGGCTAGCTTGTGTGATAAAACTTGACGGTTCAGCATCGATCATAGACCAACTGTAAAGTATGCTGAGATGTATAGGAACAAGACTACAGCTCCTAGGGGTAACCAGAGGAGTTGGAATCATGTTAAATCTCAACAATTGGGTAGTGATTTTGTGATGAACAATAAAGCATGCTATATCTGTGGTAGTTTTGATCATTTACATGCTTATTGTGACTATCATGTTGGGAGAAGGGTAGTCTATGGGAACAAAAGGGTGGAGTCTAACAGATATCAACATAATGTACACCCTAGTTCTAATTGCAATATGGTCCCAAGAGCAGTTCAACTTAGAAGTGGCCTCAAAACAGTTGCCACTGCAAAAACTGTTAATACTGCTCACCCTAAGTCACCTGTTAAAAGTGCAAACACAAAAACAAGTTTTAATAAATCTGCACAAACAGGAAAAAGAACCTTTCAAACTAAAAAGGTTAATAATAACCGACAGTGGGTACCTAAAAAGAAACCAGCAGTTACCACTGCTCATTCAAAAGTTACCACTGCAAGGGTTTTTAATAAGAAAAGGGGGACATGGGCAATGTTGTGAAGGCCTCAGCACGTTGGGAATGGAAACCTAAAGGAAACACCTCTACAACCAATCCCAATGGTGTATCAATGACCTTTGATAGATTTAACTATATTGATACACGAGGCAGATCCAAGTCAATCATGGCTTGGGTCCCCAAAAGAAACTAACTCTTTACTCTTATGTGCAGGAACATCCAAGGACTAAATGATTTGAACTTGTATTTACATATTATGGGTGTTCAAATGCACATGATTGGCAACAAGTCTTTTCTTTTGATTTTGTGCATACTAATAGACTGTCTGTCAGTTTTTGTTAATGAAGTTAGTGGATTGAGATGTGTGATGCAGGAACACTAATGCTAAAAGAAAACATGGATTATTATTGTTATTACAAAACTGCGCTGAAAGTGCAGTAAAATTACATCCATGAGGTCAAGGAGTAAATATAAATATTATTGAGTTGACTTTGGAAGATATTTTGCTTGAGTAAAAGTTTGGTTAAAGGTAATTTTGGTTGATCTCAAAATTGGTTATTCTCATCTTTTAAGTTTGCATATCATGTTTTGATGAGAAGTTGGAGTTAAAAGGTGTATATCTGAGATACACATCAAATGGTTATTGATTCACCATGTCTAATACACATAAGAATCAACTAGTCCAGAGCAAACGGCTACTGGTAAAGACTTGACAAATCCGTTTATGGTTAATAGTTTACCAAAAACTATATGGTTATCAACTCACCATATTCTTTATGATTAAGAGTTGGCTAGTCCATAGCAAACGGCTCATGGTAAAGACATATCAAATCCGTTGATAGCTGGTAGTTTGCTAAAAACTATGATGGGAGCAGTCTAGTTTACTCATGATTTTATTTCCCACTGCTCTTTGAAATTTTTGTGAAAAATTACTGATGAGTGTCTAAATACTCATCATTTTTGTACCAATTAAACTGCAAAAACATCTGAAAACACTCAGAAATGCATCAAAATGATAAAAATATCACAAATAAGTGTTTTATGTGTTTTAAATGCAAAAATATCAAAATCTGGTGAAAAACGTATCAAATTTGCATAATTGGCAGTTTTAGTCCCCCAAGTTTCAAAAGTTGTCAAAAACAGTCCCTGGTAAATCTAAATAAAGAAAAATGTTATTCAAGGTCCCTGAAATATTCTAATTTTTCAAAAATGGTCCTTGAATAAATCTTTTGTTAAATGGCAGAAAAGGTCCCTGAACTTTCAAAAATGTCAAGTTTGGTCCCTGGAAAAATTGAAAATGTCAAAACTGGTCCTTGTATTTTTGGAACTTGTCAAATTCAGCCCCTGAAACATCTTTGATGAATTGGCAGTTCTAGTCCCTACATTTTCAGAAATTTCACAAAAGTCCTTGTCATTTATATATTAATCCTTGGCTTGTCAAAACAATGTGAACCCCTGCCATGTAACCCATTTTGACCCCTTTCTCTCTTTTTGACCCCTTGGTCAAACAAGCAGTCAAACTGCTTTTTCCCTCCCACATGCTTCTTCCCCACTGGACCAAGTTACCTGCAACCTCTGCAAACACCCATCCCATCCACCTTCACCTTATCTCTTCCACATCAACCCCTCATCATCAAACCTCTCACCCCCCCCCCCTAGTTGCAGTCTAAAGTCAACACAGGTCAAATTACATCTTTCCCGCCAAAAATCATATAAGGGCCAATATGGCCTCTGCTCACTCATTGGCTCAAAAGGGTGGTGGGAAACACTCTAAAGGACACGTGGAAGCATTGAAGGCTATAAAAGAAGGAAGAGAAAGCCAGAGATGGGAGTAGCTAGTTTTATTTAATTCCTTTAATGTCGTTTTTAATTAAATGTTCTTAGTTTTAGTTAAAATATGGTAATTTCAGTTTCTTGGTAACACATTTATGTTAAATCAACTTTGTAATCTGTTTTAAGAATCAATCTCAAGAGTTTGGTTAAAGTTCATGTTTTATGCTTACTGTTGAGTATTTCAGTTTCAAATTCATATATTCAAGCTTTGAATAGCTTCTTCCCAAGCTCACATAAGCTAATATAAGCTCTCTATAGTCTTTGGAAAGCTTACATTTCATTTTCAAGCCATATTGGAAAATGGTCAACAAAAGTCAACTAGGCCAAGCTTTGGACATGGTGATGAAATATTGTTGTGCAGAGGATGAATATGGGTTGTATTAGATTAAGTTAGCATAGGTTTGGGTTTGTTTTTAGCCTGCAAGCAGTTGGACATTGGTGAGTGCTTTTCTCACTTTCAATTTTCTAGTCAAATGGCAGTTTTTGTTTGTACTTGTATTGGTAGTTATGGAAAGCTTAAACTTGTTGATGTAGTTGTATTATGGTCATATAAGCTCAGTTTGAGCATGGGTACAAGATGGAACAGTAGTTAGGTCCTTTTGATTGCTTAATTGTCCTTACAGTGGTGTTTGGATGTACTGATTTACCTGTCTATTAGGCATGTTCAGTGGCTTGGAATTGTTGCTTCAAGTTTTGTTAGCTAATATGTGCTCATATTTGTCGTTAACTTAAGCCTGCAAGAGCTTATAGTCAAAATTGCATACATTATGTCTTAACAGTGAATCTATTGAAATTTTGTAAAACCAAAAGTTTGTTTCATGCTCATAATTCATAGGAGTAGCCTTATGTAACCTTAATTTAACATATTTCATCAAATTCAGTTGGTAAATCTAGATCAAAACTCAGTTTAGTCAACTTTCCATGCTTTTATCAAAAGTCAAAAGTGAAATACTCAGTTTTGGCCTAGCTAGAAATATTTTTATTGTACTCATTTCTTGGTCAAATCAAGTGAAAGTTGTGGCTTTTAAAACCTCTCTTGGTCTAGTTTATATTTGTGATTTTTTCATAATTTTGCAAATTTTTCTTAAGCTCTTAAGGAGCTTGTCAAAATGGTACAATTTGCCCTGTGCACTGCACTAAGCCTGCACAGGGTTTTTACAGATCTTGCAGCCCTTGCCACAAGCTCATTTGAGCTTGGCAAGGTCTGATTTTTGGTTTGAATGTTCCCAGCCAGGTGTAGTTTAGATCCCTTCTTTTGCTTTTCATTTCCAGCTTATCTAGAAGCTTATTCTTTAGCTCAAAGTTGCCCCCCCCCCCCCAGAACCTGTTTTAGCAAAAAGCTCACAACATCAAATCTGTTGAGCTTGTTGTTAGGGCTTGTTGAATATTGTTGCATTTTAGTTCTTTTAGCTTATAGTAGCTTCTGTTTTGGTTTGGTGGCCTTTGGATTCCATTTGCTTGTTTAAGTGCTTATTTCAATAAGCACTTACACATCAGTTTCAATATCTAGCACACAACCCCATGTTTTTCCATTTTTCTTAGATTCCTAATATAATTTTAGAGTTTTCCTGAAATTTTCAGATTTTTCTAAGCTTGTTTTCTATTTTTCTTTATTTTAATTAGTTTTTAAGTATTTTTAAATAGCTTTTAATACAAAAAATTAAGAAAAGGTTCAAAAAAATAATTTTTCAATTTACTTAAGTTAAGATAAATATAAAAAGAGAAAAAAGTATTTTTGTAGATTTTTCTTAGTTAAATTTGTATTTTTAAATAATTTAATTAGTTTTTAATAGTTTAAAATTCATAAAAAAATAGAAAAATAATCAGAAAATTACAAAAATAGTTTTGAAAATTCTAGTTTGATATTTTAGATTTTTCTAAGTCTTAATTTTATTTTTCTAGCTTTATTTCCTAATTTCTTGTATTTTAGATAATTATTTAATAGTTAAAAATAGTTTTTAATTAATAATAATTAATTAAATAGTTTTCTTTTTCTAAAAAGTTTCTTTTATCATTAGGTTTGTAAAAATGTATTTTTCATATTTTTAGGATTTATATTGTATAAGTTTCACGTTTTCATTTGTACGTAACGTAGTTTTTAATTCCAGTTTTATAAAAACATAAAAACAAAAACATCATTTTAAATATAGTGATAGCGTTTATTTAATAGATTTTATCTTTTTAACTTTCTTTAATTTGTATTTAAGCCCATTTGTTGGCTTTTTTCTGTAGTAATAATCAAATCAAATCTCTGTATCTGTTCAAATCTTCTCGATCATTAAACGTCTGACTATTCTCGCACGGCTCGTTGGGACTTAACGACCTGGGGAAACACTATACTCTCCTGGACTTCATTGCATTGGTGTGTGAGCTGTTTTAAGTTCCTTACGGCTGGTCATTCACAAGTGATCAGCTCGCGTGAGAAAACTTGACGGTTTTGCACCGATCAAATTTTGGCGCCGCTGCCGGGGAGCAGTGCTAATAGTCTTACGTTTAGCAGATTAGTGATTTGAGTAATCACTCCTTGTTCATACCATCTATATAAAAATCAAAAACCCAAAAAGATTTTCATTCTTTGTTTCTACATCATGTTTTTCAAAAATACCAAAAATATTCCTCTTTACCCTCTTACCCTTTTGATTCTTCATTTCTTACCCTCTGTAAACCTTTGATTCTTTCTATGTCTTATCCTCACCCTCTTGGTTGTCAATGGTGTGGTAATCCTTATAATGGTGGCAATTGCCCCAGTTGTAGCATGGTGGAATCAGGAAACGGGTCTGTCTATAACCAGGATCCCTATTCCTACCATAACTCAACTGATTTATTCCATCAGCTACCACACTGTGAGACTCAGCAGTTTTACTGTTGTGAGTACTGTGGTGGTTCACACTACAGTTCTGATTGTCAATCGGGAAACACGCTTGTCTATGAGCAGGTTCCTGATAACAATTATGACTACAACACATATGACTCACAGCCACATCAGTTTTACTGTTGTGAATATTGTGGAGGTCCTCACTCTAGCTCTGATTGTCAAACAAGGAGTCCATTTCCTTGTAACAATTACGACTCTTCGTATCATGACCAACCTCCACAGTACCAAATGAATCAGGCACCACCTCAGCCTGAGCCACTTCCTCAAAATCTTCTACTTGATCTTTTGGATTTAGTGAAAGATTTGAAGGAATGTAAACATCCCCAAGATAATCCAAATGAAAAATCCATGGAAGTTTTGTTAGCCGAAGAAAGGGTTGCTAAATTAGATTCCCAGATTGCCTTTGAAAAATCTATTAGGGAATCAATTGCAAAAGAAAAAGCAGCCAAATCTAGCTCTCGATTCCGTTTCATTCCTGATGACGATGATGATGAAGTTACCCTTGATATTAGTCAACTTTGTACAGATTCATCAAGTTCATCAGTTGAAATTCCTTCCATGAAAAATCAGGGAGAAAAGACTATGATGGAACTACTAGCAGAAGAACAAATGGAAAGTATAAAACATATGTATGCTAGTCCTTCTCAACTCCCTCAGTCAGTTGATATCCCAGCAGTTGAGATTTCATCTCAAACAACTGCTATCACACCCGATATTCCCACTCACTCTCTGAACATGGGGGATGAGCATCTTGACACTGTTCCTGAAAAGGAATCGGACGAATTCATAAAGTCTAGTGTTGAGAACCTTGTCCCAATCCCGAGAGAGTCACAGGGAACTTCTGATCATATGTGTGATTCTTTTTCCCCTCTTGAGTGTTCAAAAGATCATTTTGATACTTTCTCCGATCTTAGCGACGATTGTACTTCTTATGGAGACATCGAGTATGTTGAGGCATCACTCCCACAGTCTGATCCTCTTCTTGAGGAGTTCACCGATGAACTCACTCACATCAGTCCACTTTCATCAGAAAGTGACGATGATCTCTTTGATTTCGAAGCCGATCTTGGAGAAACTAAAAATCTCCTATATAATGATCATCCACTCATTTCTTGTCCCATTTCCGACTCTTCCATTCCTTCTCTCACTCCGGATGAGGAAGATGACAACTTTTGGAAGGAGGTCGATGCTTTTCTTAGTGATGAGTCAATTCCAACAGGGATTGACAATACTTGCTATGATTCGGAGGGAGACATCCTCTTTCTTGAAAATCTGTTGATTGAAGAACCGTTTCCAGCTCTCCCTCCCGGAAATTTTGTTGCCAATCACCAAACAAGCTTCAAATTTAAGCTTAAAAATGTCAAAAATGGTGATTTGCTCCTCACTAATGAAGAATGGGATTGCATTGTGATGCACATCTTTGTTCCATTTTTCACAAATGGTGTGGTTTCTCGTTCCCTTTTCTCCTTCAGGAATGAGGACACTATTTTTGATCCCGGCATTTTCATTTATCATTCTTGAGCCGGGAATATATCTCGTCGGTGTGGAACTTTCACGTACTTCAAATGTTTGTCTAAACATCTTGAATGAAAGTCCGATGGAGATTGTCTCTTCCACTTACTTCCCCATGAACCAATTAATTCGGGGTCGAGTCAAGCTAGCGACTCGATAATCAAAAACAGTAGCATGCTACATGGGTTTTCACCCGTGTGTACCACCCTAGTGTGGGGGAGATGCCCCACATGTTGTATATAGATCTAAAAAATGAATGAAAATTGTAAATATTAAAAAAGAGAATAATTGTTGTGTTTCTACACTTAGCTAGTAATGTTATCTTTTTACGTTCTAAGTTTCGGCATAACAGCCGGTACTTTGAATATTGAGGACAATATTCATTTCTAAGTGTGGGGGGGAAATTCTGGCGAATTTTGATCATAAATGTACCCTTTTAGTCCCTTTTTCCCCTAAAATGGCCAAATTTTAAAAAAAAAAATTAGTGGAAGTACTATGTACTAAACACAACAAATGGTAATCAGTCCACCATGTCTAATCCACATAAGGACTGGCTAATCCAGGAGCAAACGGCTCTTGGTAAAGATATCTCAAATCCGTTGACGGCTTGCAATTTGCCCAAAATTGTATGGTATTCAGCTCACCATATCCTTAAAAGTGAAGAGTTGGCTAGCCCGCAAGTTTATGGCTTGTGGTAAAGGCAGTGGAAAAACCATAATTGGTAATCGACTCACCAAAGATAATATTGATAATTTATCTAAGAGTTGGCTAGTCCAGAAGCAAACGGCTTCTGGTAAAGACAAATCAAATCCGTTGAAAGCTGATGATTTGCTCAAAATCATTTGGTTATCGGTGTACCAAGGTTCTTACTTGAACTGAAACATTTGGCTACTCCAGAAGTAATGGATTTTGGTAAAGAGATTCAAATCCATTAATTTTTCTCAAAACATTGCTAGGGACTAGCAATATCTTAGTGTGGGGGATTGATGAGTGTCTAAATACTCATCATTTTTGTACCAATTAAACTGCAAAAACATCTGAAAACACTCAGAAATGCATCAAAATGATAAAAATATCACAAATAAGTGTTTTATGTGTTTTAAATGCAAAAATATCAAAATCTGGTGAAAAACGTATCAAATTTGCATAATTGGCAGTTTTAGTCCCCCAAGTTTCAAAAGTTGTCAAAAACAGTCCCTGGTAAATCTAAATAAAGAAAAATGTTATTCAAGGTCCCTGAAATATTCTAATTTGTCAAAAATGGTCCTTGAATAAATCTTTTGTTAAATGGCAGAAAAGGTCCCTGAACTTTCAAAAATGTCAAGTTTGGTCCCTGGAAAAATTGAAAATGTCAAAACTGGTCCTTGTATTTTTGGAACTTGTCAAATTCAGCCCCTGAAACATCTTTGATGAATTGGCAGTTCTAGTCCCTACATTTTCAGAAATTTCACAAAAGTCCTTGTCATTTATATATTAATCCTTGGCTTGTCAAAACAATGTGAACCCCTGCCATGTAACCCATTTTTACCCCTTTCTCTCTTTTTGACCCCTTGGTCAAACAAGCAGTCAAACTGCTTTTTCCCTCCCACATGCTTCTTCCCCACTGGACCAAGTTACCTGCAACCTCTGCAAACACCCATCCCATCCACCTTCACCTTATCTCTTCCACATCAACCCCTCATCATCACACCTCTCACCCCCCCCCCCCCCCCCCCTAGTTGCAGTCTAAAGTCAACACAGGTCAAATTACATCTTTCCCGCCAAAAATCATATAAGGGCCAATATGGCCTCTGCTCACTCATTGGCTCAAAAGGGTGGTGGGAAACACTCTAAAGGACACGTGGAAGCATTGAAGGATATAAAAGAAGGAAGAGAAAGCCAGAGATGGGAGTAGCTAGTTTTATTTAATTCCTTTAATGTCGTTTTTAATTAAATGTTCTTAGTTTTAGTTAAAATATGGTAATTTCAGTTTCTTGGTAACACATTTATGTTAAATCAACTTTGTAATCTGTTTTAAGAGTCAATCTCAAGAGTTTGGTTAAAGTTCATGTTTTATGCTTACTGTTGAGTATTTCAGTTTCAAATTCATATATTCAAGCTTTGAATAGCTTCTTCCCAAGCTCACATAAGCTAATATAAGCTCTCTATAGTCTTTGGAAAGCTTACATTTCATTTTCAAGCCATATTGGAAAATGGTCAACAAAAGTCAACTAGGCCAAGCTTTGGACATGGTGATGAAATATTGTTGTGCAGAGGATGAATATGGGTTGTATTAGATTAAGTTAGCATAGGTTTGGGTTTGTTTTTAGCCTGCAAGCAGTTGGACATTGGTGAGTGCTTTTCTCACTTTCAATTTTCTAGTCAAATGGCAGTTTTTGTTTGTACTTGTATTGGTAGTTATGGAAAGCTTAAACTTGTTGATGTAGTTGTATTATGGTCATATAAGCTCAGTTTGAGCATGGGTACAAGATGGAACAGTAGTTAGGTCCTTTTGATTGCTTAATTGTCCTTACAGTGGTGTTTGGATGTACTGATTTACCTGTCTATTAGGCCTGTTCAGTGGCTTGGAATTGTTGCTTCAAGTTTTGTTAGCTAATATGTGCTCATATCTGTCTTTAACTTAAGCCTGCAAGAGCTTATAGTCAAAATTGCATACATTCTGTCTTAACAGTGAATCTGTTGAAATTTTGTAAAACCAAAAGTTTGTTTCATGCTCATAATTCATAGGAGTAGCCTTATGTAACCTTAATTTAACATATTTCATCAAATTCAGTTGGTAAATCTAGATCAAAACTCAGTTTAGTCAACTTTCCATGCTTTTATCAAAAGTCAAAAGTGAAATACTCAGTTTTGGCCTAGCTAGAAATATTTTTATTGTACTCATTTCTTGGTCAAATCAAGTGAAAGTTGTGGCTTTTAAAACCTCTCTTGGTCTAGTTTATATTTGTGATTTTTTCATAATTTTGCAAATTTTTCTTAAGCTCTTAAGGAGCTTGTCAAAATGGTACAATTTGCCCTGTGCACTGCACTAAGCCTGCACAGGGTTTTTACAGATCTTGCAGCCCTTGCCACAAGCTCATTTGAGCTTGGCAAGGTCTGATTTTTGGTTTGAATGTTCCCAGCCAGGTGTAGTTTAGATCCCTTCTTTTGCTTTTCATTTCCAGCTTATCTAGAAGCTTATTCTTTAGCTCAAAGTTGCCCCCCCCCCCCAGAACCTGTTTTAGCAAAAAGCTCACAACATCAAATCTGTTGAGCTTGTTGTTTCAGAGGTTAGGGCTTGTTGAATATTGTTGCATTTTAGTTCTTTTAGCTTATAGTAGCTTCTGTTTTGGTTTGGTGGCCTTTGGATTCCATTTGCTTGTTTAAGTGCTTATTTCAATAAGCACTTACACATCAGTTTCAATATCTTGCACACAACCCCATGTTTTTCCATTTTTATTAGATTCCTAATATAATTTTAGAGTTTTCCTGAAATTTTCAGATTTTTCTAAGCTTGTTTTCTATTTTTCTTTATTTTAATTAGTTTTTAAGCATTTTTAAATAGCTTTTAATACAAAAAATTAAGAAAAGGTTCAAAAAAATAATTTTTCAATTTACTTAAGTTAAGATAAATATAAAAAGAGAAAAAAGTATTTTTGTAGATTTTTCTTAGTTAAATTTGTATTTTTAAATAATTTAATTAGTTTTTAATAGTTTAAAATTCATAAAAAATAGAAAAATAATCAGAAAATTACAAAAATAGTTTTGAAAATTCTAGTTTGATATTTTAGATTTTTCTAAGTCTTAATTTTATTTTTCTAGCTTTATTTCCTAATTTCTTGTATTTTAGATAATTATTTAATAGTTAAAAATAGTTTTTAATTAATAATAATTAATTAAATAGTTATAAAAATAATTTTCTTTTTCTAAAAAGTTTCTTTTATCATTAGGTTTGTAAAAATGTATTTTTCATATTTTTAGGATTTATATTGTATAAGTTTCACGTTTTCATTTGTACGTAACGTAGTTTTTAATTCCAGTTTTATAAAAACATAAAAACAAAAACATCATTTTAAATATAGTGATAGCGTTTATTTAATAGATTTTATCTTTTTAACTTTCTTTAATTTGTATTTAAGCCCATTTGTTGGCTTTTTTCTGTAGTAATAATCAAATCAAATCTCTGTATCTGTTCAAATCTTCTCGATCATTAAACGTCTGACTATTCTCGCACGGCTCGTTGGGACTTAACGACCTGGGGAAACACTATACTCTCCTGGACTTCATTGCATTGGTGTGTGAGCTGTTTTAAGTTCTTTACGGCTGGTCATTCACAAGTGATCAGCTCGCGTGAGAAAACTTGACGGTTTTGCACCGATCAATTACCACTGCTAGTTCACAGTTTCCACTGACAGTGTTATTTTACCACTGTAGTTCTAGCCGTTACAACTGATTATGTCAGTAATTAATTTTTTACTAGCCGTTGAAAGTAACCACTGATAGTCATATATATAGGGTTAATATTTTAAGTAAATTATCTTCTTTCTATATTATAACTACTTTCAAAAGATAATTTTACTTGCGCATAAATTCTAAACCCTAACCCTATATATATCTTTTTCTCTCAATTGGCTAGTCATTCTTTCAATTTTTACTGACGTAATAATATTTTTCATCAAAAGTTTCTATGGCTTCTTTGAACTTTGCAGATGAACACAACCTAGTGGCCTACCTACAAAAGTCTAACGAGAAGAGTGGCCCTGTTTTTCATCAGATTGTGGATTTTCTTCATACCACTCATATAAGGTATGCTTTGCTTTTCAAACCCACAATCTATATCTCTCAAATCAAACAGTTTTGGACTTCTGCTCAGTCCATAACACTTGAGAATAGAGATACACATGAAACAGTGGATGCTCTCAGAGCCACTGTAGATGGGGTAACTATTGATGTTACTGAGGCATCCCTAAGGAGAGTACTTCTCTTGGATGATCTCAATGGTCACATCACATTACCTATGTCTGACATTCATGATACTTTATCATCCATGGGGTATGATACCACTGACAAAAAGGCTACTTTCAAAAAGAGTGGTTTTTGTCCCTATTGGAGATTTTTGATTCATACCTTGTTACATTGCCTTAGTCCTAAGAAAACATCTTATGAGCAATTTAGTTCAACCATGGCTTATCCTTTGGTTTGTCTAGTCACTGATAAGATTTTCAACTGGTCTAACTATATTTTTACCAGTATAAAAGGCAATGTACAAAGTAAAACCAAATTTTTAATGTATCCAAGGTTTGTGCAAGCTGTGCTTAATGAATTTCAACTGCAACCTCACACTACTGTTTATCAAATCAGTTGCCTAAAGCCTAAAGTTTTTCAAAATTTGAATAAAGATGGCAATATGATTTTTACACCTCTCCTACCCCAAATGCTTGCTAAAATTTCAACTGAACAAAACACACCCATAATTAATGTTCCTAACATTGATTATACCCCACCAGTTTCAAGAACCTATGAGAGAAGGTCTAAACAGTCAACTCCTCTCATGACAACACAGCAAGTTTCTGAACCTTTTGGTCTAGGAACAAGCAGTGGTGGTTCTAGACTTCCACCTAGTCCTACTATGGAGGAGTCTGGACCAATGCCCCATGATTCACCTCTCCCAACAGGTAACACAGTTGGAAGTGTTGAGGGCAGTGGAAACCAATTGGAATTGATGGTTATGTGTACCAAATTAGCAAAACAGGTTGATTCTCTACAAAAGACATTGGCTACTTTCAAGAAGCAACATGCCAAGGATGT
Organism: Chrysanthemum seticuspe; assembly: GCA_019973895.1. Lineage (NCBI taxonomy): Eukaryota > Viridiplantae > Streptophyta > Magnoliopsida > Asterales > Asteraceae > Chrysanthemum > Chrysanthemum seticuspe. The sequence goes on from BPTQ01000001.1 coordinate 263,275,129, forward strand.
TCAACTGTTAAAGACAGAGATTCAGACCTTAAAAGAAGAGGTGCAGAGGTTGCAAACGCACAAGAAGACTGCAAAGCTGGTGATTTCATCTTCATCCTCACCTTCTAATGGTGATTCAGCTGATCAAGATTTGGGAAATTCCTCCAAACAGGGGAGGAAAACAGGTTCTGACACTGAGGGGAGGAAAATTGATTTTGAAGATGAAGGTGTTACAAGTGAAGGAGCAAAAGAAGCTGAAACTCATGGAGAGCAACTTGAAGATCAAGACATTTTCCAAACTGCAACTGATTTTACCACTGATGATATTTCCACTGCAGAGCCAATTCTTGCCACTGCAAGTGAAGAATTTGATACTTTGAAGGATAATAAGGGTAAAGCAATTATGGAAGATGTACAGCAACTTAAAGGGAAGGTTTCAAAGAAAAGACAAGTTCAGATTGATCATGATGGAGAACTTGCTAAGAAGATTTCAGAAGATCAAATTGCTGAAAGAGTTGCTGAAAAGAAAAGGTTGAAAGAAATAGAAGTTGCTAGCTTTTTGGAAGCTCAAAGATTGGATAGAATGGAAGATGTTGATTCAATTTCCACTGTCCAACCTACTGTTATGAAAGAGAAAGCTCCAGAGTTTAGTTATGTTCCTACTGAAGAAGATATTCAGTTTCTGGTAGATAATAATCCAGAAATCAAGAAAAAGGCTATTGACCTTGTTGCTGATGCATCTTTAACTGAGGAACAAAGAACTGCTCAGTTGAAAGATTTCATTATGATGAAGAACAATCAAGCACTTGATAATGTAATCAGTTCAGTCAAGAAGAATCAGAAGAAACAAAGACAACCAACCAAGGCACAAATACTTGCATCTATGAAGACTTATTGTTGTCATGTTGGTAACTGGAAAAGGCATCAATTCATAGGAATGTCTGATGATCAAGTTGAAAGGGCTTACTACAGAACTGTGAAACAAGATAAATCTTTTATTCCAATAGGTTCTGAAGAAGAAGAAAGAATATTTCCTAGATTGAAGAGAAATGCCAAAGTCAGTGATTCTCAAACTATTAAGAAGACTAAGGTTGAAGAAGATCATACAAAGTCTACTGAGAAGGAGATTTCTACTGAGAAGTTCACTAAAGATCAAATAACTGAAATGATTGTGATTGAAGACAGAGATTTTTATCCAGAACCACTGCAAATTCGACATCCTATCATTGATTGGGAAGTTTACTCTGCTAGCAATTTTGTTCCAACATGGAAGATTACAAGGCTGGGAGGTGAAACTTCATCATTCATAACCTTTGAAGATCTTATTAAAGCTTTTGACAGAGATGACCTTAATACACTATGGAAATTAGTTCAAGAAAGGTTTAATGCTCAAGATCTCAAAGATACAAAGGAGATGCAGTTATGGGTAAATCTTAGAAGGCTTTTTGAACCAAATGTTGATGATGACTACTGGAAAACCTTATTCACATGTCTTGGTACAAAGTGGTTTTATTATGATTCATGTGATGTTCATCATGTCTCTACAGCTAATGGAGAAGACTTTTTCATGCTTGCTGAGAAAGAATATCCACTTAGAGCTGGAGCTCTTACAGTAATGTTAACCTTACACATACGAGTTAATGAAGACAGTGAGAAGGTCAGAGCATTATTACAAAGGCTTCAAGATCAGTGTTCAAGAGCTATACAAAAGTTAAGAGAAAAGAAGTGAAGTGTTTGATTGAATTCCCCAAATCCTTGAAGTTAATACATATTGAAGAAACTTATTGATTTGCAGAGAAATCATAAGTTTAGGGGAGGATTGTTGGGAATAATCTGTTACCACGGATAGTTATGGTTTATACTGCTTGGTTTAACACTAGCAGTGGAAACATATTCCCACTGCAAGTTCTTCATTACCACTGCTATCAGTTAATGATAAGGTTAAACGCGTCTTGATAAGTATAGAATAGATCTTGTGTATATTCTATTATGTTAGCTATATACTTATCTTGTAAAGGACTCCTTCTTGTATAAAAAGAGATCCTAGGTCATAGTCTTAGGTACGTATTACTTTACAATATTACCTACGAAAGCTTCAAGGTGTAACCCTAGTGATACCAAGATCACTCGTATTATTTCATTAATAATATTGGAGCTTGAGTTTTGTGTTAACTTGTGTTTACTCTCATATATCATATAATTCGTCTTCTAAGTATTACTTAAGTAAATTCCGCTTGCTTGATAATATTATACAAAATATCATTGACACAAGGAGAGTGTCTTAGATCCAACACATTTCGGCTTGTTGTTGGTTAAAGCGGTCCGAGAGCTTAGCTATTTGGGTTTCTTGGGATGCAACAAGATTTTGCAACATTCCCTTGATGTTTTGCTGGTTAGGACCTTGAGGTGGGGGCCATGAAAAATCATTGGAAGTAAATTCCTTGGTTTGTCCCCAATAGAAGTCGGGCTTGCCCTTCCATGCTTCTCGGGTTTCATTGAAATTCCTAGGTCCGGATGTTGTAGGGAATCTTCCTCCCGTTCCATTAATACGCGAGGATGCGTAGTCAACGGAAGCATGTTCGGGGGATCGGGTGCAAGTGCGCGTGTTATGAGGATCATAAAACGGCTCACACGAAGAAGAAACTTTGTTCACATGGTGTGAAGACTTAGGGTTTTCGTAAGAACTCATTAGGAATTTAACTTGATCTTCAAGTTCGATCATCCTACGGTTTAGGGCAACTCACGGGGGTCATTCCAACTTTCGTTGTCATAGAGAGCAAGGTCCTCTATTATTCCCCATGATTCTTCCGCGGTGAGATCACTAAGTTTTCCACCGGCCGCTTGGTCAATGGATCGCTTGGTGGGGAAGTTGACATGATCATAAAAGATTTGGACTTGGAGCCAAAGATCAATACCGTGATGAGGGACTTTATGAAGTAAGTCCTTGAATCGAGTCCATGCTTCGTAGAGAGATTCACCCTGACGTTGTTGGAACATCAAGATGTCATTCATAAGCTTAGTGGTTCTCCCCGGTGGGAAAAATTGAGCAAGGAAGCGAGAGGTAAGATCATCCCAACTTGAGATGGAGCTGGCGGGAAGTCGCTCAAGCCAATTACTAGCTTGGTCCCGTAGAGAGAATTGGAAGAGACGCAGGCGCATAGTCTCCCGAGTAGTAGCATCAAGGTCGATGGAATCGACAATTTTAAGGAAATCCCTAAGATGCTGATTTGGATCTTCGGAACGAAGTCCATGGAATGCACATCCGTTTTGCACCAACCGGATGGTGTCGGATTGCAGGGTCGTAGTTTGGGCTTGGTCGGGAAGCTCAATGGTGTTCCTATAGCTTAAGTGGCTTGGTCTCGAGTATTCACCAAGAGTACGGGCTCTTGGCGGGTCATTTGGTGGTGGGTTGATGAATGGTGGGTGGTTATCACCTTCCATGATGAAAAGTGATGGGATTACAAACAAAGGTCACGAAGAAGGGGGATAGACTACGAGAAAGCTAAGAATGAGAAAAAATTTACTTGATAGGAATCAAGTAAAGAAACCTAAACGAGGTGGACTACTAACTAGCTATTCTATTCCCCCGCAGCGGCGCCAAAATCTTGATAACGCTACACGCGTCGTTCGGGGTCAAAGGAACTTCCTTTTCGTCGAGCAAGTTTTTCAACACCTTAGGCAGTGAACCTAATCGTTGTAGTGTAGTATTAGGGTAAGCCACGGGTATTGATATCGTTCTCTAGGGGAATAGGAATGCTAGTGAGAAGTTACTACGCTAAGGTTGGGGTTGAGGAAGATTATTTTTTTATCTTTTTATAATTTTTTAAGGAAAGGAAAGGTACGAATCTCGGGATTTGGATTTGGGGGGTTGGTATTGCTACCGATTACTCTACTTATCTAATTATCTAATCTAAGGTGTATGTAGTTTATGTCTAATTATTGTGTGCTCGTATGATAGTTTAAAGATGTGTTTACTTAGGTTTTACTACTCCTTAATTATATCCTATTGGTGGTTGAATTTTCACGTCCTTATTCTTAGTTGCGTTGTGTGTCTGAGGTTGTAGGGTATGCGTTTCTCCCTAACTCTTTGAACTTACGAAAGGGTCTCGTCTACAAAACCCACTAGGGATAATAAACTCTTACTCTAAGGCACTTTTTGGATGGTTTAGCTTACAACTACTCAAGGAGTCATATTCTAAGGTTCACAAAGATTTAATCAAGCATTAAGTACACAACGAATGACCTATCGCATTACTAGGTCATTAATCAACTAAGATAAGAGACAACCAATCAATATTCAATAATTAAGTTTCATATTCCTTAAGCAAACACACAAGTAAATTCGCCGGACATGGAGAACATGCAAGCATACACACAAATAATCAAAGACATAATTGTATTAATGAAGTAAAACACTTATCTTAGTGTAAGATAGGGTTTGGAACCCTAAAATACTGTACAAGACAGCCTTGGTTCGGTTTAGGTTTTTACTCCAAAAGACTAAACACTAAAACTGAAAAATTCGGATTCTTTATATAAGATTACATATGTGACGGCGTCACCTAATGTTTTGTGACGTCGTCGTGTCGCCGTCATTAGGGTTTCGTCTTGGCCACGTTAGACTTGCGACGGCGTCACCTTATGCTTGTGACGCCGTCCTCTTCAGCTTCTGACGCCGTCTGGATTGCATCTAGGCCGTCTGAGTTGCGACGGCCTACTCTTTTATAACTTGACGTCGTCACTTGAAAATAAGAGTTTTGGCTTCTGTCCCGTCACAAAATCCTCCGACGGCGTCGCAGTTAAGCAGTGACGCCGTCACCTTATGTTTTCAGCAGCTTTGAGTGTCTCGATTCTGACTTTGGCCATTTTCTTCGTATATTCGCGCCTTTTCGTCCAAATAGTGTCATTCCAGCATTTTGCCTTCAAGAGACCTAAAAAGTGAAAAGGAACGATATTAAGCAATAACGGATACAAAAGTGATCAAATAAGGGCTTAAACGACCCCTCAAAAAGGTACCTTTTAAAACCTTATCAGTGGTGGTGGTAGCTGTTGGTGGTGGCGGATGCTAGTGGTAGTGGTGGATGCTGGTGGTGGTGGCGGCTGGTGGTGGTGGTAGCTGCTGGTGGTGGTGGTGGTGGCTGCTAGTGGTGGTGGTGGCTGATGGTGGTGGTGGCTGCTGGTGGTGGCTACTAATGGTGGTGGTGGTGGTGACTGGTGGTGGTGGTGGTGGTTGTGGCTACTGCTGGTTGTGGCTGCTGCTGCTAGTGGTGGGTAATCATTACCATACCTCGTAATTTACTGGGTAATGCATCATTACCCAATACTAAACAATGATTGCATTTCCTAGTCCTAACCAGACATGTTTAATCATTACTTTTCCCATTCCTCACCCTCCATAACCCCCAACCAAGCACCCCCTTAGTGTTTCGGATAATTACCACAAAAGTGGCGCATGAAATTAAAGCTAATTCGCCTTTAAGATGATTTTGTACTCATAGCCTACTTGGTAACTCCAATTTGACTCGCAAAGAAGCGGAGAATTTGGTCAGCGCTGAAGCTATGACCTCCTTCTTTCGGGTCACAATTTAATGCGCTCCCCACCTTGTACCCCTCACACAGTCCGTCAAAATTGGGTGATTCGTTCTCACTATTTGTACCAAAATCATTAATCAATTAAACTTATTGAAAATTTAACTCTTCAATAACAAATCAAATTTCACCATTGTTTAGTCCGATTTATTTTTTTATTCAAAATTACCCTTTGCTTAAAACTTGTCGCACATAATAAACAAACAAGTAAACAATAAAAAATAAATAACTCAAAACAATGCGCACATAACTAACAATTAATACGTGTAAACAAGTAGCCACATGCAACTTATTTGATAAAGCTATTAATAATCAATATCTAGGTTAATCAATGTATATATTAACTAGGGCTTTCACTCACACAATTGAAAGTGAGCCACATACATCGACGAATCAATTGCGTAAGCCATAATTAAAATACATCAAATTGCACATAATTGATTCATTAATATATTATTGGAGCCCTCCCCAATTCAAGATTTATCAAAACATACATGTGATTAAAATAACTTAACAATTGAAAATTCAAGCAACCATCCATGACGAACATGCATGTATCATCATGGATATAACATAACAATTATTCCGGTAAGTCACAAGATCGCATACAATTCCATGTCACATAACACTTTATTCATGAATTTATCACGTAACAAATATATTAATTATAGGTTTCGATATTGATAACATAACAATTATAATAAACCCTAAAACAATTTTTTTATAAAACAATCGACTAAAAAAATTAGGGTATCGACCCATAAGAAAATTTTGGTCAATCCAAAAAATAAAAATTAAAACCAAATTAGGGCAAAAGCCGTAACCCTAAAATTAGGGTTTACATAATCATAACCAAAACCCTTGAATAATCATATCAAACAACATACAATATTCGTTTTTTACGTGTTTAGTAATTAATTACTCATTAAACAAGACTCGTGATGCCACTGTTGGAATTATATAACATGACTATCATATATAAAACACATAAAACATCAAAGAAACATGCGGAAGCGTATAGGAACGAATAATGAATAATTAACTAACATAAACATAAAGTATGCGTACCTTTTTTATTCTAGCCGAACAAGAATCAATTCCACAAAACTAGCAATTGAGATGAACCCTAATTAGGGTTTATAAGATTATAAGAATTACCCCTTACCGTTTTGTAATTCAATCCAAGATACAATCAATAGTGTGATTGTACCACGTTCTTGTACACACGTACTATTAACGAATTAAAGTAAATGCTAGTTTAATTAACACAAAACGTTTTGTTAAGGAAAAACAAAGTAATCGATCCCTTGGAGAAGGGACGATCGTTTGGAACTAAAAACACACACAAACAATTTTAGGTTTTAGGTTTAGGAGTACAAGAGATAATTTACAAAGACCCTAGGCATTGTATATATACCCAAAGAAACTTAGTGTCCAAGTTAGGGTTGATTTGGGTTTAGGAAACCCCCCATCCGATCGGTTTAGGAAACCCACAAGGTTTCTAGAACTTACTTGACATCTAATTTCATATTTAGTCATTCCTTTAACATTTAATGATCGTTAGTCCATTACACTTAATTACTTAACGTTCGTTATGTGTTTTGTGTAAATAATAAATAAATATAACATCTTATATTTAATTATTATAACTCTAATTCTTATACGTAAAGTGTGCAATCGCGTGGTCTCGAGTTCGATCCTAACTAACGACTACTAATTTATATCCATCAAACTAACAATAAATACCCCTTAAATCTTTCAGTTTTTAAATACATTTTCATACACATCTCAACAATACTTCACTTTTATTATCTTCAAAAAGGATTGAGATCCTCTCAAGTTGAGAGGATAACTTGACTCAAGTTAGGAATATATGAGCCATTGGATTTGATCCAATGGCTCAAATCAAAAGAAGATCTTTTGATTTGAGTCATTGGATTAAATTCAATAGCTCACAATCATCCAACTTGAGTCAAGTTGATCTTCTCAACTTGAGAGGAGATCAACTTGAAAGGATCTCATTCCCTTCAAAAAACGTTATAAATCCTAGCTATGATCATTACTATGTTTACTTTTGATCCGGAGCACTAGATGAAAGAATGAGCTGACAACTACAATGAGCTATTATTAGATTTAAAAACGACCGGTACCTTCATATATGTCTTGTCTCTATCCTTACTAAAAGGGTGTGACACTATACCCTGCTACTACGACCCTTTGTGTTGAAATTAAGATTATGTGAACCACATCAATGGTTAATGAGATAGCAATGATGACAAGTAACCACATGCCAGTAAATTGCATAAACTGTCCATGCGGTTATTGTAATGGCAAACACAATGCCTATAGATATTTTGTTCACGTGATAATATATTCTGTTCACGTTTCATCTCTTAAGTGAAATGATTGATATATTAGGATTTTTTTTTTTTTTCTTTTCTTACTAAATTAGGGTATTTCAAACATTTCACTTTGCCACAGATGAAATGCGAACCGAAAGATCCATACAAGAACTGAATCTGCACGTACAAAGTTGTAAGAAATGTGCATGTTATTTCGACAAAGCACAGGGACATCTTTCGCAATTTACTCTTATGATTGACTATCTAGTTGTCGATTTGAAAAATGGTATCTATGTGATGTTTGGGTTAGACTTAAGCGACATATCACTATTAGGAATTTATAGCCTTTGATTTTTCCTCGCGTACTTTTTCTTTATATTACCTGACAATTACATTTAAATAAAAGGAATTTAATCATTCAATAAGCACTTGGGATCGATCTATTCAAACATTATCAAAAAATGTTAAGGCATGTGACTTGATATGACAATACAAAAAATATATCATTTTACCACACTTTCAAAAAGCGTGTAGAATATTTTGAAGATTAATCAGATTATCAGTAATATTTATTAATGTGTAAAAATTGGTTACATAAATAAGTGTGAACAAATTTTAAAAAACAAAAGAGTTTCCACACTTATATGTGTTTTAAAAAAAAGTTCACCCTTTTAAGTGTAAAGAAATTTAAAATTTGTCCACACTTGCAAGTGTGTACTATATTTGTAACACCCAAATTCTTTACACAAAAAGAAAAGTGTGGAGGAATTGAGTGTTACAAATATAGTGCACACTTGTAAGTGTAGACACTAGATTTCTTAACACTTGAAGGTGTGGACTTTTTTTTTGAAACAGATATATGTGTGAAAATTCTTTTGTTTTTAAAAATTTGTTCACACTTATTTATATAACAAATTTTACACTTTTATAATTATAAAATGACCTTTTTTTTAGTGTGAACTCCAAAGTTTGTTTCTTAGAGAAAACTAACGCAAAAGTATTTTCCTCATGTAATGCTTTTATTTTTGCTTTATGATAACGCTACACGCGTCGTTCGGGGTCAAATGAACTTCCTTTTCATGGAGCAAGTTTTTCAACACCCTAGGCAGTGAACCTAATCGTTGTAGTGTAGTATTAGGGTAAGCCACGGGAATTGATATCGTTCTCTAGGTGAATAGGAATGCTAGTAAGAAGTTACTACGCTAAGGTTGGGGTTGAGGAAGATTATTTTTTATCTTTTTATGTTTTTTTTTTAGGAAATGGAAATGTACGAATCTCGGGGTTTGGATTTGGGGGTTGGTATTTCTACTGATTACTTCTACTTATCTAATTATCTAAACTAAGGTGTATGTAGTCTATGTCTAATTATTGTGTGCTCGTATGATGATTTAAAGATGTGTTTACTTAGGTTTTATTACTCCTTATTTGACGCCGTCCCCTTCAGTCTCTGACGTCGTCTGGATCAAATCTAGGCCGTCTGAGTTGCGACGACCTACTCTTTTAAAACCTGAAGCCGTCACTTGTAAATAAGCAATTTGGCTACTGAGCCGTCACAAAAGATGTCCGACGGCGTCACTGATTTGTGCCTGACGCCGTCCCCTTCGGTTCCAACAGCCTGAGTGTCTCGATTCTTGACTTTGGCCATTTTCTTCGTATATTCGCGCCTTTTCGTCCGAGTAAGTGTCATTCCAGCATTTTGCCTTCAAGATACCTAAAAAGTGAAAATGAACGATATTAAGTAATAACGGATACAAAAGTGATCAAATAAGGGCTTAACACTTTAAAACCTTATCACTTTACTCTATTCATCTTGTTTGAACTGTAGTGCTAGGCTATCTACTGTATTTGTGTTGTAGTTTTAGCCTATTAGGCTATCTACCTTAAAAAGTTATTGCTTACAAGATTAGAAGTTTAGACCTTCTCTAAGGACACATATTTCACACCTTCGTCGCTAAACATTGACAAAAGTGGGAGGTGTTTCGCAGTGTCACGAGATCCTGATAAAATATGTTTTGTAGTGTTGATTTTTAGTATAAAAACAATAATAATCCGATTTTTTTTTAATTGCACCCGAACCAAAAAAATGCAATACACAGTCGAAATGTTTTATGCACCGGTTCGTTTAAAATCTGGTTCCGTCATTGCCAAGTTACATAAACAAGTTAACGGATTCGGTCTTTTATGTCTACATAGATCCTTGATTAGTTTAACCTATTTATTCGAATGGAAAAGGATGAGATAGTATGGAGTTGATACATTAAAAAAAAATTAATGGAGGGTGTATGTATTTGGCAAGTTGCACATGGTATCCGATCCGATGCTATATCGTAGTTTTGTAGGTGATATTCATTATTTTACCTTTACTTGTTCGGATATTTCTTATGCACTGCAGTGGATTTGTCTCTTTATGCATAATTTCCGGGAGCCTTATTTTTTTGCTCTTAAGCGGATTCTGAGATATGTTCGTGGTACTCTAGATCATGGGTTACAGTTATATTCATCTTCTACTACATTTTAAGTTGCTTACTCGGATGCAGATTTGGTTTGTTGCCATACTACTAAACGATCGACTTAAGGTTATTGTGTGTTCCTGGGTAACAACTTACTGTCTTGGTCTTCTAAGCATCAACAGATGCTCTCTCGGTCTAGCGCCGAGGCAGAGTATCGTGGTGTTGTCAATAATGTTGAGGAGTCTTGTTGGTTGCAGAATTTATTGCATACTCCCTTAGCCTACGCAACACTTGTTTACTGTGATAATGTCAGTGCCGTTTATTTGTCATCTAATCTGGTTTAACGTAAGAAGCATATCGAGATAGATATTCATTTTGTTCGTGATTTGATTGATGTTGGTCAAGTTCGTGTTCTACATGTTTTGTCTAGCTATCAGTATGCGGATATCTTCACCAAAGGATTGCCTTCAGCTTTGTTTAAGGAGTTTCATTCCAGCTTGAGCGTTCGGTATCCTCCCACTCAAACTGCGAAAAAGTGATATATTTTTGTATGGGCCAAAGCCCGCTTCTAGAATTACCTTCGAAGTCTTTATAATGTACCAATCCTTTAATATTAATTCATTTAGTGATTTCCCCTAACACATATAACTACTAACCAGGGGCGGAGGCAATGGGGGAACTAGTGGATGCTAGGCCTTCCCTAATTAGTCCAATAAGTCCACTATAGTATAGCCAAAAAACCCAATATTTTAAAAATGTGAACTATCGGCCCCTACCAATATTACCGATTCAATATTGTGTTCTTTGGATAAAAAAAATTGTAACTGTTGAAACTCAAAAAGCAAGATGAGGACGATATTAACAAGTGAATAAACCGATCAAAAGAACTGTTTTTCTTGATAAGGTATTGAATGTTTTTATTGATTTGTTCTTTAATTAATGATCACAATTACATATTCACTTCTTTGAATCTTTGTGTTTTCAATTCTTTGAAATACTGAATTGTGATTTTATCGATAGTTTTTCTTCTATCATTAATGATCACTTCATTCACTTGATAACTATTAAAGTATTAATTGCTTGTAACCTTGTATGATTATTAATTTATTACTTGTTATATGCTTGATTACGTATTTGCATTTAAGAATTATTAATGATCAAGTATTAACTCAAAAGATACATAAAACAGAGCACACTATTTGCAGGTTAGTTCATGAGACAAAAGATTTGAAGATGGTGACACGACATTGAGGAAAACTTGTTCAACTAGAGACTTTATTTGGTCAAATGCTCCCCTTGATGTTCTAGGTATTGTTACATCTATAGCCTTCACACATGACACTTGTTTAGCAATCAAGAATCATAAATTACTACCGAAGAAGTACTGTATTATTATTAGTACTAAGGAGGTCAAATGATAATCGGTAAGTTGCTAACGGTCATTGAAATTCTTACCAAGATTGATTAAGGCTTTGTATTAGTGTAAAACACGTGTTTCTTTAATTTATTAGACATTTGGCTCTTCGTTTACTTTTACAGATTTTCATGCTTTGTTATATTGGTTATAATTATACCATTATCATTCTAAAATTTTATACCGGCTTCCTTAACTTGAAATCCTGGCTCCGCCCCCGCTACTAACTACTGTTTCAAGCAACTACTTATTGCTTCTTGTTATCAATGTTTTCGCCAAACGTACCTAAACTTTACTTTAAACCAACCATTTTATGATATCATTCACATAAACGGATAAAAACGTAAACGGATTGGGTCAAATTCATTTTTGCATAGTTTCTTGATTAGTTTAACCTATTCATTCAAAGATCAAAGACACATGAATGGAAAAGATGAGATGATATGATATGGACTTGATACATCAAATAATGGAGAGGGTGTATGTGTTTGGCAACTTGCACATGGTGATGCGGCCTTTCGTTATGGATATGGATAAGAATTATATAACTTCCATGACCATATGACTTGGATAAGAAAAAGCATCCTAAATAAATGTAATCTATAATTCAAAGGTTTATTTCAAAAAAAAAATTCAAAGGTTTTCAATATTAAATTCTTGGTTGTCTGGGAATATAAGATATTTTTCTTAGACTGGACTATATTAATAAAAAAATGTTGAAATTATTTGACGGGCATCTTGTGTTTATATTCTCATCAAAAGTAGACTAGACTATTATGATACGGACTAGTTTATGTTGAATTCCAAATATTGAGGGTCCGTTTGGTTTGGTGTAATTGGAATGAAAGTCATAGTCTGTGTTTGTTTTGTGGGCCCATTAATGAAATGAGTATATCATAGTCATAGATTCATTACATACCAATTTGGTGTCTATGAAATCCATTCCCATGGGCCCCTCTTTTTTCCACTACAAAATTCAAATATCTATACACTTTTTCATACCATATTTTATCAACCAAACATAAACAATCGTAATGATATAGTTTTTCACACCCATTATCATTCCACCTCATTCCAAATCCGATACCCATTGTCATTCCTAGCAACAAACCAAACGGGCCCTGAGTTTATTAAAAAGTTATGCTCAACAAAAGTTTATAGAAAAATTACTAGTATCAACTATCAAGAAGGAAGGAAAAGAAATAGTTGTCAGGATTCCGATCCTGATCTTATGATCTTACGATTTTACGATACTGCAAAGCAAAAACGATCCGGATCCTACATAGGATCTTTGCAAGCTTAAGATCTTATAGGATCCCGATCTTGACCATACGATCTTACGATCTAATCCGATCCGATCTTACTTTTCTAGAATTACAAACTAAAAAACTACAAATTTATGGGTTGTTTGTTTGTAGAATTCAAAAAACAACATGTTAATCTTTTTAAACATTTTATAATCATAATTTAAGACAACATTTATATGAAACATTCATAGTATTTTGTGGCTATAATCTATACTACTATATAAAGTGTTTAGGACATTCTAAATAAAGAAATCTTAAAATTTTTAAGACAAAAAACATTTCTAATAAAAGTAACCCACTAAACTTGTAACCTAAAGTACAATTCATATAACACTTGGTACAAAACAATAACGCATAAATAATCTAACTTGTAACATTTGTGTATATTAATGCCAGAATAATGATATAATTAAAATACCCCATCACACAAAAGTACGATTAATATAGCACTTGGCACAAAACAAGAATGCATAAATCATCTAATTTTTCTTTTTCATTAAAACACTCACTAAATGAAATTTACAAATTATTAATAATATAATTAAAATACCCCATCATTTAAAAGTACAATTAATATATCAAATGGTACAAGACAATAATGCATAAATCATTTTATCATTTACATATTTCAAACACCCACTAAATGAATTCACAATTCATTAATGATATTATTAAAATAGGCGAGTACCCGCGCCTGGCGGCAGCGGTTCCTAGCGGTAGACAATTAAAAATATGTTATATTACGGCAAGTGTTTCGTTTAACATTCAAAATAGAACGCGAAAAGATCAAAATGTAATTGCAAATGGTTGTAACATCCGATAATTCAACTCTAACAAAAATTCTTAACATGTATCAAAAGACATATAAAAATATTTAGTGAGACTAAAAAAGAAAACATTACATCAATTATGAAATACTAACTAACAACATACGTTACTCGTCGCGTAAAACTTCTTGGTACATGACATTTGAGGTATAGATTCCTGCTTGACGCAACTCTTTGACTGGTTTAACCAATACCTTTGTTGTTCTACGTGATATCCCTCTAGACAATGCCACAAAAAACTGGCCATGCGAGAAATTAGAATCTGGCAAATACGCACCCACATTTGGAATTGTTTGGCCATGAGCTTTATTAATAGTCATCGCAAAGCTAAGGCGCACGGGGAATTGTGTTCTCTTTAGTTTGAAAGGGAACATGTCGTCTTCAGATGGAGTAAGAGGAATTCTTGGCAAGAGCACTCTAACTCCAGCGTGTTATCCCACAACAATCTCAGCATTGATGACATTAGGATCAAAACATTTGAATATTAACCTCGTGCCATTACATAATCCATTTTTCGGATCGAGATTCCTTAAAAGAATAATCGGGCATTCAATTTCAAACGCAAGTAATGAGGAGGCAATCCGCTCACGTTGAGCAAGTTTAAGAATTACAAAGGATAAAAGTTATGGGTGTCGTCTTCTGCTTCATCGAAACTATAGTAAACCTTCTCTTCATCACGAAATCTGTCAATCAACATATCATTGATGCTGTCAACATGCTCATTTTTTGTGGATAAATTTGCTCTTGAAACTATATCAGTAGGTGAATGAGCTATGGTGGCGAAGGAAGGAAACACTTCTTCGATCAATGCATCCTTTGTGGTAGCATCTTCTATGTATGGAACCTTCATGTCATCAGGTATGCATACATCATCTTCGTCGTCACTTGATATGACAATGACATCATTTCAATTCCAGATGATCAAATTAGGGTTGAAGAAAGGATTAGCATGTGGAGTAGGGTTACGGATTGGGAACAAGCTGAAAAAAAAACAATAAAAAGAGAATTTAGAACACATAGTTATTGACTCGACACAATCGAACTGTATGTAAGAAAAACCAACCTCAAAATCATCATCAACATTCATTTGATCTGTCATTTTCATGTTTCTTCACGACTTGAATACACAAGGTTTACTTATACAATGACTTGTTTATATAGCCAAGAAGACAACAAGGTGAAAACATAATTACCATATATATACTAAATTTAAACCTTATCCACTATAAGTTTCCTTACAAAAATGTGAAACTTATATTCAAATATTTTACAATTTCTATTTCCCGCCCAGAACTAAGTTACACAAATATGAAGTTTCCTGCCCAGAACTAAGTTACACAATTTCTAGTTTTTACTTTTTATATAACCTGACTTACTTTGAATTAGGGGTGTTCATCGGTTCGGTTCTCGGGTTAATCGGTTTATTCGGTTCAGTTTGTTCGGTTAATTTTTGTTGGGGCATAACCGAAAACCGGACCAAACCAAAATCGAATTTATATGTTTTTTTAATTTAATTAAATAGATTTTTGGCCAAAAAAATTTATTTTAAGCATAAAAAGTGTTTTTTATATTAGGATAAAATTTTAATGGTCTTTTTGTATGTATAAATATACAAAATATATATATATATATATATATATATATATATATATATATATATATATATATATATATATATATATATATATATTAAGTATATAAAGTGTTTTTATATATAAATATAATATATATATATATATATATATAAATATATATATATATATATATATATATATATATATATATATATATATTTATATTTATATTTATATAAATTCGGTTTTCGGTTCAGATAGCCAAAAGCATATCCAAATTGAAAACCGAATTTTTAGTTTGGTTCGGTTCGGTTTTGATAAATTCGGTTCGATTATAAGTTCGGTTTGGTTTTTTTCGGTACGGTTCGGGTTTAGTTTTCAGTTTATTCGGTTATTACCCGACCCATGACCACCCCTACTTTGAATGCATTTATATGGTATATTGGTATTCATGTGGAAGAACAGAAGTAGACAAAATTCCTCATCATAAAATATAGGGTATCAAGAAATAAACAAACAACAGTTGTGTAATTAGTTAGTTACATAAAAAGTATACTGTATAGTACATGTTTGTCTTAAATGATGAAACCTACATTAAGTTTTTTCAAATAATTTGATGAATTTATTACAAGGCCACTTTTTGTTGGTTTCTTTGTATTAGTTTTTCAATAACTCGCATATCATAACAATGAGTTTTTTTGTTGCTTTCTCGAGATTACTGATCAGTTACATGTGCAAAGCAAACATGCCTGGAGATTACAAAGCAAACATGCTATGCTTGATCTTTACATGATAGTGATGGGGTTCCAGAAAATAAGAAGATGATTTCTTTTTAATATTTGATAGCCATGTAGTAATTGTGTTCCTTAATTAGATTAAGTCAACGTGTAGGGTGTATGTGCATGTATAAGCATAGCATTAAACGTGTATACTTTCCATATAAGTTACATGGCATATCATTAAGCATGTACCATGGCATTAACATTGAGTAGAGATTTCACTTTTCCACATTTTCACATTTCCACATCTTGACTTATTGACCATTTTTCTATTTAATGTAGTTAAGATATCATTTCACTCAAAAGTACACTTAATATATCACATGTTACAACAATAGCGCATAAATCATCTTATCTTTTATTTCTTTTTTACCCGCTAAATAAAATTTATAAATCATTAAGTGGATCATAGAAACCAATCTTTGATGTAGTCAGACTTACTAACACTACCTTTTTCGACCACGTGACGGATCACCATTTACCACCACGACTTAGCAATATAAACACCACTAGATGGTGTTAAAGCCACTATTTTAAAACACCATTTATTTTTAAATGATGTATAATGTTACACGTCCTAAACGACTAGCAATATCGTCGTTGCATTGTGATGCATGTCTGCCTTTTTTTTTAAAGCAATGTTGTGCGGTAAAGTAGTTTCATTAAGTTAATGCCATGTGTTAAGTTAGCATCATGAAAAACATATAATCTCATAGGCACCTTGCTATAAAAGCTTTTTATTATGTTACTAAACGCGTAAGTAAGAAAACAAACTGATTTCTAATTAATAACCTCTGTGTTGGACATTCTTTTTTTCTTCTTTAAAAGCAATGTATTGAAAAAACCTTGCAATCGCCAAAAAATATAGTCACACGGGTACCTGCCGCCGCAACGTACGGGTACCCGGCTATGTATTATAATTTGTAGATTTGTATAAAATTACATAAACTATTAAGAAATAACATTATAGTAGGATCTTAAGATCCCGATCCAATCTTACGATTACGATTTTGCAAAGACGAAAACGATCCTGGGTATGATCCCGATCTTGACAACCTTGAGAAATACTATAAAATTGGTAAGAATTATTTTGGCATGGGTTTAAATCGTGACTCTTGGGCTCAGCCCTATCACCACCTTTAGCCCAATGATCAATTAATAGCAGTATTTTATTATTTGATATTTTTAGTAGAATTTAACACACATAAATTTTTTTATTTATTTTTTATCCGCGTATCCGACTTGACATTGCGAGCCGGCTATACCTTCGGATAGCCCGAAGTCAGCGAAAGTGAACCTCCATGACCACAAGAAAATTAATTCTCTGGCTGTTGGATTCGGATCCTGAACCTCCTTTTCAGCTGATATTCTTACCGACACACTTAAATATTTTATTATCGTTGTTCTTGACACTCCTCCTTATTTGTGTTATCTATGAGTCTTTAAATGTTTTTCAAATAAATGAGAACATGTACTATAGCAGTGATTGACTAGGTTCATCTTAGCGTAGAAAACGGGCTATATTAGTCATATAACTTTGTAATGTTGAAATACTAGTTAAAAGAGTAAAACCCAGTCAAAATGCAAACTCTTACGAACTTTAGGGCCCGTTTGTTTGAAGCTATTTGGATTTGAGTAATGGTGTCAAAGAAAAAGTAAATGTTTGGTTTAACATTGTGTTCTCAAGTTGAGTAAAAGGGAGGAAGTAAAGTGAAAGCCAGGAAGTTTGTGTTCTCCAGATTTTTTTAGAAAGTAAAGTGAGGTAAAGTAAAGTAAAGTGGTGATATGGATTTAATTTTTTTTTTCTTACTTTACTTCCTCTCACTTTTGGGGTGAAAGTCACTTTACTTCATCTCTCTTACTTTACTTCCTTTTTCTTTCATTTTCATTTATTTTTTTTTCTTGAGAACGGAGCGTAAGTGATTTGGATTTAATAATAGAAATCAATCCTAAAAAGTACAATTATTTGATTCCCTGCATCATAGGTGACTTTTGGTATTTCTTTTTCTCAGAACTTTTTATGATATTTTTGTGTTTTCACTTGTATTTGATGGGCCAAATTTAATTGATATTCATTTAATATTTTCAATAGTAAAAATAAAATGCAATTCATTTCTAATCCGTATATGTCAAACAAAAAAGTTTATTATACTATCGTACTTTTTATCAATCATCTTTTGTTTCAAACCTATACCGAATCCTAATCCCACCTATATACCCAACAAACCCTTAGAAACATACACGTTATACATTTCAATATGTATAGATTATTTCAGTTTTTTGAAAACTTGCTGTTAGGATCGTATATGTGGTTGATATGGTGATTCTGGAGGTTTTAGAAGATGGAAGAAAGCCATCTTCAAGTTAGAGAGAGAAGGGAGAATACTAGGTGTTTTATTAATGAAAGTTGAAAGATACACTAATGAGACTCACCCCTTCATGGAAGTATGGAGGGGCATTTATACCCAAACACTTACATCTATCACTAAATGACATAACAAGCCCTTGTGTTTGAGGTAACAAAGATAGATAATGTAATCCCGTCAATGTCGTTCCATTTACGAGTTAGGAGCGATTCCAACAATCTTCCCCCAATGGGACGACATAAGGGATTACTTACAACATTTACTACAAATATAGAAAACACATAAAGAAAGGTCTTCATAAGCTCTTCAAGTGCTAAGGATAATGAAAGTTTACGCCCTTTGTCTTCTTCTTGTACCTTGACTTGAGAACCGCTTTCTTCACTTGTAGGCAAATGATGTAATATGCATAAATTGGATTAACTTCCCCCCAATTCATGCTGCATGTCTTTAGCAGCTTCTCCGTACACTCCTTTTTGGCGAAGTTTCTGAATCAACTTTCCCCCAAACTGACAACCGTCTTCAGCAAATTCGAAACTTTGATGTAGTGAACATTTCCTCTAACTTTTGAAGTTTTCAGTACGCAGCAGAATTTGTAGATGAGCAGTAAACCACACAAGGTAAATCTGACTTGTTGCGAAAAATCCGTTCGGGGGTAACATGCAAGAAATCAATCAGATCTTCTCACGTATGTAGATGCTTCACACCAAACAAACCACGAAAGATGAAATGAAACGGCTTCCCCCTTAATGTTGCGGTCTATCGGAATAATAGTTACCAGTGAATCTGCAATTACTAGATAAAATGACCGTGTGTGAGGCATCACAACATCATATTTAGGTAACTTCACACACGATAACTCTGTGAAAGTGAGACGATAACACCAACTCGAGAAATTTTAACCACTGATCGTCTCATTTCTTCCCCCTGATTGAAGAAATTCATGAAAGGAGAGGGTTTTCGAAAAAAAATCCAAAAACAACAAAGGAAGCAGACACCACCTATACTCTCTTCCCCCCGATGTTTTCAATGAATCAGAATCATACACCACGTATATTGATGATGAAATTGTAGACATCGAAACCATGTATGTTCAATTAATCGAACAAGTGTTAAGTACCATAAATATCTCGTGAGAATCAACTGCTGATAAAACTTCTCTACTCGTGTATACTCTTCTCAGCTAACTCTTTACCGACCCCATTATCATTCTGACAGCTTTTTGTAGTGACTACTGATGGAGAAAACCCAATATGACGAACTTGAGACTGAAGTAGTATAACCCAAACTTGTGACTTAAACTTGCACTATTGTCAGACGAATAACCTTTTTTCTTAACTCCATCAAAAAAAAAGGTAAACTTAAAGTTTCTCAAATTATCCACACCTTAGTGTGACACTTGAGCACAACAACGTAACTCCTTAAAAGTGATAGTTATAAGCTGTGAGCACAACAACGTAACTCCTTACATCAGGTTCAACTAGATAACTCAAGTCTTTGTCATTCGTGACGGTTAAAAGCTCGAACAAGGATCTCGAAGAATCATGCATCCAACCAACCCCGATATCTTCAAGATACTAAGTTCACGCACCCGTGAAATCCCACTTCAACCTCAAATAAGTAATAAAGAATTAACTCCGTAAACACATCTTGCGGTTAAACGCTCAAAACTAGCCTTCGATAACGGTTAAAATGAACTATGATAATGGTATTCCCGATCTTGTCAAAAATGTATCCTCGTGAAAAATTCGCGTGAACCAAAATACCATTCTCTTTGCCAAAGATTAGACCAAACATTAACATAATCAACAATACATTTAAGATTGTTAGATCATGTGTCAATTCGTTTTAGGTCCAATACGAGTTCAGTCCAAATTGAAGATAAATACATGGGCAAATCGTTTAGGCCCAAGTCTGATGCGTTAACATAATGGCAAGAGTAGCCCGTCCAATACACGATTCAAAGCCAAATCCCCAATCAAATGATAAGTTCCGTATAAAAGCTTTACCCTAAACACATATCTTATCATTTTTAACCTAAACCTAAATATCTGCCCCCACACCTCTAAACCATCAGCCTCCCATCTGTCAATATCTCACCAAAAATAGATATAATCAAAAAAAAAATCTCATCTCAACTCATCTCCACCATGAATAAGTAAACCGAACACTTCCAATTAGAGAACCCAACCGTACTTGAAAGAATAAGAGGTTAAGTTGTAACGTGACATCATTAGTTATTCTGCTCCAATCACGTGACGTCAAGATCAAAGGGTCTCAGGTGGGTTTGATTTGTTTCCGTCAGTTGTGTCATACCGAAAGAAAGAATAGGATGAAACCTTAAGGTTTTGTTCTTTCTTTAATTTCGAATAGTTTACAGATCGATGATGAAATTATTTCGTGTGTTTAGACCCTTGATGGTCTTGATATTTCAATAATTAACACGAAAATGATTTTGAGATAGTTTGAATCGTTTTTTTTTTTTTTTTTTTTTTTTTCCGAGTGGTGGAGTTGTAGGAGATGGAATTAGGTTAGAATGTGGGGTTGATGTTGTTGTTGGTTGTGATGGAGATTGGCAGACGTGAAGTCACGTTTTGATTTTTTTCTTTTTTGGTTTTGGACTTGTGATGGAACCTGAACTTGAAGAGTGTTTGTTGGTATTTTGTTGGCGTCTTGGTCAAGTATGAGTCCTCTTTTTCATCTCGTCTTTCTGTCAAAAATCTTACGCGTAAATTTGCTCGAAACCTTATGCGTAACTAGAGCTTATGCGTAAACATGGTCTAGGTTAGGCGTAAACCATACGCGTAACAATTCCTACGCATAACTTCACAGTTATGCGTAACTTTCTGTAGATGCTTAAGCGTAAAAGCTTATGCGTAGCCTTGTTTTTACGCGTATTCCATACGCGTAAAAATCCTTATGCGTAAGTTTAGGGTTTTGACCATTTGAACATTTTTCCGGCGTACTTTTCCGACCATTTTTCCGTTTAGCATAGAGAAACCCAGATATATTTGCAGAAAACGCTTCCAATATTACCCATTTGACCACGTTGACGACTAGTTGACCACAAAAATTATCACGAGTTTGGTACAAAAATAAGTAACAAAAACATATGTTACCAAGAACCTGAATCTTGGACAAGAAACAGAACCTTGAAACTGCTAATAAAAAGTGTTGACCTTTTTGACCAAAAAAATACAAACTTGTAAAAAATCTGATGAAACCCAAAAAGTTAATGAAAAAGGATAAAACTTGGTAACAACTTGGTAACAAAACAGATTTACACAAGAGTTTTTGACAAAAATATCACCAAAATCAACCAAAAAATAACAAACCGACCTTGCTCTTGATACTAATGTTAGGATCGTATATGTGGTTGATATGGTGATTCTGGAGGTCTTGGAAGATGGAAGAAAGCCATCTTCAAGTTAGAGAGAGAAGGGAGAATACTAGGTGTTTTATTAATGAAAGGTGAAAGATACAATAATGAGACTCACTCCTCCATGGAAGTATGGAGGGGTATTTTTACCCAAACACTTACATCCAGGGACGGAGCTAGGGGGTCCCGTGGGTGCCCGTGACACCTATGAATTTTTTCGATCTAGTGTTAATTTTAAGAAAAATCATCGATTTTTCTCAAATATATCTAAAATGACCCCGGTCCATTGAAATGTGTTTTTAGTCTTATTTAGTTAGCATTTTAAACTCAATTATATTACGGTTAAAAAAAAATTGTGCGCCCGGTCATGTTTGTTCCTGACTCCGTCCCTGCTTACATCTATCACTAAATGACATAACAAGCCCTTGTGTTTTAGGTAACAAAGATAAATAATGTAATCCCGTCAATGTCATTCCATTTACGAGTTAGGAGCGATTCCAACACTTAGCTTTCTTCTTAGTTACCTATTTCTCCAACTTTCATGGTCACAAAACGTAACGAACACCCTAACCCGAAAAGTAAAAAGAACTTAACGAAATAAATATGAAAACGTCATTTTTAGTCGAACTTAAAAATTATCAAATAAATGAAGATCGTAATCAAATAACAACGATTTGATTGAATCAAGTAAATAAATATAAAAACTTGAGACATCATTTTCTATGTTATGAACTCGAATAATCTCAAAAAAACAGTTCATATATGAATTGATTGAGAGTGTGACACGAAGTTAAATAATTTGAGAAACAAACAAAAAACTCGACACATATCATTATATTTTTTTCCTCATTTGGAATTGACAAATTGTATTATGAATAAACGACACTGGTACACTTCTTGTCTTTTCTAAACAATCAGTGAGAATATTCGCAATTTTATGTTTATATAAATCAAAGAAATCAATAATTATTCACTAAATAATCCAATACAATGATATTGATTTATTATTACCAGAAACGTATCCCATTTGGATTAGGGAATCAACAATAATAATTACAGTAAGAATAATAGCATCTGTTACGAGAGGTCCAAAATAGGTTTATAACACTGAGGGCCTGTTTACTTTTATGTTGTTTCATCTGAATCACTATAGCATGTATATAATATTATTTCTTTTTTGATTTTGGGCTCATCATTTCTTTTATTTCATCTATAAGGATAGAATGGAAAAAAAGAAGCTCTCCTCATTCAGAGGTTATAATAGATGGGGGACCCACTAACTTCTAAACATCTTAAAAAGTAAACACACCCTTAGAGGTCCGGGTACGGTGGCTGTTGGCTTGAGCCATGGCCGATGGCGCGAGTCGACAGCGCGAGATATCACACCGGAGGTCGGCTGGTGGGTAGTGGTGCCGTAGCCACCAGCTCACGCCAAAGGGATTTTTTTTTCTTTTTTGGTGGGTTTGTTTCTTTTTTGTTCGTGTTTGTTTGCTCTGTTTGTGCAAGTTTGAAAGAGAGTGTACTCTGTGTGTGTGAGAAATTGTGGTAGTGAAGAGGGATAGATGAGGAAGATGAGTTTATGGAGTAAAAGATAAGGGGTAGTTTACTTAACTATGGTTGAGTTTACGTTAGAATGTTTTATTACATGTCAACATACAGATATAGTTAAAGTATTTGGTCAAACAATGCATTGCAAGTATGAAACTCACATGTATTATAGAGGACATTTTTCTTTCCACTATGTTACTACGGTTTTGAAACAATGCATTGCAAGTATGAAACTCACATGTATTATGGACTTTATGTTAGATAAAATGTTTTATTACATGTATTTAAAAATTGAAAAACAGTTAAAGAAAAAGCACGACGGCATCAAAAACTGGTTTTATGCCAGGGAGTGGGGGTTTTGGTGTCATAGCCAAGACTGGTGCCATAGAAAAAAGTGCTGAGGTGGCATTACTTTTTCCCACGGCATCATCTTTGGCACGAGACTGTACCTAGCCCTCTTAGAAAGGTTTACATTTTATTTAAGTTACAGTGGATTTTCATTTCCTGTTTATCTGTCATGCAAATGGAAATGATTTGCATATATCAATTGATTGAGACACTTTATTTTATACATTAGATAATTGTACGTTATTAAAATCTTGTTTTAACCAGTTTTACATTAAAGTGTGCAAATAAAAATTAGATTTAAGATTATTTAAGGACAAAAACTTCTTTACATGCTAAAGGATCAACCTTCACTTTTCATTTTTATTAGATCTAATAGATGAGATTAATTCAACAATTAAAAATAACCAACTTTCATCATGTTTTTTCAAATATAAATATATTTTAAACCGTAAATCGTCAAGCGAAAAAAAATATACCATTACGACGAGAATTTAATTATCTTTCTATAGATATGCACATTGATATATTTTCGACAAATTTTTTTTTTCGTGTTTCTCACTTTTTTTTTTTAAGTTTTTTTCGTTTTTTTACGTTACTGAAATTTGCATGAAAAAATCATATATGATTTAACACTAATTTAAATACCACATGTGATATTAGTGTTAAATCATATATGATATGTATATCATATGTGATTTATCATATATGATTTAACACTAGTATCACATATGATATTACATATCATATGTGATTTAACACTAATATCACATGTAATCTTCAAATTAGTGTTAAATCATATATGATATTTCATGCAAAATCCAGTTTCAAAGAAAAACGAAAAAAAAGACGAAAACGTGAAAAAAACGATTTTTTTCTCGAAAGTATACCAAAGTGCCCATCTATATAAAGATAATTAAATTCTCGTCGCGATGGTGTAATTATTTTTGCTTAAAGATTAACGGTTTAAGAGATATTTAAATTATAAAAAATAGTTGAAATAATAAAATGATTTTAATCTCACCAATTGATTTCTTTTTAGATGGATGGTTGAGATGAGTCCCTTGGTATGTAAGAAAAATTCGGTATGTAAAATAACTTTCCTCTAAAAATTAAAGTGTGCAAATTATTTCTTCATGCAAAAGATTATAAACTTTAGACTTCTTTAAAATCTCAAGACATTTAATACATGTGTTACGTGAACCAACTAGAAGCTTTAAAATTTTGTAAAATATCAATGTTGCAAAAATCGTGATTATGAGGCCCATTGTGCGTTATAAGTGAAATAAACGATCCCCAAATTAAGTAGATACCTAAATTACTATTTTTTTTAAAGTTGAACGATTAGTCTGATTTGACCGATTAGTCCGATTTTTGACCGATTAGTCTGATTTTTACTGATTCGGTCGATTTCTTACTGATTAGTGGCTGATTTTTGCTTAAGCCGATTTTTTTTCAAAAATCAACAAGAAGGCTGATTACCGATTAATCGGCCTCCTAGACCGATTTTTGCAACATTGTAAAACATAGACTTATAGAGGTTAAAAAATGTATGCATTATATATATATGCTAATCCGCTGCGACGGTGGAAATAAAAAAACCTTCCCTGCGTCACGTGCGTGGCACATCTCAGCATTTAGCTAATAAACAAGTTGTTGGGCCTCTGGTTTGTAGCCCAAGTATCTGTGACCCGTCAGTGAACCACAAGGATAAGAATTGCACCGCCTCACCGCCTCATTATTTCTCTACACTCATCCAGTGGAATGCATATCCAAAGCTTCGACACCCTAACTATATCGCCTCCATCTTAAAAAACCCCATGTCGATATTGCAGCGGCGGTCATGGGTATGTACGCATATCAGTGTTTTGATGTGGGTTTTTTTGTTTTTGTTGTAAACAAGGTTAGGGTTTAAACGTTATTGATGTGTTCTGAAGTACGAATTAATTTGATTTAGTAAGAATGATTATCAGATGCAGTATAAGTTACCTGAGTTGGAGGGTTTCGATGATTTTGTTGATATATTAGGGGTTACTTGAAATAATTATTTAGTATTTTTGGAATGAGTTTATTTGATGTTTATTGTAAATGCTTGGTAAAAGATGAGTTCTTTAGGAATAGTTGGAATGCTTAAGTTTTTTCAACAAGCGTAACATATGTTTGTTTACGTCATGGTGGTAAGAAGCTAGGATTGTTTCATATGTGAAGATGTTTGAAAATTGTGAATAAAAGGATATATGGTTTTATACAGTCGGTCTATAGTTGATAAAGTGTGTTCTGCAAAGTTAGTCGATATGTGAGTTAAAGTTGAGACTCGGATTTGAAACCACAGAGTTTTGTTTTGTTGTTTGCTGAATACGCGTGACATAGTCGTTAATTGTATAAAAGCATCGACAAAGTCAGTAATTGTGTTGGGTTTTTAAAAGGGTGTGTTTGATTTTAAAAGAGTCAAATTTGGGTAATAATCTTGGCCTTTTGGTTCTTGGATTGTGTTAAAGGGTATTGGTTGCCTTTTACGATCAGGTGTCGAATGATGGCGATGGTCAAAAAGAGACGTGGGATCATAGGTGGGATTAATGAGAAGCTGAAAGCATTGCAGGTGTCGGTTCCGAACTCTAATAAGGTATAAAGGTCTAAATTTGAACATTTATATCAATTTTCTAGCAAAAAAATAGCTGCTCTCTTTGAGTTTTGATAATTGAATTTCTCTTCTTTTTCAATATTATGGTAGACTGATAAGGCTTCAATGTTGGATGAGGCAATTGAATATTTGAAGCAGTTTCAACCGAAAGTGCGGGTATATATTTTTTATTGTATTTTTATATGATATCTTTAATATTTTTGGCTTCCTGTTTTGTAATTTGTAAACAAGAAATTATTGTGTCTTTAGTTTGATGAAGCTGATAGTTAAAGCTTTAGGATAGCAATATAGCTTATAACAATAAACATGAGCCATGATAACTATATAGTTACTGTAAACATTGTAAGAGATAGGAAGTGATTACTTTTCTTACATGCTTAAATAAATGGAAAATTGCCGATGCAAAATAAGTCAATTTCTCGCTCCTAAAAAGGATTTTGAAGCCGATTTTATGACAAAAGTGGGATGTTTTTAGGGGCATATTAACTTTATACGGTATTTTTTATCACAATTTGTCCCGTGAATGCCTACTTGAGTATTACACATGTATAATAAAGTTATAACAATGACATTTTAGCCTGTAAAATTTTCAGTTGTCAAATGATGGTGATGGCCAAAAAGAGACGTGCATCAGGTCAACTCTCCAAACCATGTACATGTCGTATAGTGAACATCATAAGCAGCACTTCAGTCGCCTCTTGATTTTGCGTATGAGAATGGTGGGGTTTTATTCTGAAATATTTTTATAGTAAAATATGTGATTCTTCTTCGGTTTGTAGTGATTTATATTGTAATATTTGGATAGTCTAGGGGGAGTATATGAACAATGCTGGGGTTAGATTTTCCAGAAATTGCTAACAGAAGCAAACGAATTATAGGTGAACCAAGTGTCTTGATATTACTAAAATTTCTTTGTTTCAAAATTTTCTTATTAGTTGCCATACTAATACCGCCTTTTTTAATGTAGAAAATCGGCAAAAGTTTATCCAAATGGCGCATGTGAGGTGGGAAGAAAAGTATCGCTTTGAAAAATGGCAGGGTGTGGCACGGCAGGTCAGGTAACAGATTAAAGAGGGTCATTTTGAAGGCCAAGTCTGCAAGGTCAGGGGTCGGGTGGAAATGGGTCATTTTGGATTTTGGTTCGAAACAGATTATACATATGCCCCACTATATCAGAATGATTAGTTCCTCACGTAAATACTTATATGTGTGTAATTATTTTGATTACTTCATAGATGCCATTTTCATTTACTCCGTTCTTATTTTGCCACATTTTTTTTCCAGGAAGTTCTGAGTTCTAAATTCTAAATACAGAGCGGATGAGGATGAGGCTGATGGCATCTTTTATTTCAGGTAAAGGGTGTGTTTGGATTGTGATAATTTTGTTAAATGTTGGTTAAATATTGGGTTTTTTAATATAAATAAGTGTTTCATTGAGTTAGGTTTTCTAATACGTTCGAGTATTCTAATTTTCTTATATTGTTGCTACGAAAATAGTGTTTGCGAAACGTAGCTTTCATACCGAGCCATGAGGCAGTAAATCGGAAGAATAAAATGCTTAAACACAGTGAGGTGTTAATAAGTTCACGTGTTAGTTTTGTTGCTAAAAGTTGGGATAGTTAAATGATATCAGGTGGTTGGGATTGTTTGTCGGTATATGGTTATTATGTTTTGATAGGGTAGGTAAGTTGTTTTTAGAGTGTTATAGGATTGTTTATAGAGGCTGATGTTCAAAACACTGTTACTGTAGTAAAATCGGTCCCACGGCAAAACTTTCAATTTTCGGTTTTCATTGCTTTGAAGGTGAATTAGAAAGTGGGACCACGACTTATGGCATGAAAAGTGTATGTGAATATGCAAAAAAGCTAGAAATGATATGATACACGCACATTTATGTATATCTGCAAACATATTACAGGTCCTAATGTTTAGCTTTGATACGCATCAGATGAAGGTTTGAAAGTGCGGATAATGGAAGCATGGGGAGGTTGTTGCAAGATCAGCAATCACAGCCTTAAAGACGCAATCAGCCTCTGATTTTCTATTAAAAACGATACCAAGAAAGGGTTTCATAAATGTGGTGGTGACTGGTGACCAGGGAAACATTCAAGGTGATACGATGCAAGAAGGCGATTTCGAGTATCAACAAGTTGGTGCTACGACAGCTACACCGACAAGATATCATCTTTTGATTCAACTATAGCTAATAGGTTATGGGACGCATTTGGTTTGTGGTTTGGACGCAAAGGGAATGCGCCACAATCCAAGTCTATCTATACATAAGAATGGCGGAAACGTGCATGTCTTTAACATAATTTCAAATACAAATTTTAAGTAACATTTGCTATAGTGTAAAAAGGGTGTGCGTTTGGAGTTTGAAATGGGTAGGTTTAGGGGCTGAAATCGATGTCTGTAGGTGTTAAAACGGGGGCTTAAAAAGATGGATTTGTGTGCTGAAATAAGGGACTGAAGTTGGTGCGTCTGGATGCTGAAAACGGTACTGAACTGAGTGCCTTTGGGGCTGAGGTAGTGGCTGTAATGCGTGTGTGATCATGATATATTGAAGACTCAAAGGTTTGACGAGGGTAATCAGAATGCAACTTGAATTATGGTGCTTGGACAGGTACATTGAAATTACATTGAAAGGAATCCTCTCATGCTGATTTTCTCATTTCAAGTATTGAAGGTAACTTTTGACTAACATTGTGTTTTTTTTCATATATAAAACCGTTGTCATTATGTGAGTAAAAATTCTGTTTCTTTACTATGAAGATACGAACTTTCTGTCTTAAATGGATAGGTGAATTGGCGCATTGAAGATGGTTTTGCTGATGTTGGCCATCGCAGCGCTACTGACCTATAGAAAGATCTTGGCACCCAAAAACTCGACGGGTAAATATAGGGTAATACCTTTGATCTTAGAGGCTGATTATATGGTAGTGACGTAATCATTTTCCTCTTGTAGGACGACATAAATTAGGTTTGTTAATAAAGAGGACGATTTACAAGTGGTGGACTTGCACATGTATTTGGGTCAAAATAGAAATACTGATAAAATATGCAAAAAGGTAACTTTTTAAATTTTTTGGAAATGCACTTAATTAAATGTTTATTTTTATGTCAGATAATGTTAGTACCTGTATTAGTTAGTTTGCCATCTTTGAGTTAACATTGGGTACGAAAATTATATTATTCAAACACGGTAGTTTTTTTTTTAGATAATACTTTGAAGTTAAACTTTTAAGGGTAGCATTCAGTTAACATTTTCTTGCTCTCATGTCTCAAAAAGCATTCCAAGCGAATCTGTGCTCACCGTTTATTTCTCTTTTTGTAATGGGGTTTTGTACAATGATAGTTAACAAATATGGGATATTTAGGTTTTGTCATTTGTTACTTGGTTTTAGAAGCAATTAAATAAAGTTAGTGGCATGTTAATAATGTATAGATATAGATGAAAATCAAAGTTTGCTAATTTTCATTATTATCTATAATTTTATTAAACAGTTTCTTTTGTTCACACTACTTTATTTTAGAACATTATTGTTGGTGATTTGCCTCACTGTAATATTGTTTGTGTATTCAAAAAAAGGATGTTACGATCACGTTCCTTGGCCACAGGCCTTTCTTAATAATGGGGTAACTCAAGGCATGTTGTACTTGACCAGCATCCCTTGGTATTTAACATGCTTTTGAGATAAAAACAAATCTCAAATGGTCCCATTTTGAAGTTAATGGGTCAAAAGTTACTGCCCTAACTATGAATAAACAAGGGGTTGAGTTATTAATACCCCCCCTTTTTGGTTATTAATACCCCCCTCCCCCCCTTTTTTTTTTTATTTTTTTTTATTTATTTTTTATTTTTATAATTTTGTTTATATCAAAACGCTATAAATCTGAAAATGCGGAACTGTAAATATAAAGTTTAATAAGCCAAACGCTTAAAACTGTCAGAAATACGAAACAGAAACTGACAAAAAACTGTGTTGTACTGGAAAAAGCTGGGGGACAAAGGGGGGACAAGGGTGGCAGGCTACGGGTAGCCCCCGTAGCAATAGAAGGACCCTAAACAAGAGGTAAGTGCTGATTTATGCACATCTGAGGTATACACATAATTGCTTGCTGAAAATATTGCACCAACTGCTGTGAAAACAAAAGAAGTTTAGAATTTACAATTAAATTCATTCTAAGGCGCCTTTAATTTGCTTATTTTGCACGGCTGCTACAGGTGCTGAAAAGAAACAGTAACATCTATGTTTTGTTCAATAGAATAGCCTTTTGGAGGTGTTAACTTTCAAAGATGAGCATGCGATTGGTTCCGAAAAGTCCGCCGCAACGCGGCGGGGGGTTTCCACCTCGTTATTGATATTATGACATGAAATATTGAATTTTCAAAGCTTTATAAAAGCTAACTGTCGCGGATGACTTAATTATGCTTGTAGTAATATAAACTTTTCTACAAGTCGATCTACTTAATTAATAATATTTTTCAGATTAGACATTTTAGATGTCTGCACTTTGAACTAAAATTTTTTAGCTGCTTGGTCCATTTAACTTTAAAATTCCCCTAATAAAAATAGTTGACATTTCATACTTGCAACCAACTTACTCACATAATGTAGTGATTCCTACGACTTAACTTTCATAATAATGGCAAAATCACATTTCAATTTCTTAAATCTCTCAAAAAAATGGCTATGAACGTACATTCTTAACTCACTTCCTAAAACGTCTGTGATGTTTATATATATATGCTTTGGATGGTTTTAATCGATTTTTAATATCACTCAAGATAACTTCTAGATAACTAATTTATACTGTAATTACGTTATTGCAAGCAACTACAAGTAACAGAACTTCACAAGCCAAGCGAAATAGGATGAGATCCTCTCAAGTTGAGAGGTATAACTTGACTCAAGTTGAGGCATTATGAGTTGTTGGATTTGATTCAATGGCTAAAATCAAAATAACTTCTTTTGATTTGAACCATTGGATCAAATCCAATGGCTCACAGTCATCTAACTTGAGTCAAGTTGTACCTCACAACTTGAGAAGATGTCGTTCACTTTGTGACGGATTTAAAAAATTCGGCCAAATGATATGCACAGTAAACTCTAAAATACACCCTTTTAGTTTGACAATTTTCGAGATTACATGTATGTCAAATAAAGTTAGGACATCTACATCCCTCCGTTAATAAATGTTAGATATTATACATCATAGGAATGAACGATGCTAACTTTTCCCCTGTTATATGCTACACGTGCTTGTCACTGAAGGGTGTTTTGGTCTTTTTCTTAGTCTCAAAACACGTTTCACATGACAAGCACGTGTAGCAAATAGCGGGTTAAATTAGCATCATTCGTCTCTACTTCCTAGGTATATATAATATTTAATGTTTATTGACGGAGTGATGTAGATGTCTCAATTTTTTTGACAGGAAATGTAATATGTTAAAAATTGACAAACCAAAAATATGTATTTTAGAGTTCACTCTAATGTTATTTCTTAAGAAAAAGTTTTAATTTTTAGTTACACTATGGATAGTGCTAACTCAAGGAGTCAAGGTTATGCACATTTGCCCCATATATGTCCGCGCTTGTATTGATCAGTAAGACAGTATTTTCTTTGTAAGTTCGTTCTAGCTTCTTGCTAGCGTTTTTTTTTTATATATAAAGTTGGCGTTCAAAAATTTTTTTTTTGGGATCAGTAAGACAGTAACATCAATTTTTATTTTTTTTAAACGTTACGCCTTCCGGATTTATCCTAGGGTAGGGGTAGGATCTGTTTACATTTTATTTCCCCATACCCTATCTAGCGGGATTAGGTTTGTTGTTGTTGTTGTTGCTGCCTCCAAGTCTAAAAATCTTGTTAATTATGCATACGTATGCGCGAAGATCGAATAAATACAAGAAGATAGATTGGATATTTTAATCCAGGCATTGGCTTTTGAAATTTTTTTATATGTTTCAGTTGATTGATAAAATTATCTTATCAATAGTATTTGATTAGACAAGAAAATAAACCCTGTGTGTTGATCCAATATGTTTGGTCAATAAGGTTGAAAGTGGGCTATACACGACACTCAGGCCCAGCATCTCTAGCAACATATCTCGTATAATTATGGCATATAATAAAAGGTTTTTTTTCTGTGACAAATTCAGAAAACAACATTAGAAACCTATTTGTATTTGTATATAACAAGCATGGAACCCGCCGCGTTGCGGCGGGGGTGCTTTTCATCTATTTGGTTAGTAGTTCTATTTGTTCCATGTTTGAAAGCAAGTACATCAGCTATACTGAAAACATATACATCAGTTCAACAAACATTTATTTCATTATACTTCATAGTGTCAATCTGGTGATGGTTCATACCGGAACAAATAGAATAAAAAGAGATTGATCCATTCACGTTTACGTGATGCTGGTGGTGTCGCCGCTGCGACATAATCATTTCTGGAATTCCAAGCTTGTAAATCTTGTATGCCTGCAATCATTGGAACATACATTGATCAATAACATGTGAATTGAAAACAACAAATAATTTTCTCAGGCATGACGGTATTATAGACCACCTGTCCGCATTTCTTCGATCCTCCTTTTTCGAGCTGCATATGTAGGTCTAGTGCTCATTGAGTTGTCATGAGCATGTTGCACTGCAGAAGGTTCTGACTCCATGCATAACTCCATCCCCAAAATCCAATAAGACTGGCCCATGACCTGTGCGTATATACGACAAAGTTTGTACATAACTTTTTATCTAATAATATGCATCGAAAACATGTAGGAGTAATCATAGATTGTGTTCACACATGACCCAACGTAAGGATAGAAAGGTTAGGTAGTTAGTATAAGAAAAGGATATCTATCAAATTCAAGTTACCTTGGCCTGCTGCTTGTCTACCACTGCTGGGCACACTGTTCTCGAGCCTGCGCATTTCGCTTCCAGATGCTACAACAAAAAACAAAAAGAGGCACACTATGGGAAATAGGTATGACGTAGAGTAAGCACATAAAAAAATAGAATACAAATACGCGTAAATTACCTGACTGTCTTGAGCGCACGCCATTGTTTACTGTATTACGATGATGTCATTTATTGTTTGTGGACACAGCCGGTCCGCGTGCCCGCCTTCTCGTGTCTGTATGAAAACACAAACATAATCACATATTCATCCCTAGAATATAGTTCCACATAATTTTTTCATTACATATTGATACGTAGTAAAGATTTTAAATAAACTTGTATACCGTACCTGTATGTGATGTCCTAAACAACCTAGGAATGCCTCATCCCGGACAATCCTGATGTGGCTGCCTTTGTGTTTGCCCGGATGCCGTTACTGATGGCAGATGACATTGTTCCGACACACTTATAGTAGCAGTTGCTGGAAAGATTTAATAAAAATTTGTTCAATACTATATTTATACTTTCCAATCCATACGGACCCCTGACTATTTTACAATAGAATGTAGATGGAAAATCATAAAGCTGTGGGATAAAATCATAAAAAGTGAACAACATTCGAACGAACCTGTGTCAGTAGATGTTGTGACAGAGGCTCTAGCCGTGGCTATTTGTGTATGCAATACTTGCAGCATAGCTGTTTCATGTAACCCACTTGTTATTGAGAGTTCCATATGTGAGCCTGATATACCTGCAACAACAAACAAATAAGAACTTTAGTAGGAACTCATTTTAGAATGTACGAAGATTCTATAATGCAGGTTTGGTGAGGACCAATTTAAAGCTGGACAAAGTAATATGAAATCGCTATCCCTACCTACCTGAACAACTACTTTGGTAACTAAAGCAAGCATCAATAAAGTACTTGTAGAGAAACCACAAAACTCAAAGGAGTGTTACTATGTTCTGAAGGCGGCTGTATAGTGAGCGAGCGATCGTATGGTGTTAGGGTACAGGCTGGTGAATCGTCTGTAGTTGTAACGATAGACATAAAGTGATTAGGAGGTTGATAACCGAATCTGATATAAAAATTTTGAATTCCAATGCATTAATATTGTAACCAACCTTCATACACGTGGTTGAATTTCCTTTTGCGCTCCCCTTGTGCCGCATGGTGAGTGGCTGCAAGCTTGCGATGACCAAATTCCACACTTCACACCATTGTACGTGCGAACATGTTAAAGACGCATGTGTCTAAAGATGACGCAAGTGATGATAGACAGAAACCGGTCAACCACATTATTTTTGTACACCATGTCTAATACGCCAGGTGGGGTTTTCACAACAGCCTAATACCATAATCACATTTCAAAGGAAACTGATCTCACCTAGCTGAACTTGAACAATCTTATTATTCCTGTTTAAAATAGCTACTAAAGCTACCAACGTCTTTGGATGCACAAAATTAGCTTTCAGTTATTGTACATATTGGTATGTAATAAAGGTTACCTCGATGAAAATTGAAATTGCCGGAATTCTAGGCTTTTCTTTTATATGTGTATTTTTTGCTGTGTTGAATTCAATCCCAACTGCATCTATGTGATCATGATGTCATCACTGCGCGATTTCAGCATGTTAATACATCTTCATACCCCTATACAGATATACAAACACCAATTATTCAGTTTAAAAATATCTCATACTTGATATCAAGTAGGTACAGATTTCAGTTTTGCATAATTACAAACCAAACTGTCTGGGATTGCTTATATAAGTATTAACCTGCATATATATGCATATTTTTAAGCAAATAAGCAGTTCTACATGTTAGGAAAGAATGACTTATATAATCCTGAAATACGCTTTAACAGATATATAAACAAACAGCTTACATATCCAAACACTCCACTTTGGAAAAACATATATACAATTTATATAAATGTCAATACCAAACACCCCATAATCCTAATTCCAAATATTAGATACCTGCAAAGATCACTGAGGAGTTCTCTTGGAGGGACATGATTGTTTAAAGGAGCATAAATCATTATTTTTTGGATATTTTTGCGGATGAATCAACTATCCTGCATAACGGCGAAAGTTTATCACAAAGATTAAGCTTAAATCATTATTTTTTTGGATAATTAACACAAAGATTAGCATAATTACCTAATAATTAACATTAAAATAATTCGCTCGCCTGGTCAAAAAACGGTACTGAGTTGGTGAGCGCGTACACCCTTTAACCCTCGCACATTGATTCGCACCTTTCACAAACCATTATGATATAACAAACACAACATAATAAGTAACACTTGAAGTCACAGTAGTCATTTAAAAAGCATATCCAAACAGTCCTATAATTAGAACAAAGATGACTTACAAATGGCATGCCTTACTTGTGCTCGATGAGTAAAGAACTTTTCCTTTGAAGTGTGTCTTTTCATTCCAAGAGCTGAATACACAACAGCTACACCTGAGCAAAAACAATAATGCCAAATAAATTAGAGAAGTGCGTCTTATCATTCCAACATAACTGTACCGTTCACTACTTTTCCATCCCCGTTTTTTAATATCAAATATTATCTAAAATAATTACTTCAATTTAAAGTCTACCTTAAAAAGAAATTCCTCAGCTTCAAATATATCAACCTTTTGTTGTCCTGAACTATGATTAAAATTATATCGTTACCAGTTACCCATTCACTGCATTTGTATATCACTAAAATATATAATAACCATTCAAACGAACCTATTAACAATACTAATAACCAAATAATACTTACTTAAGAAGTGTTTGGATTTAGCTTTTTTCTAGGCTTATGAGCACATTTGAAAATGGCGGCGATTAATCCTTAATCACAGGCCGCACTGTCATTGTTTGACGCCGGTTTACCCTCGAGGAAATCCTCCTCACCTTAACATAGCAAAAACAAAAGAAAAGATTATCAACAATTTCAGAATGGCCCGGCTAAAAAGCATGTAATTTTATCTATTCAACACTGTTAATTGAAACAACCTGTTTGACACGCCAATGAAGGCTTTATTAGCAGCTCTCCACTATCAATTGGAACAACCATTATTACATCATTTACAATCAGTGTATGTTTGCTAACTTAATATGTTAATCATGTGACTCATGATGATTCACTGAACCGAATAAGTTAATTTTATTTCGTAAGTTAACATAACGTCCTCCATATGAAATCACAACATTATATACATTCTAATGACAAAAAATAGAAATTACATATTTTAAGCAATATCAATCACCCTACGTAACAACAACAGGAGATTAACAACACGTAATCACCTACGTCCACCAAAACCACAAATACAATCATACGCTAATCTTGATTAATAATAAAAGTAAAAACTTTAAACAAATTAGAAAGCAATACCCACACAAGACGGCAGCACATCACCACATAACCATCACGTTAGATGTTGTTGTTGTTGTGTTCCTACAATAAGGCTGTTGTTCGTTTACCAGCAAAAGGAAGGGTATGTATCTTAAAACATGATGTAAACTAAATTCCTCTTGGTCAACCAACAACGCAACAAAAATTAAGGGCTCCCTTTAAAACCCTAATTTTTTGGTTTCAGAAACCAAACCGACCGACCTCTTCAACATTTAAGCGGTGATGTTAATCTGGAATGTGATGTTTGTGAGGCGGTGATCTTATCTTATCTAATCGGTATAACAAATGATGTATAGGTTGAAAATGGGCCAGAAAACATGGGCTCATACTAAGTTAACCCAAAGAAGGGTTGAACCAAAATTTTATATGATTTGCGGCACGATTCCATAAGTTATTTTATATGATTTGCGGCACGAAACCATAAGTTCCCTCGCCAAATGTATTCTTATATAATAATACTAAATAGTGTACATCTTTGTATGCAAAAGCAAGTTCATTAATTGTCAACCTTCACAACTTGGCAGAAATAGTCCCTGAGGTTTAAGTGGCGCTGCAAAGTAAGTCCAAACATTAAATGCAAAGTTTCACAACTTGGCAAAAACAGTCCTTGAGGTTTAAGCGTCGTTGCAAAGTAAGTCCAAACATTAAATGCAAAGTTTCACAACTTGGCAAAAATAGTCCATAAGGTTTAAGTGTCGCTGCAAAGTAAGTCCTTTGAAGCCAATCCCGCTGCATCGCGCGGGTTTCCACACTCGTAAATAAGTAGTAAGAAAATAATCGCATCCTGGTGTTTGGCATCGCCATGCCATAATAGTTGTAAAATGTTAATTACACATGTAGTTAATCAATGACTTTGTTATCATCTATTAATCTCAACGATGGAGGAGTATTATGACATAGTAAGCTAGGGTTCCTTCACCCGATTAGAACAAGAGTGACACTTTTTTCTTTTTCTTAGAGTGCACGGTAAAATGACTTCATGGCACGCCGCCATTGGGATTTTTTGTGAGAAACGGTGTACACTTTTATTAAGATAAACCAGATTACAATGAATATAATTAACAGAAAATAAAAGACAGAAAATTAAATAACAGACAGAATGGAGTAGAAGCAGAAGACAGACATTATTCAATAAAATTAACGAAAGCAGTAAAGACAGTAGCACGAGGCTCGTGTTTAACACGATTCCCTTAAAACAGATTCGCAGTCTGTTTCCCAGGGTACAACGTACAAAGTTGTTGCACAGCCGGACCAGACTTACTTGCCTGAAAGATCACAGAAGCTTGCGTGTTTATGATCAAAGAGAATGCTGGAATTCGTCTGCAGTGGAGTTGCGTTTTTCTGTGTATCAAAACCGAATGAGAGGTGTTTAATTTATAGGCTAAACCTATCTTGATCACCAAGAAAAGATATCTGCCAAAATATACACATATATGCAAATCTGTTATAAAATTAAACACGATTTCAATATCATCCATTTATTCAAACCGATTTTGTCTAACTGGTTTACAAAGTTCAAATCAGTTCCAAAAACCCTAAACCCGGAAATTTCTTAAACATGGAAACGAATTCTGCAGCAAAAAGATACGCACGTTGGCGAAGTTTCGGAGCTGCATTTGTGTCCGCAGGTCGCGCGGGCTCGCATGAGTTCAGAAGCTTCGAACCCATTTTGGCCCAGAAATCCTGAAATCTGCACCCCCCCTAAAACCAACAAATTATTTTAAAGGTCCATATCATGATTTCTATATAAACACACTCCCACTTCCTTTTCTAGGCGACGTGGGATGTGTTTATTTTCCAAATTTTGTGTTTCACGTGCCCCACTTTGAGACACGATATCTCATTCATATTAACTTCATTTTGGACATACTTTAGCTCGTTGCGAAGCTCTCGTCGAGGAGAACGCAAAGCTACCAAGAAATATAAATATATATAACATATACATATATTAAATAGTGTCCAAAATTTGCAAAAACTCATTTTGCAAAATGAATTTTCCAACAATCCCCCACATGAATGGAGATCGGTCGAAAACACACGAAAGTTTCGGTGAAATTTCTGCGGTTAAGTCCTGCATAGGATAGGTAGGTGTGACCCTTTGAACCTTCCCTTGTGAGATGCACTTAGTCTCCTAGATTTGAGTAGACGCGATGTCCTTGAACTCAGCCTCTGTTTACGTAGACGACATTACACTTCACACAAGACTCTCCCTGACATTGTCAAGTCCTCATAGTCGTATTCGTTATGGTCGTGAATACTAGCCTGGTTCTGCAAGAGCTCTTAGGAATTGCGCCCCCACATTTCCCTTCGAAGCGACCCCACTTCTCTCTCACATAGGTGATTTCATCTTGAATCATTAAAAACATATGTTTTGTAATTTCATCTCGAATCATTATGCTTTGTAATTTCATCCTGAATCATTAAAGCCATATGTTTAACCTCTCAACAAGTCACATTTGTTATAGGAATGGACTAGGAAGTTACAATATTTAGTAACTCCCCCACATTGACGTGACTTCCCCCACATTTCTATGATTAGGTTGTCCTATTGAACCCAGATCTTGGGATCTCCAGTCAACTGGGTTAGGTTTTCCTTCATAGAAACTCATTCCTTCAAGGGCTTTAGTCCCATTCCTTTAGATGACTTACTAACTAACTCTCTGCTTAAGCCTTTCGTAAGCGGATCCGCGATGTTATCCTTTGACTTCACATAGTCAATTGAGATAACTCCTGTTGAGAGTAGTTGTCGTATCGAATTATGTCGACGACGGATATGTCTAGACTTTCCATTAGACATTATGCTATGAGCTTTGCCAATTGCCGATTGACTATCACAATGTATATTAATGGCCGTTACCGGTTTAGGCCACCTTGGTATGTTCTCTACGAATTGACGTAGCCATTCCGCCTCTTGTCCGCATTTATCTAACGCGATAAATTCTGATTCCATCGTAGACTTAGCTATAACAGTTTGCTTGAAAGACTTCCAAGATATAGCCGCCCCTCCTAATGTAAACACATATCCACTAGTCGATCTAGAATCCTTTATGTCAGATATCCAATTTGCATCACTGTATCCTTCGATAACAGCTGGATATCGATCATAATGCAACCCATAATCGCGACGGTATCGCAAATAGTGAAGTACCCTAGTCATAGCTGCCCAATGTGCATAACTTGGGTTACTAGTATACCTACTTAGCCTGCTAACAGCATATGCTAAGTCAGGTCGGGTACCTGTCATTAAGTACATTAACATGCCAATAATTCTTGAATACTCTAATTGGGCAACACCTAAGCCTCTATTTTTAGATAGATGCTTACTGGTGTCAATTGGAGTTCTAGCTAGGCCGGAATCCCCTGCATTGTGAGTATTAAGAATTTTGTCCACATAATGTGCTTGACTTAACACAAGTCCATTTTGAGTTCGTATGATCTTTATTCCAAGGATCACATCAGCAAAACCCATGTCCTTCATGTCAAACTTTGATTTCAACATGTCTTTAGTAGATTTGATCATCTTGTCGTTACTGCCAACGATAAGCATATCATCAACATATAAACACAAGATTACATATCCACTATTTGTGTCTTTGACATAAACACACTTGTCGCATTCATTAATTTTGAATCCACTCTCTAGCATGGCGTGGTCAAATTTTTGATGTCATTGTTTGGGAGCTTGCTTTAAGCCATATAATGATTTAACAAGCCTACAAACTTTGTTCTCTTATCCAGGAGCCATGAAACCCTCAGGTTAGTTCATGTAGATTTTTTCTTCTAAATCTCCGTTTAGAAAATCTGTTTTCACATCCATTTGGTGAACTTCCAAATTTCTTAAAGCGGCAATAACAAGTATCACCCTAATCGAGGTCATTCGCGTAACAGGCAAATATGTATCAAAGTAATCAAGACCTTCTCGTAAATCCTTTGATTACTAATCTTGCTTTATACTTGTCAATGGTGCCATCGGCTTTCATCTTCTTCTTGAAGATCCATTTATAGCCTAGTGGTTTACAACCAGGAGGTAAATCCACGAGCTCCCAAGTATGATTTTGTAAAATAGAATCTATTTCACTTTTAATGGCTTCTTTCCATTAAGGCCCTTCTGAAGAAGTAACTGCTTCTCGGTATGAAGTAGGTTCGTTTTCAACAATAAAAGAAACAAAATCGGGTCCAAACGATTTCTCGGTTCTTGCCCTTTTGCTTTTTCTAGGTTCAACCTCTTCTTCCTCAGGTTGATCTTGTCTCTCATCTTGGAGATCATTATCATCTCGTTGTCTCTTATCTGGGACAACTTCGTCATCTATTCTAGATGAACTACCAGTTTCCTTTGTTAAACAAGGAAATATATTTTCAAAGAATGATGCATTCCTTGATTCCATTAATGTACCCTTTTGTATATCTGGATTTTTCGAATCATGTACAATGAAACGATAAGAACTGTTATTCTTAGCATATCCAATGAATATACAATCCACAGATTTAGGTCCAATATTTTGGGCCTTTGGGAGTCGGTATAGCTACCTTTGCTAGACACCCCCACACTCGTAAGTACTGATATGATGGTTTTCTTACCATCCATAATTCATAAGGGGTCTCTTTTTTTTCCTTACGAGGTATCTTATTTAAAAGATAAGTAGTCGTTAGAATGGCTTCCCCCCACATGTCCTGGCTTAGACTAGAACTTATCAATATG
The DNA here is from genome assembly GCA_019973895.1 of Chrysanthemum seticuspe. Lineage (NCBI taxonomy): Eukaryota > Viridiplantae > Streptophyta > Magnoliopsida > Asterales > Asteraceae > Chrysanthemum > Chrysanthemum seticuspe. The sequence continues at coordinate 263,316,691 of BPTQ01000001.1, forward strand.
GCATTAACCATTTCTTTCAAGGTACGGTTCTTCCTTTCGGCAATACCATTCTGTTGAGGTGAATAGGGAGCAGTGAACTCATGGCTGATTCCATGCTTAGCACATAGATCAGCGAATGGAGACACATATTCACCTCCTCTATCACTTCGTACCACCTTGATTTTCTTACTCAGTTGATTCTCAACTTCGTTTTTGTATAGAACAAACTTGACTATAGCTTCATCTTTACTTTTCAGTAAGTAAACATAGCAATACTTTGTACAATCATCAATAAACGTGATAAAGTACTTATTGCCACCTTTTGTGGGTAGTGATTTCAAATCACATATGTCCGTGTGTATCATATCAAGTGGTTCGGTTTTTCGTTTAACCGATTTGAAAGATGATCTTGTAAGTTTGGCTTCAACACAAGTTTCACATTTACATTTTGAGTCAATATGGAAATTAGGTATGCAATTAAATTTAATCAAACGACGCATTGAATTAAAATTTACATGTCCAAGACGGCCATGCCACATATTAGAAGACTCAATCAAGTAAGAAGAAGAATTCATTTTATTGATATCATTCTTAACAACCATTACATTGAGTTTAAACATACCATTCAGGGCATATCCCCTACCAACATACATTTGATTCTTAGAAAGAACAACTTATCAGACTAAAAAACAAGATGAAAACCAAACTTGTTCAACAGCCAACCAGACACAAGATTCTTGCGAATCTCTGGAACATACAAGACATTAGTCAACTTGAGCTCTTTCTCGGATGTCATCTTCAAGACTACATCTCCTTCGCCCTTGATATCAGCAGTTGCAGAGTTACCCATGTACAGCTTCTCTCCACTATCAAGTATCAACCGCTCTGAAAGAGTGAAACATACTCTTGTCAGCACACACATGACGGGTAGCCCCAATATCCACCCACCATTCCCTGTTGTTGGAACCTACCAGGTTAACTTCAGAGATCATGGCAATGAAATCAGACACCATAGCAATCATGTCCACATCTTCATTCACCATATTAGCCTGGCGTGGAGTCACCCGCTTCGGCATCTTACAGTTAGCAGCACGGTGACCCGGCTGGTCACAGTTGAACCATACCCCTTGGAACTTCTGTTTCATAATTGCAGCTTTAGAAGCAAGGTACTCAGACTTCCCTTTGATCTACTTGTCATTCTTCCCTTTTCCTTTGCCTTTACCTTTAACATTGGACTTTGAAGATGACGAAGCATGCTCAACCATATTTGCCTTGGCAGAATCAGGCGTATATGTGTTTTTCGGAGCCAACTTGTTGTCCTCTTCAATACGAAGACGAACAACCAAGTCTTCAACACTCATCTCTTTTCGCTTATGCTTCAGGTAGTTCTTGAATTCTACCCAGCTTGGAGGTAACTTTTCAATAATAGCAGCAACTTGAAAAGTTTCACTCAAGGTCATTCCCTCAGCATGATGTCGTGTAGCAAAACCTGCAGATTTTGAACCTGACTCATCACATTCTTTGAATCAACCATCTTGTAATCCAAAAAATGAGCTACCACGAACTTCTTTGTACCAGCATCCTCAGTTTTGTACTTGCGTTCCAATGACTCCCATAATTCTTTGGCAGTCTTGGTCTTGCAGTACACGTTGTACAAAGAATCAACCAAACCATTCAGAACATAGTTGTGACACAAAAAGTCTGAATGTTTCCATGCTTCCAAGGCTTGAACAGCCTGTTGATTAGAGGATTGACCTTTTGCAGGAGGTTCCACGTTAGGTGGGTTCTCTTTTAAGAACCGCGCAAGGTTCAAAGTAGTGAGATAAAAGAACATCTTCTGTTGCCACCTCTTGAAATTCTTCCCATTGAATTTCTCTGGTTTCTCAACATGATTAGCAACCGTGTTAGTAACTGGCGCACCAGTTATGTTCACAGGAGTAGTCACAGGAGGGGTAGTGGTGTTTGTCATCATGAAAAATTACCATACACAAACAGTTAAGCCAACTGTTATAAAACCGGTATATAAGAAATTCTATCCTGATTTCTTAAACCTTGTACCCAATCTGGTTCAAAGAAACTCTATCTTGGTTTCAATGAAACTAGATTTTCAATAAATCGAATAAGAGACTAAATTAAATAGATCAGTTTAACAGAAACTCTATCATGGTTTCAAAATAAACTGATAATAATAACTGCTTTAAAAAACGTTTTAGATCTGTACACCAAATCTGTAAATTAAAATCCTGTTTTAAAACTGGTTTTCCACAAAAACTCTAACTTGGTTTCGACAGAAAAGCAGTTTGAATATAAAATCTGTTAATACTAATTAATTCGATTTAATAAAAGCGTTTTAATTCTGTTAAACAGAATATGTTTTAAGACTGTGGGAAACGGTGTACACTTTTATTAAGATAAACCAGATTACAATGAATATAATTAACAGAAAATAAAAGACAGAAAATTAAATAACAGACAGAATGAAGTAGAAGCAGAAGACAGACACTATTCAATAAAATTAACGAAAGCAGTAAAGACGGTAGCACAAGGCTCGTGTTTAACACGATTCCATTAAAACAGATTCGCCGTCTGTTTCCCAGGGTACAACGTACAAAGCTGTTGCACAGCCGGACTAGACTTACTTGCCTGAAATATCACAGAAGCTTGCGTGTTTCTGATCAAATAGAATGCTGGAATTCGTCTGCAGTGGAGTTGCATTTTTCTGTGTATCAAAACCGAATGAGAGGTGTTTAATTTATAGGCTAAACCTATCTTGGTCACCAAGAAAAGATATCTGCCAAAATATACACAGATATGCAAATCTATTAAAAATTAAACACGATTTCAATATCATCCATTTATTTAAACCGATTCTGTCTAACTTGTTTACAAAGTTCAAATCAGTTCCAAAAATAAATGGACACAAAATCTGGAAATTTCTTAAACATGGAAACGAATTCTGCAGCAAAAAGATACGCACGTAGGCGAAGCTGCATTTGTGTCCGCAGGTCGCGCATGAGTTTAGAAGCTTCGAACCCATTTTGGCCAAGAAATCTTGAAATCTGCACCCCCCTGAGCGGGCGCACGTAGGTGTTGGAGTAAAACCAACAAATTATTTTGAAGGTCCATATCATGATTTCTATATAAACACACTCCCACTTCCTTTTCTAGGCGATGTGGGATGTGTTTATTTTTCAAATTTTGTGTTTTACGTGCCCCACTTTGAGACACGATATCTCATTCATATTAACTCCATTTTGGACATACTTTAGCTCGTTGCGAAGCTCTCGTCGAGAAGAACGCAAAGCTACAAATAAATATAAATATATATAACATATACATATATTAAATAGTGTCCAAATTTTGCAAAAACTCATTTTGCAAAATGAATTTTCCAACATTTTTTGTCACCCAACATGTCATATTGCACCATGGTTGGTGCCATTGCATAGCTATTCGTCTCATCGCCAGCCCTTTAGCGGGCGTAGTTGGGTTTTTTCATTTTCATTTTTTTTTTGTTTTGTAAGTAAGTGGCGTACTTTTCTTGGTGTATTATGAGACCCACATGCACCAATAACAGTTATAGCTATGGAATGTGTTTTAGTTATTGTGGTATTATTTAGTATATGTTAAGATGACACATCAATAACGGTTATTGGTGCACCATTAAACACAACTCTCATCTTTTTTGCAGCGACCCTCACTTTCTTGAATGAGTTATATATGATCCTAAGGTAATTTAAATTTATTACCTAGGAAGGTGTTAATTAAAGTCCCTAAATGGCTCGAGTATTATGTAGTAGAGATAGGAATGAAGTTAAACACAAATCTCATCTTTTTTGCAGCGATCCTCACTTTCTTGAATGAGTTATATATGATCCTAGGGTAATTAAATTTAGGGAAAATGACGCAAATGAATCGCGTGTTCTGAGACTTATCACTTTCCGAACCACGTCTTTTTTTAATTTGAAACTAGACCGGTTGCCCAGCGATTTTCTTGGACCCAACCAGGGGCTGCCACGTGGCCGACAACTTATGACACAAGTACGTATTTTGAAAGTATATGTCATGTATTGTTTTTTGAGCAACTTGTACTGTTTTTTTGGGCAACTTTATATTTTTTGGCAACTTATATTTATACATAATGATACTTAAACATTTTACTCACCCATTATATTCTTATTATCCGCTGCTCGTTTATATCCCTGCTCGTTTATTCTCAGCTAATAATTCCCAACTTCTGTCCTCCCTTCCCCAACCTCCACCACCACCTCCTTTTCACCACCACCACCTCCCTCGACATCTTTTCCTCCGCTACCTGGAGTCTCACTTCCTCGAGTCTCACATCCCCCACCTCCTCCTCCATTTTAATTTATGAAAGAAAGAACCCCTGAATGGAACAACTTTTGACATCTCAATACCTGATGCCATGTGAAAAAAAAAAAATGTTAAGCTCTTTGATCAAGAATTTAAAATTTGAATTTCTTCTACTAATCTCTGGCTCTCTGCTGCATCCAACACCGTCGTAGATTCTCTCCAAATGTTTAAATTCAAATCCTTTTCTCATCTTCTTTCCTTTTTTTATTTCGATTCCAATGAAAACAAGTATGTTGATTTTAATTTATCAGTTTATGATTTTGATTGATTATAACTAAATCTTATTTTTTTCGTTTCAGTATTGAGCAAATTGAACAAGTATGCTGACGTTGTTAAGATTGTTGAGGTATTCCTTATCATTCAATTATGAAATTTATTGATTAATATGAATTATTTATTTATCTATATGTGTTTGTACATCAAAATTATTTGATTATGATACTTATGGAAAGAAAGTTTGACTATTTCAGTTTAAAGGTTATACCGATAGTGTTTGAAAGAATGACTAAAAGGTGTACGTAAGCAGTTCTTTAAAGAACAAGCATGCCAACTGTTTGATAAAATGCTTAACCAAAACATGACTTTTTCTATTTGCCAAAAGGAATTTAGTGGAACTTTATTGTTATCGCTTATGTTTCTTTGACATTGAATACATGGTTGCTTAAACTAGAATAGTATATATTTAAAAGGTTATCGTATTGACATGGTGTTTCGGTAGTTAGGAATGAGATTCTTGGTTGACTCAAGGTTGCAAAAGTCGGCATAATATCTATTTCATTTGGTGTTTACGTGTCTCTTATTTTGGATGTTTATACAAATAATGACTATATCGAAAAAGTTATTATGATTTCTGAGGATGGTTTTAAGAATGAATAGAATGCAAGTCTGTAAAATTGAATTACCATAGTATAACTGCTGCTAATTATATCTAGAGCTTATCGTTAATGTGTAACTAAATTTTATGTTACTGTTCAGGTCAAGTATTCACGGATATAGTAGGAAGCCCGTACTATGTTGCACCTGAGGTGCTTTTGAAGCACTATAGCCCAGAAGCAGATGTATGGACTGCAGGGGTTATACTTTACATCCTTCAAGAAGGGGGCGGTGAGGTGGTGGATACTCAAGGTGTAAAAAATGTCGATTACACTGTCGAATCCCATGGTGTCCTATGCAATCCAGCACAATTCAGTGGTCTTACTAATGTTTCCTCCCACTGGATTCGGTCATGTCTTCAGGTATTAAATCATCTGTTATTATATAACCATAAATAAAATATCTAATTTGTTTACCTGAACATATAACAAACAATTGTATGCAAGGATTTAATGATATTATTTGAATGTCTATTTGTAACATTTCTTATCTACGTTTGTTACTAAAATATAATGATGTCATGAAAAATTTCTAATAAGTAGACTATATAGCATCCATGTTGACTGACACTTCTTATGTTTGGGGGCATACAGTTTGATGCTGCCCAATCTGCTAATTTAAGTCGATACAAGTCTTCTATAATGTCTTTTTCAGTTTGTACATATGACTTTAAAGGAGCTTACACTTGACAAATTGGTTTTTAATCTTTGCGTACTTGCTTTTATGTCTTCTTTATGCATTATTGAAGTTTGCAGTTCCATCAAAACTGGTAACAACTAATTAAAGTTGATCATTTCTGTTGTAGGATGGCCACTTGCTCGATATTAGCAGTCACATTCTCTTTTCTCCACTTCAATGCAAAGTTCCTTTACCAGGGTTTATAGGGCTTCAATTCTGTGTATCCCAATATGAGGAAAAGGATAGAGAGTTGCTAAGAAACTTATGCCATGTTCTTGGAGGAAGATTGACTAATAAGTTGACAAAAAAGATTAACTATTTAGTATGCAAATTTAGTGACAGTCCAAAATATGAGGCTGCTTGTCAATGGGGGATGCAATCAGTTACAATTGAATGGATTTGGGAGTGTGTTAAGCAGGTTTGTTCACAACTCCTTTTTTCTATTTCATCTATGTACATGGAATTCTAGGCAGGTTTGTCAGACAGCTCCCTTTTACTATTTCATGCTTGTACATGAAATCCACGACACACTGTTATTGTAGAGATGGCAGTTTTAACCCATTTATACTATATAACATTCTATTTTGTTGATTTTTTACGGGTCAAGTGGGTAAAATAAAAACTAGCTTATACTGAGACAGGTTAAGTGGGTTGAACGAGTTGAATGGGTCAAAACTCAAAAGTCTACTAACGTGAATTAAAAAAAATAAAAATAATAAAAAAAATAAATAAATAAAAAGGCTTACTAGGTTCTAAATTGTTTTTTAAGAAATCATATTTAATACATTAGTTATATAGAGATCTACATGGAATCAACCCTGACCCGAACCGACCAAAACCGACCCGACACAAAAACTGAATAAGGGTAAAAGTCGTGAACCAAGAACCGAACTGAGAAAAAGCTATTGAAACCGAAACCAAGAAAAAGCTATTTTGAACCGAAAAAGTGTGTTTTGACCTGAATCGAACCGAAACCCAACCGAACCTAGTAAAACCAAGATAATTATACAAAACCAAAACCGTACCAAATAAGGTCGGTTCGGCCCGGTTTCGGTCGGTTTGTCGGTTCGGGTCGGTTTTCGGGTGATTTTGCTCAGCCCTAGAATAAAGTTTGTTGGTGAGCTGGTGCAATCCCGACCTGAACTGTTTTGACTGGCACATGAAAATTGCCAGTTATTATCAGGACCTGTTTTACCCGTCACCCAACACGTCTGGCTCACCTGGTTTGCCATATTTAGTTTCTCATTTGCTCTTTGTTTTCCCCACTTACAAAACGTTTCATTTGCTATACTTGGCAAAACAAAATTGTTGCTTCCAGTCAATTCTTGCCAAAAGAAGCGACTATCAGTGACCGAGAAGCAGGAGTTTGCATCACGATTCAGTACCCAACTCAGGCAGTTCGAATGATCTCCACAGCTGGAGCATCTCAACTAACAAGTCAATCAGATGACCCAAAAATTATTGATGGCCAAGTTGATGTCATCAAAAGAAGAAAGGAGGTCAAATATTCAGCAGTCTGCAGTAAAAAACCAAGGCTCTCTGAAGATGGTAACATTATTAGTACACTATCTTCTAGATCGAGTCACAAAGATATTGTCTGTAGTATTATAACTACAGAAGATAAATTCAGTGAAAATGGTGGGGAAGTTTCCAAGTCAGTCCCTGATGTAGCTTCTGCTATTGAGGATTTGTTAGAACAGACAAGCAAGGTAAAAAAAATAGATTATTTTTGGTGTTCTGTATGTTGTTGTCATAAATTGGCTTGTTAACTTTATAGTGTGGTTTAGATTCACGATCAGAATTCACCGGAGAGGACAACCATTGATAAGAACATATCAGAGGTATCACTTGATAATATTTCATCTTTTCTATACCTCTATTAGAGGTGGCAAAATGGCTGGGTTGGGTAACAGTCAAAAGCGGGCAATTTTGGTATGGGTTGTATGTGGTTGGGTTAACCCGAAACATTTTTTGTTAAGTTATTACGTACTTATTTACAATTACTCGGTGTGTTAAATTTCATTCCAAAAAGTTAAAAACTATGCTATTACAATATATCTTCATAAAGTGATTTAGGAGGTTTTATGCATGCTGACTTTCTTTTCCCAATTCACCTGTTTCCTACTTAACTAAATTTTTTAAATCAAGTCATTCATGATAAAATGGGTTGAAAATGGCGCCTCTGTTTTTTATTTTGTTCATTTTATCTTTTTCATACATAATTCATCAATTCAAATTACTGCAATGAAGCAGGTTTTTACATCTGATTGTTCAAGGCTTAATCATGATCTTAACTCAGAGGATCCACATTCTGCTTTTGTGTTGGCTAAACACTGGACTAGGAGGTAAGATCTTGCTTTATCCAATTCCAGGCCAAGCTCTCCTAGCCCACGTGTACGCCCAACACCTCAGCCTATCAATCACGCCGACATCAAAGACATCTTAGAGCGTGCTGCAAACATATACAGTGGGTTTACACTAGAATCTTTGAAAGAGGCGGAAGGAAAAGCTTCATCATCAATCAGTAAAGTTGACTACATGTCTGTTTATGCATCTGACCTTGTAGCAGCTGTTCGCAAAGCAGCAGGAAACATAGGTACCTGTTGATTATAAACTGGTTTCTTGTTAAAGTGGCAATTCTGTAATTTTCTACTTGTTTCGAGTTATCAAAAAAGCCATTGGAAGGATTTAACTGTTTACAATATTCTCTTTTATTTCAATGAGTTTAAGCTACTTACACTTTTGTTTGATCCTACTTGCACCCTGGAACAACTATTGTCACAGACAGTGTTACTTCAGACGGGCTTACAACCTTCAATGAGAAAAAATTAGGCAAGTAAAAAGCCTTCATATAAGCATGTGCATGTATTCGATCTGGAAGTATGCATGTAAAGAACTGAAGATGTGCTGATAGTTCCCAAATTCTTGCAGGAGGAAAGCACCATAGGTTCAAACGAGGATATAAAAATGTTATCGATGAAGCAATTCGTCTGGTAAGACTTAAAAATATTCAATATCTGCTGGATATTTAAATTCTATACAAAGTACAACAATCAAATTACTATAATTATGACTTTACTACCGTGCTGACCTGGCATCCTTCACAGAACTCTGTTGGCGAGGAGTCACATTTGGCGATTTAGACCAGTGGTCACGGAGCAACAAAGGAGAATCACTGGCTTGATGATGGTGCATATGTCATGGTAGGTATCGGTTGTCAAAGATATATGTGCTTTTGTCAAGTGTTGACCGATAGTAGAAGCCATTACTATTTTTATTTATATTCATTGTGTCATCTTTGATTCGACTTTATATGCAGGTCAAGCTATTTAACAAACTTGCATCGGCTAGAGCTTCGGGGTCAAACCGGTGGCAGCAAAGTTTTGACCGATTTGGTAGAGGAACTACAGGAACCGGCTGTTGAGCTTAGATTAAAAATAGATCAAAATCATGCTGATCTCAAAGGAGGGTATGTTGTCTTACATGTTCCATTTACCACATATGCCTCAAGAATATTGAAAGTATTCAGTTGGTTAGTTGGTGTTCACAAATCTTTCCGTGACTATGGGGAAGCAGTGCTCAATCATCTGGAGAAGAAGACACTTAAAAAAGTTCCAGTTAACTATGAAGGGGTTCGAGTTTCAGGCCATGGTGGGTGGTTCCTTATGAGACTTTCGCTTCATGACCCTGTTTTGCCCCTCAACATCGAGGTAATTTAGTCTCTTGACTCTTTTCAAATGTCAACTATGCCATACATTCTTTCAAGTTATCCGCATATGGAAAAACTAAATAAATACCATAAAACATTGTAGGCGCCCAGCAATGAGGATGCAGTAAAATTAGGACTAACCGTGCTTTCAGCTGCAAATGAGTTCTCAGCTTTGGATGTATCCGCATTGGCCAAATTTGTACAACAGTAATCAGGCTCGAGGTTTTTCTGTAAAAAAATTATCAAAGAAGAGAGCAAGAGAGCAAGCCGCTGTTGGGATTTCTGTTGTAATAAGTTGTTTTATCACTTTGTGTCAGAGAATTGTTGACTTTTGGGCTTTTAGCAGTTCCAAAAGCAATAAAACATACAACTGAATCACACCAAACACTTACCAGAAAGGTTTTGGAAAAAGTTTTGAAATTATTTTCAATGTTGCATGCATTTATTCTGCTTATTTTGTGTGTGCTTGTTTTACTTTCTTTATATTCAGTATGGCTTAAAATGAGTCACCTTTGAGCTTAAGCTCGATGTGAAGTATTCCTCATCAAGTTCAGATTTAGAATTACATACAAGAAATTTTATTTTCTTTGTAACTGGAATGCAATAGCAAGAAGGAAAAAAAATATTCAGTAGTGAACATTATTTGAACATATTACAAGGTATAAGAATTTCCATTTATATTACAAGGACCAACAAGTACTAGACTATAAACATATACATTAACAGTTGCTATGAACCCTAACATACATTACTCGATTGATTGTACCTTTTGAAATAGTAGTGGTACAAAATAAATCTAACAATCTTCAATTTTTATCGATGAGCTTCATCATGAAGTTGAACTGCATATCAGGCGCAGTCCGGGGTTGGGGCAATTTGGCTCCTTCAGGTATTTTGATACTCCTAAAACCCTGACTTCGGTATAATTGATGGCACCTGGGTTGTTTAGGTCACAATGCAAGGCAATAGATCGACAACCCCAACTTCTGGCTTGAGTCTCGGCTTTTGCTATGAGCCTTTTTGCTATCCCCTTTCGTCTAAATGTTTCTCGAATAGCAACGTTTGACACATATGCAATCCCAGTCCTGGAAACATTAACTCGTACATAGTTACTCCTAATAGTTTTACTTTCAAAGTCAACCCTCTTGAACTACAATCTCATAGTTTATACTGAACATAAAAATCAAACACAGATATTTGCAGACTAATTGCAGATGTTACGACTTTATACACAGCTGTCATTTATTTAAGAAAATATATACATGTAGTTGTTTTTGAAATTGTAATCTGGTTTGGCTGACATTCAAATCTATTTGCAATTTTGCATTCTTGTATAGATGAGTTTTCACTATCCTAATGATCAAGGATTTAAGGTATATAAACAGAAATTTAACCAATAACAAAGTTTTAAACCTTGAGATCATGTTACTTTTAAACAAGGAAGATCAACTACTTTAACCAAAAAAGTCAAAATTGTTTCGGCCTGTGAAATGATACTAACCTTCTCTGACGAAGAGGCCCTTTCCTGGGAAGAAAGTCAGCCACAGTGTCTAAAGTCAAAATCCCAGCAACATATCCTTTATTCAGACTGATCTTTGCACCAAAACCGGCAATTTTGAGATCTTCATCGCCAATACAGAAAGTTTCATCCTCAGAAGCACCAGTGACAGCAACTAAACACGTTCTTCTACAACCAGGGGGCACTGACAATCCAGAAACAAGTGCAAGTAGTCTGTCAAGCCTCAAAACAAAGTCTAATGGGAAGGCATATTCAGGGAAGAAGGAGCTACAATGCGTTTCTGCAACTTCCCAACAATCCTCAATCCTTGCTTCACGGACAACAATTTCAGGGGAGACTATCGGAAATATTTCAACCGCTTGACTGGCTTTGCAAATCCCTATTGAGTCTATAAAATAAGAGGTTTATAAAGATTATGATAAGAAAATGGCTAATTGAAAAATCGCGAAGTTAAAGAATTCAATTACTATAGCTTTGTTTCTTGTCCGAGGTCATCATCATTAGCAATTTAATAATCCTTCTGACAAAAATATTAAAAAAGAGGCAGACATCGACATTCTAGGTCAACTGATGACTCCTGAACTTCAGTAATGATACTTGTTTTCTAAATTTCAATAGAGCTGATACTTTCTAAGATGTCAGCAAATATATGTTTTTTGGGCAAAGAGCCCATAACTGATAAATAAAGAACATATAGACCAACAATATTTATTTACCGTGCTACCAATGGAACACTGAGTTTCTTTACGAGGAAGAGGAGTACTTGGGTGTCGTTTAATACGTCAAAGATAAGTTACAATAAAACCTGAAACACTCTCTTTGTTCAATTGTTCCAATATAAAATGTAAGTTTGATAAATAGTGCGATAACATTTGACCACATATCAATCATTAAACATCTAATGAAAATAGAAACCCGACTTTAATTCTTGCTAAACCGAAACTCTAACGAACTAGTTTAAAGCTTAAATCCACCCATAAATCTGATAGCAACTTGCAACATACACAACAGTTCCCACTGCTAGTGATACTAAACACTGCTAGTACTAATCAACTCCTATCATAACTATACGAAGTCGACGTAAAAAATCCTTTCCACTCAAACATAGTAATGATGTCTAGGCATGCCACCTGAACTTGGATTAAGAACTTTGGGCTGAAGGGAAAAGAAAAGGCATCTGTTACAAAACCTTGTGCATGTGTATACTAGTATATGTGTATATATATGAAGGCAGAGAGCAAAAATAAGTTTGTAATTGTGTACCTTGGGGCCCGAATCTGTAGTGATTTTAAAGCGTCCCTTACGTTGGACCACAGATCCCTCTGGTACATCTTCTACTAAACCAGGCCACAGAATTAAAAATAATAAGATAATAGAATAAAAAGATAGAGCTGCTTATATTAGGGAATACAATAAAAGAACAAACATGTGTCTAATTAAAAGTCAACGATAGGTTACCAAATAACGAGTTGGTCATGCTATTTGACAGCTTTCCCATGTTGATCATACTGAGGACGACCAGCTCTTCCCATCATTTGCAAGGTGTCTGTGATAGGAAAATCAACATAACATTTTGCTTTTCCATCAAAATACTCGGTTCCCTACAAGCATGTGATACAAACCCAATATCAATAAACAACCATAATAAGAAGCTTCTGAAGATTCTCCTTCAGCCTAAATAAGCGTGGATAACTTTTATGTTGCTGCACTTAGTAGGAACATAAGTCAAGAGATGACAGGAATGTACTAGGATTAGAGGCAACTGCAACCCATTTACTTATATGCAATTTGATCGCGTTATGTTTATCGTTAAGAGCTAAAGTTTTCCAAAGTGTATCCAAGCGTATACAGCATACTCAATTTACTAAAAAACATTTTGAACATTACTGGATAATATATTTTACTGTAATCATTTTTAACAAACAAATAGATTATTGAAAGATTGATTTACAAAGGTATTTTGAGTCTGTTTCATCCGTTACAAAAATTACCCGTTACTCAACCCGACCATTTTCTGCCTAGAATAACTGATGACACTCCTGGTAGTCAAATTGAGTCATATTGTATTGACTATTTTTTAGCAGTTGCAACAAACAGCAGACAGCTATCCTTTGGTTATGAGGGTAAGTATCATGAGCGCCTTCCCAAGAAACTCTGATTTTTATGAAAGATTAACAAATACAGATGGAAAAACTAACCTTAATTATAACCAGATGAGCCGGAAGATTTACTCCCCAAGGTAACGTACTTGTACAAACCAATACCTGAAACAGTAATGGTCCATTAGATGAACATATAATAAGGTACTCTAAAGAGCACACAGCGTGTCAAAGAGCTTATCAATGCATGGTTAGTTGCTTGTCAGATAAATAATCAAAGGTAAACTTGTATAATATAATAATGAGAACCAAGGTGATTGATTATTACTTGGATCTTGTTGTTTGCAAAGAGTTCCTCAACCAGAGATCTATCTTTGTCATTCAATCCTGCATGATGTAACCCAATACCGAATTGTAGAGTGTACCTCAGATTTTGATCAGTAACCTGAGAAAGAACCATCTGCAGTGCTTCCTCTGGCATGGCCAGAAACTGTACCGGATGTTCATCTGAAGCAACAAACTTCGTGTTGCCGAATCCAAAAAGTAATGCATAGTCAAGTCAACAATGTAAACCGGAGTTGTCGCTCGAGATCAATTGACATACCTGAATGAGGTCCAATGCAGTGAGCCTTGTCTGCCGACGAGATGAAACAAAAATTAGAACTGGCTTTGTAGGTGAATGTGTGCAAATAGCAGCATAGGTAGGCTTATTCATGCTGTTCATTCTTGGACAATAGAATTTCCCATGATATCCCTGTAAAATTGACGTGACACTCAACTAAGAAATTTTCTAATATGAATGGAAAGTCGTGTCCTTTTTGTCCACAACAGAAAAAACTTGATACATATCTAAGAGAAAACTCAAATTACTATAATTCTTGTTGAACTAAGAGCTAAAACCAATAGAGTGCAAATATATGCACACTTCTGCTCTTCAATATACTAGCCCCATTAGACTTCTAACCAATAACAGAATGCTAATTATAAAAGTGAAAAACCATTCCTATCCTTTCTAATTTTGGGTTCGAGTAAGATATCAAACAAAAATGTGGGATTCAATTTCTCCTCTGCCAATAGCAGAGTCGTAGAGCATAAATATAAAGATCGGGTAAGCAGCAACTTTCATATCAAGATCATTATTAGGACATGTTTCAAAATCATTATTAGGGAATAAATTTTTTTAGCCAATTAGCTGACTTGTTAATCTGTGATGGATTTTTCTAGTAAAATTGCATCAATGCTGTAAATATTTAATAGAAAAAAAATTCAAATTTCATCTTAGAGGTTCATGAATAAAATAACTCATTGAGCATTTGCTAGTGCTGTTGATCGACAAGCCAACAAACCGAATGGGCTGCTCTGTTTGTGACGATGTGTATCTCATCCTTGAGACGATGACCTGGTAACCAATTTGAGTTAAGTAAAGCAATAATCCCAAAAGAGATATATAATTCCCATCTCATGCAACATGCAAGTAAAATATGCAGTATTCCACTCTTCATTATACAAATATATATGTATATACGAAGGTGTACATAGATATGATTCCATAAGTAATGTACCTGTATCACAGTTGGTAAGTTTCTGAGCACAGTGATAAAAACGTAAAGGAAACCTTGTTTATACCTGATTTGATAATGACGGTGGTGGTGCCGGAGTTAGTCTAATCGAACAATATCGGTGGTGGTGGATAAAGACGGTTGTGGTGCCGGAGTTGGCTAATCAAACAATTTCGGTGATAACAACGGTGGAGTGTGGCGGATTTAGGGTTTCGGTGAGTTCCGACGGTGGAGTGTGGCGGAGTTAGGGTTTCGGTGACTTTCGACGGTGGAGTGTGTGAAATTCACAGTGTGTGAGATCGGTTTTTATTTTTGATTTTAGGGTGGGATGATTTGGGATTGGGGTTCTGATTTGGGTGGGATGATAACAAAAGCTTTAGTAAGCAAATGACAAAAATTGTGTATGTACATGTAAAATGAGAAAAAAATCCTTTGATAAAAATATGGTTGGTTCCTTTTAGTTGCTCAAAAAACAATACCTTACACATACGGGACACTTGTCACAATTTCGATGAGTTGCTCAATGACAGCGGTTGCCCTCGGTCCATTTTCAAATAAAAAAGAGTAAACTACAACATTCGTCCTTGTGGTATGCGTTGACCATCAAGGATCGTCCTTTGACCAAAAAAATTGCACCGTTGGTCCTTAACTGCGAAATGTTACTCAGTGTTGGTCCCTTGCCCTAACTGGCATGAGTAACGTCCGTTAAGCCTATTTAAGTCGAGGGTATTTTTGTCTTTTCCCACCTATCATAAATTCCGTTAAGCCTATAGTATAGTAACATCACTGTAAATAAAATAATATTTATTTGTAGTCTCTTTCTATCAAAAGATTGAATATGCATTTATTCGTGTTACAAAATTTCATGAACATTCGATTATTAATTATGTGAATGTGTAACCTCTCTTTTATGTTCTAGTCATATTTAAAGAACAAGATCTTCAACAGATTGTGTCACCTTCATTAAAAATGTTAAAATTTGCTTCCTCTAAAACCATCGCCACCACAACAAAATTATTTCTCACACATTTAAAATCACTTCCAAAATCTCAACTATCAGTCACTTTCCTTTGAACGGAAACATCCCTCGATCAACATCGACAATCAACAACTAAACTGATCTCATATTCGAACAAGAAGAAACAAATGAAAACAACGATCTCAGATTTGTAACAAATCATCATTAATCTCTTTCGAAGCATAAACTTGTTAATTTTTCGAAACCTTTTAAAAGAAAAATAGACAAGAGCAAGACTGCCCATATCTCTTTGTTTCGATCTGAAAAATAACAAAATACACCTACCCGAGACCTTGATTATCACGATCTAGAAGACGAGTTCCATACAAAACGTCCTTTGTGAGGATCGGCCTCAGCAGTAATGAACAAAGAAGTTTGTTTTAAGATTTGATTTGCACAAAAGTCAAGTGATGTGGGTTTGTTGTGTTTGAATAACAAGAAGAGAAAGGGTGTGTGTTTGGTTCTTGACTGCAAGTATCAAAAAGAGATGATTAACATGGTGTATCTGTGATGAGGCTGCGTTTTGCAAGATGAGAGAGGATGGGGGCGGATGAATAAGATAAGGGTGTGGAATTTTGGTTGGTTTATATGAATGATTTAGAGGGTTTTGTGAATCTGTGATTTTTGTGTAGTTGTGTGTGTGTGGTTTTTGTGATGAAAATGGGTTTTGGATTTGATTTTTTGATAGTTGTGAGATTTGACTCTATCTGGGTTTTTGAGTCAGATCTGATGTATGAATAAGTTCTAATCAAAGAAAATTAATAATTGAGTAACTTATTTGTTCTTATTTATGTTTTTGGATTGGTGAAACTGGTGGAATTGAAGGCAACGTATAATAATGAAGAAGAGACTTGGTGAAACTTGGTGAAACATTATTTATGTTTGCGGTAGATTTGTTCTTATTTTGTGGTGAAACTGTTATATGTTTCTGGATTTGTTCTTATTTATGTATTTTGGTTGGTTAGCTTGGTGAAAAGATGGTTATAATAATGAAGAAGAGAGAATTGAATAAGAGAGAGATAGAGGGATAATAAAATGAGAAACACACGTGGGAAAAGTGGTGTGGGTGGGAAAAGACAAAAATACCCTCGACTTAAATAGGCTTAACGGCCGTTACTCACGCCAGTTAGGGCAAGGGACCAACGCTGAGTAACGTTTCGCAGTTAAGGACCAACGGTGCAATTTTTTGGTCAAAGGACGATCCTTGATGGTCAACGTATACCACAAGGACGAATGGTGTAGTTTACTCAATAAAAAATAAAAGTGGTCCGGAAAGTGACTAGCCTCAGGGCGCGCGGTCTATTTGATTAATTTTCCCTTAAATTTATTACCTAGGAAGGTGTTAATTAAAGTCCCTAAATGGCTCGAGTATTATGCATTTTGGTCTTAATTATGTAGCATTGGCTAAACCGTAAAGACGTTGTCATATGAGCATGGAACATGTGAAACTTTAATCTTTCAAAAAGGAAGAAGTTTATGTAAAACATGAAGAAACTTGCCAGTTGAGCTGAAGATAGTTTATGGCTACATAACTACATACCAGATTTTTACATATGTATTATACACACTAATCATTATACTTGCGTTACCAAAAGGTGCCGTTTGTACCGTTAACATATATATATATATATATATATATATATATATATATATATATATATATATATATATAGAGTTTGGATCAAATGAAAAGTGTCTTGTGGTAAAAAGGATAAAAAGTGCTAAAAATGTAACATATGTCGTTTCCCTTAATGAGGGTATTTTAGGCATTTAACACTTATCTTTTAATTGCTCATTTAACCCTTTTTGTCAAAGTATTAAAGCTTGTGCATGTTAGGAATTGGAAATTCCAGTGTGAAGTGTCGGTCACCCCAAATATTATCTAGCATAAGTTAGCTCGTAGACTTGTAGTTATTTACGTTGTTTAGTAGTTAATTAGTTAGTGTGTAGCGTAGTTTAGTTTAGAGCAACACCGTGGAGGAAGGAAGGGTCTTTACCCATTGTATGCCTGATCTACAGTCCGACAGGAGGACGTATATTCTGTAACTATAAATACCCCTTCCATCCATGGAAGGGGTGGAGCTTTTCTTTAATCTAACATTCCATATTTTGTGAACCAAGTCTCTACCAAGAAACTCCTTCTCTTCTACTTTCTCTCTCTAATGGCAAACATGTATTTTGATCATCTAAGACCACCCGAATCATAACACAATAATATTACGATCCTACAATTGGTACCAGAGCCAAGGTTGTTGTGTTTTGATGTTTTTTCTTGTGGTTTTGATACTTGGTTGAAACCGTTTTGTGTAGTTGTGTGGTCGGATATTTGTGGGTAAACTGTTCTTAAACAACTATATTGTATTCTCCTTGTGGTCAATAAGTCATGTGGTTTATTCAACATCTGTGGTTTACCATTTCAGTTTTGGTCCAAGCAATTTATTCATGTGGTTTATTCAGTTTTGGTCCAAGCAATTTGTTTAATCTTTATTGACTTTGGTTACTAATTCTCTAAATGTCTTGTGGTCATATCAATGGTCTAAATGGGTCAAACTGAAGCATTTTCATATACATTTTTTCTGGGTTTGTCATGAATATGGTCGGAATAATCATCGGAAAAGGTCATTTTTCAAGTTAGCAACTTGTCACAAAACAGTCCAAATGCAATGAATCTGACCTAGCGATTTGTGTTTAAAAGAGTAGCGACTTGTATTAACAAGTTGGCGATTTGTATTTTGAAAATGATGTAGAGACTTGTTCACAAAAATTGTTAGCGATTTAACTATTTAAACTGCCTAGCGACTTGTATTTACATGTCGTAGCGAGTTGTGCTTTGAAAGGGGTAGCGACTTGGGGTAGGGACTTAAGTTAGCGACTTGACACCAAATTACACTGGCGACTTGACAGATATAATGGAAGAAGAAGAGTGACCACTTGACCACAAACCACACTTTATATCACAACAGTTGCTACACAAACCGTATCTCAGACCCGAATCAAAGCTAAATGGACTCAAGACCTCAGTTTCAATAATACATCATTGGTTCATGTACAAAGACTCATATCAAAAAACAAAATATCTCAGCTTGTTGTTTCTCTTTCGTGTATTTCATTCACTTTCGATTCAAGGATACATCATACCATTTAGGTATATACACGAGAAAATTCTTATCATCATAGATCTAATATGTTGACAATATACGAAGATAATAAATGATAATAACAAGAGTGTTATCACATCTATCTGATTCGTGTTTATGGAAATACGAATATGAATTGAAGGTAATGATCTCAGCTTGTGTCTTTTGTGTGTGGTTCATCAAACTCTTAGATCCTTTAGAATCTATACACAAAAGACCTAGTGCCTCATGGATCTAAATTTGTTTTTTCTTTGTTGTTGATATCCGAACGTATAGAATCAGAGATATAACATGTTTGCTATTCTCTTTTTCTTGGTTCGTTTCTTTTTATGTCACATGGACGAGAAAACCAACTATTCGACAACAATTAAAATGACCTACCTTAAACCCGTACAAGATCTTCAAGCCTACAACTTCTTGTTCTTCATTGGAGGGTTGCTGATAAAAAGGGCTATCATTCGGTTATTCATAATCATTCGGTTATTCATTGGAGGGTTGCTAATTAAGATAAGTGATTGATCTAATTTGTGATGAGAATTTTTTTGGTGCTGCATATTAGGTGGGGAAGTTTTTGTGAGAGGCGTTTGATTGAGAGTACTTAGGGTTAGAGATTATGTGAGATTTTTTAGGTTGAAGTGAGATAAGTTGTGATAAATACCCATGGGATTAGGGTTTCTGTGGTAATGGTTAATGGGCTGACCAGTGTGTCTATTTTGTTTACATAGGCCAATGATTCAATGTTAAAACTAGAGTTCGTGTTATTATATCAGGATTATGGTTCGTGTTATTTGATGAGTATGATTGGTTCACAATTGAGATTTTAGCCGAATGTCTTATTTTTGTTTGTAGGCTTGGACATGTTTTGTTGAGTAAGTCTTGTATACGTGAATCATGATATGTTATTTGGTATTTTAATTGGGCCGGTTCATGTGATATTAGTGAAGTAGTAAATTTATTCGAGCATTGGTGTATTTAGACCGGAGTTGTTTGGATGTTTACCTTACAATGGATCTGGATGTTGGATGTGAGTAGATTAAGAATGAGTCTTTCATGAATGACAATTTATTTGGATCGGGCCTTGGGTTATCAAGATGTTTGGTAAGGTCAATGTGAATTTTGTGTGTGATTTGATAAATATGAGATTTGACGATGCGACTTGAGAACATGAAATTTGATGATGATGGGATTTGAGATGTGCGATTTGATGATGAGTACTGTAAGTTGATAATGATATTGGGTATGATTATGAGACTTGATGTGTTGTGCGGTTTGCTACTTTGTTGTATACATTTTCACGGATAATATTATGTCACGGCTTGATTTGATGGTTGAACAAAGTTGAATTCGGGGTTGTTTGGACGGTATTTCTTATTTGAATTTGAAGTGAGGTTTTTCGGGCGCGGTTACTTATTTCGTCCTCTTTCTTTCTACCCTTCCGCGAAGATGACTTGTTTGGGCATATGTTGAGTGTGATAAAGACTTGGCTATTTAATTACGGTTGTGATTCTTTCTCGTTTAACCCACAACGTAACTATCACTTCGGTGTCTCACTCAGTTGAGACTTGAGAATGTCAAGAGGTTTTGTACATTGGGTACACCGTTTCTTCTTCACAAGGATTAGTACAAGTTTAAGTAACAAATCTGGGGAATTTCACTTCATGATCAAGTTTGGCATATCGGGTCTATTTCTCCATGTGGTCACTACAATAGCCGACAGAATGCGTGATTGATGTATTTACCAAAGTGTTTATTGGATGGTTGATGTTGGATAATGAACCGCTGCATGTTCCCCTAAAACAGATATTCACCGAAACCAAAGTTGTCATAACACATTCAAGCTGACATTGTTTACGGTTTTGTCTTGATTTTGTAAAATCCCGCGAAAGAACCTATTTCTCGGTTTGAATCATAGACTTGTAAAATCCCGTGACAACGGAAACATCCTGGTAATTGTAAAGTGCATTTCCGTATCTATCTTACGGTTTATTCTTGGTTTTGTAAAATCCCGCGAAAGAAACTATTTCTCGGTTTAAACTATAGAATTGTAAAATCCCGTAATGATGAATTCATCCTGGAGAAAGGAAAGTGTATTTCGGGATCTTATTTGATGCTGGTGCTACGGTTTCTGTTTCGAAGAAGAGATAAAAGGGTGTACTTCATGAATTGGATGTGTGTTTGGATATTCATCATGGCAGTTTGGCTATTACATGGTTTTACGGGGTTATGTACTTTTAACCATGGTCGGGATGAAACCATTATCAGAATTCACTTAAAACGTAAAAGAATGCTAGATTTGAGCTTTTAAACAGAAGATGTGACAACGCGTTAATTCACTATTATTTATTTGAGGTTGAAGTGAAATATCACGGGCAAGTGTACTTAGTATCTGAAGGTATCGGGGATGGATGGATGAAGATTCTTCAAGGTCCTTGTTCGAGCTTATTATCAAAAACGAAGACTTGGAAATCTAGTTATTGTTGAGTGATTTTTTCCTTTTCTTTTACCACTTGGGGGAATTGGGCTCTTATCACCTCAAAATAACTATCACTTTAAGGAGTTACGTTGTAGTGCTCAGTGTCACATTCAATTGTGGATTTTCAAGAGGTGATGTACGTCTTATACTTGATGGTTGGTTGGATGAAGAGTATAGAGTACATAGAGAGTACTTAGAGATGCTAATGGAAATCGGCACCGCTCTTTGTTACATATGTGCAAGTTTAAGTCACGAGTTCGGGTTAGTTTACTTCAAGGTCAAATTCATCATATTGTGTTTTCTCCATCAGCTGTCACAACAAAGAGCCTATTGAATGATAATGGGTTGATTACATGTTTTGCCAAAAGAGATGATGAAAAGAGAGAGATTATGACGTTTGAACACATCAGTTCAAGCCTCGTACTCTAAAGAAAAGAAATGTGTACGTTTCAGTGCGCATTATCTTCGAAAGAAGAGAAATCTTCTTATGACGTCTGTTCACATCAGTTCAGGCCTCGTACTTTAACATAATAACGTTTGATCACAACAGTTCAAGCCTCGTTATCTAAAGAAAAGAAATGTGTACGTGTCAGTGCGCATTATCTTCGGAAGAAGAGAAATCTTCTTATTATGACCATTCTCATCAACATGCTTCATACTTTTTCCATGCGCTTTCAGTCATCAAGTGAATCGGGCTGCTGTTGATTGTTTTCTTATTCCACTTGCTCAACTATAATGAAGATGGAGACATCATGTGCTAATGTTGCAGGGGAGAAGTGTGAATAGACTACATTTGGATGATTTTCACTTGTTTAATCAAGAATGGCATCTCCGTATGCAATTCTTGAGGGGGAGAAGAAGTATGATAATATTGCATGGTTGATTGTCATATGAGAATATATGGTCATACGGCTCCTAATAATTAAACAAATAGTTATAAAAATAATTTTAATTTTCCAATAATTTTCTTTTAACACAATGAATCTAAAATATTATAAAACTTATTTTAAAACTGAAAATATATTTATTTCACTTTTTATCTATTTATTATTATTTAATTACTATTTATTAATTATTTAAAATACACTTAAATACAAGAAAATATAAAATTAACCTAGAAAAATGAAATTTTAACTTAGAAAAATCTAGAATATTAGAAAACTAATTTTAAAACTGAAAAGATATTTTTTATGTTTTTTCTTTATTTATTATTAATTATTTAATACTTTTTAACTATTTTAAATTCTAATAAATACTAAACAAACTAAGAAAATTCTGAAATTTTTTCTATAAATATCTTATGATGACAGAAAGCTAAGAAAATTATAAAAACAGAAAGTGCTTAATAATAAGCTGAAAAAGAAAATTAAAAAGCTAATTTATATTAAATAAACGCTATCACTATTTTTAAAATGATGTTTTTGTGATTTTTCTTTTACAAAACTATTTAACAACTGAAAATAAGCAACTTTAATAAAGACAAAAATTTTGGAACTTGAAAATAAGCAGTTTGAGAGCTTAAGAGCTTAACAGCTTAAGCTTTTTGGCTTTTCAAAAGGATTTTAAGCTCAAACAAGCTTACAAGCTGGAACCAAAAGTAAAATAAGGTACAAATAAGCTAAAGGAACTTGAATTAAGCTAAAAAAACACAAAGAAACATACTGATAAGCTTAATATAAGCTAATAAGCACTTACACTAAACCTACTAACCAAACAGGCCTGCACAATTTTTGTAGGCTAGATTAAGCTAGGGGCAAAAGCTCCAAAGCTCAAAATGAGCACTGAGGTAACAAGCTTGTTAGGTGAGCTTCTAAAAAAACCAAAATATACAAGGTTGGGCCCACTATTAAGCTCTGTGTGAGCTTGTGAAAGTGGCTTGTAAACACTGAATACTTAGTGTACACAGAAATGGGACAAGGTAAAAGCTAGTAGCAGCCCTACCAAATAAGCTAGAAAGTAAAAAATTAAGCTTGGAACTTTAAGACAGCTAGGTTAGCTTTCCAAAAAACCAAAATACACAAGCTAAGGTTCATTGATGAGCTTTTTATGAGCTTGTGAAATAGACCTATTCAACTGTGCACAGGGCACTTTTTTAGAAAAGTGTCTAAAATAAGCTAAGAAATAAGCAGTTTAACTAGCTATCTAAAAATTATTAAAAATACTATGATTAAGATTAGCAACTAAATATTATAAACCTAAAAGCACAGATTTTAAAAGCTAATATTAAGTCCTATAAAAAATTATTTAGTTTATTCAAAAACTACTAAACTGAAAATTTTGACTTTTTAAGTTAAACACTAAAGTTGACTTAAATGAACTTATGATTGATCCTACTCACTGATTATGTTATAATAAGCTATGTTAAGATGAAATTAAGCTAGATTAACAAGTTCTAAGTAACTGTGATGATTTTTACACTCTAAATCCTAACAGTTAACAACTTAAGTGAGATTAAAAGTGATTTTGACTTTTTAACAAACAAGGACTGGTTTTTATGGTTGCAATGAGTTATTAGGCACTAATGTGACATGAAACAACAACAAGCAATAACACAGATAGCCTCTAACACATGTAACACAATGAATTGCAACTGATTCAAGGCCTTATATTATCACTTAATGAGACTATAGAAGCATTAAACAACAATAATAACAACATAAAACTCAAGAATGATAATTATGCTATTATGACTGTCAAATTAAAAATTTTAACAACTACAAATTCTAATGAACAAGCAACTTGTTTTATTGTTTAATTTTACTTAACTACAACTTAGAAACATAAAAACACAAAGATTTAAGCTAATAAATGACTTAAACAGTGAAATGCTAAAATGGAGTAAAAAGCTTACAAGATGAAATCCAAGTGAAAACTGAGAACCAAGAACTGAAAACACTTCCTATAGCTTCCCAAGAAGCTCCTAAACCTTCTCCATTGATTTTTGATGTTCCAACTATTTTCTAGTATTTTTTTTTTGTATTTTTGAGTTTTACTTCTAAACTGAGTTTTATGGTTTCTAAAAGCTTAGAAAAGCTTTAATAGGAGCTTATATGGGCTTATGAGTCCAAAACAACAACTAATAACAACATTAGAACATATTGAGAATTTAAGGTAAAAATTGCACCAACATGAAAGTAAACTGAAACTTGAAATTGAGGTTTACAAAAGTTTTATTACACACTAAGAACTTGAAATACAAAGCTTGAAAGCTAAATTTTACACTAGAATTTAAAAATTACACTATTCGACATAAACTAATAAAAATTACACTAGATACTTGTCTACATTGCTCCATTCTTGCTTATAAAGATCTTTTTGAGCTTTGTGTCGACCTCTGAATCTTTCCCACTTCTTTCCAACCATTGGATCCTTCAATTTCATCATAACTGTCCATTTGGCATTTTGGCGCCAAATTTCTTTGAGCAGGTTTTCTTCAATTAAGGATTCTTGGATGTTTGTGGAGGTGTTAGGGAGTAGTTAAACAGCTGGAAAGATGAGGTGGAAAGGTGGAAACCACCCTGGTTTTGGTTTTGAGGAGGTGTCTGGTTTGGCGGGATTTTGTGTGAGAGATGAACAGTGAGACTGGGTTTGACTTTGGTTGACCCGTTTTTAATAATAAGGCATGGGGTTCAAAATAGGGGGTCAAATTGGTTTTGGACTGGCTCAGGGGTCAAAGGTCAAGGTTCAAGGGTCAAGTTAAGTGGGTTGGGCTTGTGTGTTGTGTTGGCTGGGCTTTGGGATTGGATTAATAAAAGGGCCCGGTTTGGTTTGTTTATTAATAACACACAAGGACCAATCTTGTAATTTCTGCAAAGTTGAGGGGCCTGATTTGACAAGTTTCCAAAGTTAACACAAGGACCGAATATGCCATTTATGAATAGTACAAGGGTAATATTTGATAATTTTCCATTTTTAAATATCCGAGGACTATTTTTGACATTTTTGAAACTTTAGGGACCTAAGTTGCCATTTTTGCAATTTTAAACTTCAAGGACCAAGTTTGACAACTCATGAATCCCTAGGGACTTTAAATAACATTTTTCATTATTTTGATTTACCAGGGACTATATTTGACAACTTTTGAAACTTGGGGGACTAAAACTGCCAATTATGCAAACTTGATACGTTTTTCGCCTGATTTTGACATTTTTGCATTTGAAACACATAAAACACTTATTTGTGATATTTTTATCATTTTGATGCGTTTCTGAGTGTTTTCAGATATTTTTGCAGTCTAAAAGGTACAAAAATGATGAGTATTTGCACACTCATCAGCTCCTAACTCATGTAAGAACCGAGCTTCTTCTTATCGGGTCATCTTTACATGGAGTTTCTTCTTAAGAGCTGTTGGTTGACATCTTCACTCAGATTGATGAGTTTATCGACAAAATGCTTCCGGTTAATGCTTCACGTATACATCAACATGATGATTCCGAACAATCTCTCTGTTCTTGTTTGATGTGATTGGTAGTATGGTGTTACCATCTTGTGTGTTCGTTGCGGCCTGATTGCTGATTTCCTTGATGAACATCTTTCTGTTCTTTTTTAATTGGGAGGGATTTTAGTTAAGGGGATTTGCAAGATGTAAGTTAATTGGGATGCTTTTTGGTGAGATGCTTTTTGGTGTGAGTTGAAGATGTTAACATTCTATTCCCCATTCGGACAATCTTAAAGAAGGTCGAGTCTACAGTCGGTTCTACATTTATCTGCTACATGTTAGAAGACTAAAGACGAGTTGCATTTGATTATCTAAAGACTTCTTCTTAATCTGGGCATTTATTAAAAGATTGTCGGTTTAGGGGAGAGCACTAATTGGGGGGGGGGGAGTGAAATGTTGAATTCAATCCCTAATTATATTTGCTCACATTCTTTCTTCAGCAAGTTGATTCCCACAAGATTACAAGTGTTCTTCTCAAAAGATTTCTAGTACATGGGCTTATAATGTGTTGCTGATTCTGAAGTGTCAAAACCAGCAAGGGGGAAGGAGACTCACATCTAAACACAAAGCGAGTAAACTTGATGAACTTAATTCTTCTAAGTGATTGAAGATATCCCGGGAAGACAAATGTTATTACCGCAGAGAAACTCAAGGTTTGACTCATGGCGAGTAAACTTGATGAACTTAACTCTTCTAAGTGATTGAAGATATCCCGGGAAAACATATGACATGACCGCAGAGAAACTCAAGGTTTTACTCATCAAGGCTTTTTGTGTTAGTATTCCAACGACGTGGGGGAAGTGATGTAAGAGAAAGTTTCTGAAGATAAAAAGAGGTACACAAGTGTGTGATGATTTCGATGTAATCGCAATCATCAGGGGAGAGAGATTGTGTACATTGGGGATGCTCAGCTGTTTTACTTGAGGGCTTAATCAGTGATTCAAAGATATAATCACTTATTCCAGAGTTGACATCCGCAGAGATTGTCATCCGCAGAGATAATCAGTGATTCAGCATGCTACTTCAGTGTTATCGGTTATTCTCTCTTTGGGCATTTGGGTACTTCGGGTTCGTAAGCTTCATACACTATCATCAGGGGAGAGAAAAGTATACATCGGGGTTATTATTTGGCTATCGGACTTAATCTGCTACTTCGATGTTATAAGTTTCTTTGTCTTTGGGTAATTGTGTATTCGGGTTCGTGAGCTCTAGTCTGAGAGATTGACTGCATCAATTCGTCTACTTGGGGGAAGTGGTTTCTTGAAACTTTTTGGTATGGATCGCTTCAGACTTTAGTGGTAATGAAATATGAGAAGAAATTTAAAGAGTGGGATGATACGTTGCTATTCTTGTTGATGATATAACCCCGAACGAAGAATCTCGATTATCGTGCTTAAATGGAGCAGCGGGATTTATGATAATAGTGTGCTTCTCTGTGCACCTGGCTAAGGCAAGCTTGCAATAGAGCTTCGAATCTGCTCATCTAATGGAATCTTCGGTTTGGGGGGAAGCTGCCAAAGTCTCTCTTTCTCAAAGGCTCATGTTCTATCTTCTATTCTGGAGCCTCGGAAGCTTTGGTGGTGGAAGTTTAAGAGATGACGAATTCTATTTTCTATGACGTACTGCTTGATATCCTTATCTCGGTACTCTTATCATCATCTTCTTTTACTAAATCATCTTCTCTTTCCTTGTATATATTTATTAAAAACCAAATACAAAAATATAAAACCAACAAAAGAAAATAGAAAATTATAAAACCTTCAAAAATCCATAAAAATCAGAAAATTTCAAAAATACAAAAAATATGTTTTCTAAAGACATGTCTTCTGGTATCGATAACATCTGCGGTCTTAGAAATGTCATTCAATAATGGTCGGGACCATAGATGAAGTTCGAGCAGGAGGTGTAAATATTCTTTTCTAAACATGTCTAAAACTATGGCTTACAGTTATTTCAGACTGTAACCCGTGCTTAAACTATGGCTTGCAGTTACTTCAGACTATAACCCGTGCTTCAAAATTATGGTTTGCTATTATTTCAGATAGCAACCCGCTCTTTATGGAAGGAAAGTGCTGCGCTAAAACAAATTTTCAAATATTTCGTGCACTTATCCTAAAACTAATTGAGGAAAGTATGTCGAAGGACTGTTGTTCCTACACAAATGTTTTTCCGTCTAAGATTCTTCAGAAAAATATTTGTTGTTTCAAAATGGTTGAAAATGAGCCGCTTAAAAATTAATCAGAATCAGAGTTTTTATAAAATTTGAAAACTCAATCAATGACTTCAGCGCTTTTAAACTTTTCAGAAAATGAGTCATTGATTGAGGGGGAGAATGTTTTCAAATTTAGATCATCTAACGGACTTTCTTAATCATCCTACGTGCTTATCTAATAAAATATAATTGCCTATGTTGAAGGACTAGGTTTCTAGGATGTGATTGTTAGGATTAGATGATTATAGATTGATTAACACATTATTCCCATACATTTTATGATCTGATTGATATGTTGAATTGAATTTTATTAGTCGATTGCTGTTTGGGTGAGGTGGACCACCATATATCTGTATGTGTGTTCACTAACATATGCACCTATATTGGTATATAAGAATGTAGACTCAGTAGGCCCAACTCACTCGCTGCAACAAATGTAGACTTTTTATCTTGTACAAATCTTTGGTTCCACAGAAATCTACCTCTCAGCAATGACTGCAACAGAATTATAGTGTTAACACAACTCCGACACATTTAACAAAACCAATAAATTATATACATTGAAAATTTAAAACTATGAAATAAGCAATAGATCAGGGCCATGAAAAGTTGAAAACTTCTAACATAAGTACTACCTTTCAATCTAAAAAATCATTCACAAAATAATAGTAGACATTTTCGCATCCTCAAAAAGACGCCTTGCCTTAATTTTCAAACAATAATACTCTCAAGTCAACGCATATAGAGTATCACAAGATTAATTTGTTGAACATATAGAAATTTTCAAACCTGAAGCCGGTTACGATGAGCAAAATTTGACACCGGTCCGTTCTCTAACAAACTCTGTATTTCTTTTTGCCTTCCAATTTCAAAGCTTTTAAGCAAGTCGAGAAGATCATGTCGGCCAAATAACATACTAATAAACTTGAAAAAAGAACAGAACTTTAAAGGAGCGACAAAAAAAAATGTAACATATACACTAATAACTTAGATGGAAAAGAATCGTGAATATCATACCGAGCGCTCTACTTGTGAGCCATGTAATATGGTAGACATTGTCCTTTGAGATTTCGTCCCTGAAACCATAAGATATAATAAACTACATCAAGTCGTTTAAGTTTTCAACGCTGAGCATTAATTAACTTTACAACGGAGCAGGAAAACTCTACATATGATAAATAATGAATACGGAAAATATGTTAACAAAAAATTGTGTGAACCCTAATACATGAACATACGAAAAAAATTAAGATTCATGATCCCAAAATCGTACCTTTGGTGTATCATGATTGATTTCAGTCAATAGCCCTAATACACGAACAACAACAACAACAACAACAACAACAAATGATTGAGTGAACAAATGCTTGATGTAAGATCCAATTTTAAATTAAAACTGAAAATATAACTAAAACCACAAAACACTGAATTAATGATAAATGTTTACATGCAAAACCCTGATATGTTAAATGATTTTTTTTTAAATATACCTTTGAAGGCGCCATGATGAATATTGAAAGAAGTTCGTGAATCAAAGAAAACTCTAAAAAGATTAGGGTTGATAGCTGCATGTGTTTGGTTTGAAGGCGCCATGATTTTTTTTTCTTTTCTAAATCGAACATAATTATATATTTGTTGATAGCTCCTCTTGTGTAGGTGAAGTTATTTGAAGAATGATGAGTTAGTTAAGGATATTAATATTGTTTTGAAATATCTATCACAAAATCTTTAATGGTCCAGTGGTTGAAGGCTTGCTCGTGGATGTAAAGACCATAGTTCGAATCCGGTAAGTGACATAACTTTTTTAACAAATTCTGAGAAATTGTGCATTGTATGGTATGATGACATGGAATGACATTTATTGAATGATGACATGGATTTATGACGTGGCAACGTGGCATGCCTCCTCTTATATATAATGTATATATATATATATATATAACATGTGATATAACACTAATTTTTAGATATAAAGATATAAGATATTGACATATATGCAAAAATTGGTGAATCTTTTGTAGTTGTATACAAATACTTATGCCCATTTTACGTTAACATGTTTAGTTTTCGAACTTACATATTAGTGTTACTGATATATCAAACAGGGTTAAATATCAATTTTTTTTCTATTTTCACCAACTTCGATGAATTAACCTTATTGATTTAGATGTTCAAATATTATGTGTGATATATGGTTAAAAAACTTTAAATGTGTATTTACCAATGCAAAAAATGGTGAATCTTTTAGACTTCTATACTGATATTTATGTTCATTTTACTACAGCATATTGAGCAATCGAACTTACAGATTATTGTTATACCACTAAACCCTATACTAAAAAATCCTAATCCCCTAACCACTAGGTACAATATCACATTTGATATATACCTGAACCCTAAACCCCTAACCACCAGGGACAATATCACTACTGAAAATGATACGATTAATGTTGGAGGTAATGATGATCTAATATCACAAATGATATATACCTAAACCGTAAACCATTAATGGTTGGTAAAATGTACATGAGGTATACAAGGACTGTTCCATGGTAATGGGTAATATCACAAGTGATATATAACAGTAAACTATTAAAACCTCATAAATGATGTAAACATTTGGTTAATGTGGTACTTTATCACAAGTGATAATATCAAATATTCCAAAAAAAAGTCACAAAATCCTCATATGAATTTATTCCAACCATTGAACATATAAATTTTCAACGGTTGTATTTATCACATGAGATAAATCAAAAGTAAAGAGTTATGGTTAGAAGTCTCTAAGAGGCCAATTGGAGAGTGTTGATAGAACTTTTCATTTGATCTATCAGTTGTGATTACATTACATTTGATGAGGCCTTATTTATACATATTTTTGGCGCATTATTATATGTTTTATTATCATTTCTCGTGAACTTTCAATGCTTAATAACATGAAATATGTACAGGTTCACTCGTAGATAGTCTGAGCAAGAGACGCAGAAGAATACAAGCATTTCTATCAAATAAGCTCGCGCCAAATAATATTTACAAAATAATCTAAGTTATTAGTTAAGTGCGCCGGTTTTATCCTCGATTGCGCCGCACTTGTCAAGACGGTCAAGAAAGGTAGAGTGTAGTTATTCAATAAAGTGCGCCGGTTTTTAGTTGTATGTGCGGCGTACTTACTCTGCATTTTTGAAACTTTGGTGCCAAGAAAATCACAAAGTGCGATGCACTCACTATTGAAGTACGCCATACTTCACCTATTAGAAGGCTATATAAGGAGCCTTTGCTCAGTCATTTCAGCCTTTCCACTCACTACCAATCAACACCAATTTATCATAAGAATTATCAAGTATTACCAGATGTGTAACAGCAAAGAAGCATGGGTAATTTAGATCAAATAAGGGTTTAGTATAGAACTTGGTTATTGGTGACACTTTTGTAATCCATTGATCCATCCGAATCTGTATGTCTCTTGTGTACTCTTTCGTTACTTCTGTAAACATGAACTCGTTAGCCATGAGAGGTTAATCCTCTTGTGATTGCTTGGATATGTAAATATAATAAAGTAATGTTTTGTTGGGAATTATACGTTTGAGTTGATAAGACAAAAAGAATGAAACAAGAGGGACTTAATACGACAAGAAGGAAACCTACAAAAAGATGGAAGGACTTGCTTGCAAAAGAAGTTTTATTTATTAGTCCTTTGTAGTATTTTGTAAACCCTAATCCTCTAGTATATAAAGAGGACATAGGTGTAGGTTTCAATACAAGTCTTCCAAGATGTAGTCAACTTAAAGGTGTATGTGTGTCCTAGGCGTATAGTCTTTTAAACGCCTAGGTTATTAGTTTAGTTAGTAGTTTAATTATCTAGACGTGTTCCTATAAACGTCTAAGATTAGTTAGTGTTAGTGAATGAAAACCTTGTTCAATAATAAAGAATTGATTAGTTTATTCCGCTGTGCATGTTATTAGTCTTTGTTATTGATCCCTAGCTGAGCTTATAAACGATCTTATCATGTTTGATTATGGTTTGATCTTGATCAATTTCATGTTTATGTTATGAACTATTGTACATTAAGTTGCCATGTTTTAATTAGCACAGTTTTTTGGTAAAGGTCGAAAGAGCCAATTTGTTTTATGCAATTCTAAAACTTGTCTATGCATTTTTAGCCTTTGGTTGGAGAAATCCGCTTAAGAGACATGATAATCATCTAGACCTTAAGTATAGTATTAATCCTGTGAGAAATCACTTGGTTAGCAAACATAAGTCTTGAATTGAACTAATGATTTGTGAAATTGCTCTTTTGATGAAATTAGCTAAATTGCAAATTATAGCACTCTTGTTATCATCAAACTGAGATCTTAGCATAAGCAACATCACTGAGTTTTATGAACTATCCAAGCAATCCTATTCTCTTTTTATTAGATTTACTTCATCACCTTTTATTTGCTCATTTGTTGAAAATTATCATTTTGTTTAGTTTTATTATCTAATGCTTTTTGAAACAAACTAAGTCCCTACGGATACGACATGGTTTTACGTAAAAGATTATACTACATATGTTGGTTATTGATGCAGGTTTTACTGACCAGGTTTTAATATTTATATTGTATCGTTATACCTATGGTCTACCCTAATGCACTAACGGGCAGTGTACCCGGTCGTGTGTAGTGTAGTATTCGGTAAAACCGAGGTCGTCCCAAGAGCTATGTGTGCGGATTTAAACTAAGTCTAGGTGTCATAGATTTTAATAGATTTTAAGGTTGAAATGATTAATTAACTACTAAAATAAGAAAAGCTAGTAAAGGCAAGGGTTGTGATCAATAGGGGAGAAGTGTGTTAACCTAGCTATTCATCTTATCAAGCTAAATTTACGTTTAATTACTTCCAATTACTTCAAGTTGGGGTAAAAGTCGCTAGGACAGCATTTGGTCAGTTCGTCCTAACCTATCAGCAAAGGGTTCCACTGGAGATGTCAGCTGACCCGTCGAAAGTCCAGTTGTTCTTAGTCTCCTAAGCCAAGTCATTAAGTACCGCTACATGCAAGATTTTTAATAATGAGTGCCCGGGCGCTAGCATCTTAAACACTCATCCCTGACTTCTTAAGTTCATCCAAACGGTAGGTGATCAGTTGGTCAAATCGCACAAGCGAATAAGGGTCGTCAGTTGGTCATATCTTACCCTTCCCACTCAGTCTACCTACTTAGGGTCAGTTGGTCATATCTCCTAAGTAACTAGCCACTACCGCCATTCAAAACTACCGAAACAAGGGTAGCTACCAACAAACTATGCATGCATACACTAGAAATAATTATACGAAAGCAATGTAAACATAAACAAAGCAATTAAGGAATCATAACTAGGCTAGCACCAGAGGTGCTTAGCCGCTCATATTAACTAAAACAATCGATTCAATGTTTAACATTATGAAATACATGAATTGAAAGTAAAGAAAAGATAAAATGCTAATGCTTATCGTAGGGGAGTGATTTCTCCCTTGGAGATGGCTCCGTATGCTCCCCAAGATCTGCCCTTGACTTCTACTCACATTCATTGATGTTTTGTGTGAAATGGGATGGTTAGAAATGCTGGAATTCGATTGGTATTTATAGGCGTAACTTAAGTTGAGAGTTACGCCGTAACACCATTATCTTCGTAATTTGCACTGAAAAATGCTTGTTACGGCGTAACATATGGAAGGAGTTACGCCGTATCTTTGATAAATCATGGTTACGCCGTAGTTGAGACAATATTTATGGCGTAGCTTGCAGCAGCGCGGAATCTCATTTGACCTAATTAGTTACGTCGTAATCTTTGGAGAGAGTTACGTTTCTATTCAGTTGAGTTGGTTTTCTGAGCTACGCTTTTGTTACGGCGTAATGTGAGAGGGGAGTTACGCCGTAACATCTTCAAAATGAGCATACTATCATATATCTTCAATAAACTCTCCAAATCCGCGTCTCTTTAGCTCCAATGCTCGTAATTTACCTGAAAGTGAAATATAGAGGAAAACAAGCGTAAATCCATATAAATGATATAAAATACGAGCATTATCGGGGGAAATTGACACTTAATATTTAGGATTATTTGATGTTATCAAATATCCCCCCACTTGAACTCTACTTGCCCTCAAGTAGACCTTATTAGATAGATTCCTAAAAAGATATCTCCCATTATCTGGAAAATATAAGTTTACAAATCCCTTATGCTAGAATAAAACAAAGCCGAACACCTCACGAAATGGGAACAAAACATTCAAATCTCTCAACTATTCTAAGTGTCAATTTCGGGGTGATCACTCATTGCACATTCATAGCATGTATTCTATCATAAGCTTCGCGGTTACACAAATCTCCACCACTAGAGTTAAGGACAAAACAATTCTCGAAGGCAATATGGGTAGACACGACAAAGGTTAAGGGTGATTTGTCATTACTAACATGTCACGACGAAGTGGCCAAAATTAATGATACATAAACAAATCCATGGCCAAGACACCAAAGATTGCTCGCTGCATCACCTAGACACGCTTTATGACTAAGAGTATGATAAGACATGGGATAAAATTGGTGTAAACTAAAATCAAGCAAATAGTGTAAATCTATAACCAAGTCATCACCACTTACCGTTCGTCCCAAGTTCAAGTTTCGAAGTTAAGAATCCGGATCATGATAATACCAGGTAGATGTGCCATTAGAGGACATCATGATGGGCACATTACCAACTCCTTTCTTCAAATGTGACCGAGGTGGCCTCCTTGATACTAATCTATAAACAGCTCATAACATAGTGCGTATAACTTCGCACTTTACAATCAAATGAATAACAATAACTATTTTTTTTAACAAATATAACAACTAAACGCAACAACCCCCCACTTGAGATGAATAATATGAGACTTTGGGGTGTCTTCAATGATCTTTAAGAATAGGTCATCGACGAAAGCGTGATTCCTTAACCTTTCCACTTGAACCTTGAACTTAGCTTGATAGGATGAATAACTAGGTTAGCACACTTCTCCCCTATTGATCACAACCATTGCCTTTACTTGCTTTTCTTATTTTAGTAGTTAATTAATCATTTCAACCTTAAAATCTGTGACACCTAGACTTATTTTAAATCCGAACAATAGCTCTTGGGACGACCTCGGTTTTACCGAATACTACACTACACACGACCGGGTACACTGCCCGTTAGTGCATTAGGGTAGACCATAGGTATAACGAGACAATATAAATATTAAAACCAGGTCAGTAAAACCTGCATCAAGTTTTTGACGCCGCTGCCGGGGAGTTATTTTAGGATTTTTATTTAAGTCTTTATTATTTATTATTATTATTCTGATATTATGTCTCTCACCACCTCTAAATTTAAACAGGGAATCACTATTCCAGTTCTTGAAGAAAATGTCAGATTCGAGTTCTGGGAACTATGTCTGGAAGAACTAAAGAGATGCTGCTTTTATGGAAATGAGGATGAAGAAGCACACGAGCACATCTCTAAAGTATGTGAAATCGCCGACTTATTCCATGCACTAGGCGTCTCCAGAGACCATATTATGATGAGAGCATTCCCTTTCACTCTCAAGGGAAGAGCTAGAGATTGGCTGAAGAAACTACCTTCTGGATCAATTACAACATGGAATGCATTCAAAAAGGCTTTTCTTAAAGAATACCGAACCCCTGCAAAAATTCTTCAGCAAGTCGAAGAAATTAGGAGATTCTGCCAAATCAATGATGAACCGCTATTTACAACTAGGGAAAGATTCAATGAAGCCATCCTCAAATGCCATAAACTCAACAAACACGAGCAACTGCAAATATTTTACAACGGGCTTAATATCAAAACTCGACAATTGTTAGACTCAAAAGAACCTATCCCTTTGATGACTGCTGATAAAGGATGGACTAGAGTTGAAGAAGTTGCTCTTCACTCTTCATCCTGGAATGAAGATTGGAATAAAAGCCCAATTGAGCTACAAACGATAATTAAGAATTTAGAGGATTTTGAGGTCGATATGCAATCCTTTACTGAAGAACTAAAGATGGTTAAACACAAGTTCGATAAACCAGTTGAAGGAAGAGTGACGAATCTCGAAAGGGCTGTAAAAAATCTTGTGAAGGACTCTAGCAGAAAGCAAGAAGATAGTGATAAATTGGTATGAAACATCAAGAAAGATTACGACCATGTACTAAGAACTCAAGCAGCTGCTATAAGAAGATTGGAGAATCAGGTAGGAAAGCTCGTAGAATCAGTCAGAATGAGAGATGAAGAAGAACTTCCTAGTACAACTGAACCAAATCCTCGGGATCTAGCCCATGCTATAACAACCCGAAGTGGATTAAACTATAAAGAACCAGCTTATCCCTCAAGCTCTGATGCTCAGAATGAGGATATCCCTCAAAATAACAACAAGGAAACTGAGGATACTCAACCAACACTGGAAAAAGTTCATCCCTACGTTCCTCCCATACCATTTTAGGAAATAATTAAGAATGAGCAAGTACGATTGCAATTTCAGAAATTCATGGAAAAATTACAACAGCTCAACATTAACATTCCTCTCATTAAAGCTCTTGAGCAAATGCCCAAATATGCTAAATTCATGAAGGACCTCCTCACACATAAAAGACTTTCTGATCGGACACAGGTTACCTTGAATCAAAGGTGTTCTGCCACTCTGCTAAAAGACATGCCTCTCAAAGAAGAAGATCCTGGGAGCTTCACTTTGCCTTGCACCATCGGAGGTATCATGTTCGATAAAGCCCTTGCCGATTTAGGGGCCAGCATTAGTCTTATGCCATTCTCGCTTTACTCACGTCTGGAATTGGGGGACCTGAAACCAATTAGAATGTGCATTGAATAGGCAAATAAAACAACTCAATACCCTAAAGGAATTGCTGAGAATGTCCTTGTCAAGATTGATAAATTTGTCTTCCCGGTCGACTTCGTGGTCCTAGAAATGGAAGAAGATGATGTCCCTATTTTACTTGGAAGACCCTTTCTTGCCACAACACACGTTATGATTGATGTTTTTAACAAGAAGATCTCTTTGGAAATTGGAAATAATAAGATTACCTTCGATCTAGAAAAATCAATGAGATATGCTTCTTTCACTGACGACAACCTTGACGACCTCGACCTAATCGAAGTTAATGTCCAGAAACATGCTCAGGAGTGCTTTCAGCCTGACCCTTTGA
This sequence comes from Chrysanthemum seticuspe, assembly GCA_019973895.1. Classification (NCBI taxonomy): domain Eukaryota; kingdom Viridiplantae; phylum Streptophyta; class Magnoliopsida; order Asterales; family Asteraceae; genus Chrysanthemum; species Chrysanthemum seticuspe. The sequence goes on from BPTQ01000001.1 coordinate 263,353,951, forward strand.
AATCAATGAAATTTGAAGATGATGATGACATGTCTAACGATGAAGAAGACAAATGGGAAGAAATGACTGTGGACAACCAAACGTTATGTTCAGCCAACATCCCAGAAAAAGCTGATACTACTCCCAAGCTCAAGAGCTCCCTTCTCATTTAGAATATGCATTTATTAATAACGATCCTAATTTTCCTGTGGTAATTTCTTCTTTATTATCTGACGAGGAAAAGAAATTGTTATTACAGGTTTTAAGCAAGCACAAAGGATCTATTGCATGGAAGGTTTCTAACATAAAAGGAATTAACCTTTCATACCGTTCTCACAAGATACTTATGGAAGATGATTTCAAACCAGTAGTGCAGCCACAAAGAATATTAAACCCAAACGTTCAAGATGTGGTAAAAGACGAGATCATTAACTCCTTGATGCAGGTCTAATTTACTCTATTTCCAATAGCCCTTGGGTTAGTCCTATTCATGTTGTGCCAAAAAAGGGGGGAATGACCGTGGTCACTAATGAAGACAACGAGCTGATACCTACAAGAACGGTTACTGGCTGGAGGGTGTGCATCGATTATAGAAAATTAAATGATGTAACGCGAAAGGATCACTTTCCACTTCCTTTTATCGATCAAATGTTAGAAAGGCTTTCTGGACATGAATATTATTGTTTCCTTGATGGATTTTCAGGATATTTTCAGATTTCGATCGCCTCGGAGGATCAAGAAAAGACTACTTTCACTTGCCCCTACGGAACATTCGCTTACCGAAGAATGCCTTTTGGACTATGCAATCCCCCTGCCACATTCCAACGGTGCATGACGGCAATCTTCTCACATATGTGCCAAGATTTCATGGAAGTATTCATGGACGATTTCTCGGTTTTTGGTAACTCTTTCTCATTTTGCCTTAATAATTTATCAAAAATGCTTGCTAGATGTGAAGAAACCAACCTTGTCCTAAATTGGGAGAAATGTCATTTTATGGTAAAAGAAGGAATTGTTTTGGGACATAAAATTTCACAAACCGGGATCGAAATCGATAAAGCCAAAGTTGACGTTATTTCTCGACTCCCTTACCCGACTAATCTTAAGGGAATTAGGATTTTTCTTGGGCATGCTGGGTTTTATAGAAGATTTATAAAAGACTTTTTCAAAACTACTAAACCTATGACCCAACTTCTCATGAAAGATGCAAAATTTGACTTTAACAATGAGTGCAAAAGAGCCTTTGATATTTTGAAAGAAAAATTGACTACTGCCCCTGTTATTATTGCTCCTGATTAGAACAACGATTTTGAACTTATGTGCGATGCCAGTGATTACGCGGTAGGAGCTAATTTAGGACAAAGGGTAGACAAAAAAATTCAAACACATAAAAATATAGGTGTCAAATTTGTGAATACAAAAACTTAAAAAAAAAAGAGGTAATTAATAAAACTTTAGTGGTTGAATTTCTAAAAATGATATAGAGTTAAGTGTAATATTATAAGCCTCCATGTTTTTTAATAACTTTGGATTATAAACAAATAACCCCTTATACTTTATACCCTTTATACTTTATATCTTAAAAAATACAATGTATATGTTGTTTTAAAATAACAACATATAAATTTGTATAAGATTATAAGTATAAATTTGTTTACTTTTTACGTTCAATAATGACCCACTTATTTCATTTTTAAAAGTTTAACTTATGTGGACACGAGTTTACATTTTAAATACGGCTAAATTACTGAAAACGAGAATATAATTATCAAATTGTAAGCACGGGTTACTTTAATATAAAAATAAATATACGCGATTATACTTATAACAATATTTGTAAAAACAAAAACTTAAAATAATATGAGGTAATTAATAAAACTTTAGTGGTTGAATTTTTAAAAATTATATAAGGTTAAGTGTAGTATTATAAGTTTTCATGTTTTATAATAACTTTATAAATTAAACAAATTCACCTTTATACTTTATACCCCCTATACTTTATATATTAAAAATACAATATATATGTTGTTTTAAAATTACAATATATAAATATGCATAGGATTATAAATATCAAAATATTTCTTTTACTATATAAGTTCAGTAAGGACTCATTTATTTTATTTTAAAAGTATGATTATGTGGACTCGAATTTGAATATTAAATACGGCTAAATTTTTGAAAACGAAAATATAATTATCAAATTGTAAGTACGGGTTACTGTAATATGAAAAAAAAAAATATATGTGATTGTACTTATAACAACGAATCATGTAATTCTTATTTATTTATATAAGGATATGTAGAAAAACATTTTTTTAAAACTTTAAGAATATATTTTAACTTCATCGACGCTAATTATGTGTTACTAAACTCGCATCTTGTGTACAACATAATATCAATAGTGAAATTTAAATAGCAACATCAACATATATGTATACTAAATATAGTTAAATCTTGAGTTATTTAAGAGAAATTTTTACAAAATTTTATTTTAACAAATTCTAATGGATATTAATATATAATGGAAAACTCGTGCATAAGTATATAATTATATGTAATTACCTTTAAATACAAAATATTCAGTACTAATACAAAATAAATTTTTTGTCAAAAACCCGTGTGTGCACGGGTATTACAACTAGTAAAACTATAACGAAAAACAATAAAAATGTCACCATTACCTTAACTTAAATTGGCATATAAAACGGGTGGATTTGTTTTGGCATCTCTGTAAGTTCAAACGATGTTGCGAGTTTACCTAATAACTCAATTATCATATTCATATATGTAATGAAAGAACCACATTTGTCGGGTTAGAGAAAAACATAATTTCAAAAACAGAGTCGCGCTTAACAAAAGCCTGGCGTGTTGGCGCTTTAGCAGCGCGCCAGGACCAGTTAAGGTCCGACTTAGTTTTTGGCTAACCTTTGTGATTTTATGTGTTTCGAACATTTATTTGTCATCGTTAAAATATAAATGAGACTTAGTCAATGTTGCACCAACACGTGTTATTAGCATGTAATGACTCTTGAAAAAAATGATTTTTCGGATATCCGTATTTAATATTTAAAGATTAAGTACATGTGTCCTTGTTGTATATACAATATTGTGTATTTCATTTGATCTCACAATAACCCTTGGGGTCTTGCATTCATTTTTATATTTATATTCTTGTTAATAATAATTTTAGCCGTATTTAATTTTTTTAACTTGTGTACGCGCGGGTTAGATTTTTAAATAGGAATAACGAGTCGTTATTGAACACGAATAGTAAAAAAAGAATATTTTTCTGGTTACTTAGGGCCCATTTGGTTTATGCCTTTTAGATTCAAAGAATTATTTCATTCTATAATTTAATTGTTTGGTTCAAGTTTTTGGGAATTGAAGTGGGCCTGGGAATGATAGATTGATTAATGACAAATAAATTATCTTTTGTAAATCAAGAGTTAGGATCAAATAAGAAGAAAAATTAAAATGAGAAGGATTAGAATAAACCACAACCACACATTTTAGATGCACATATTAAAATAGATGCATCTCCCCCTGAAAATCTCTCCCTTATTTGAAATGTGTGGTTAGAAATTCTTCTTATTTTTCTTATTTTAGTTTTTCTTCTTACATGATCCCTTCTCTGTAAATCAAAACCTATAATGGACCCCATATTTATATTTTCATTCACAATCTATACATAAATTAATTATTAAAAAGTAAAACTATCTTACTTTCTCTCCAATATTTTATTTATCAACTATTAATAAATTTTTTAATATTTTTTTTATTACCTCTTTTTCTTTCATTCTAAACCGAATCCAAATTCTTTTACAAACCAAATGGGCCCTTAATCTCGTAAAGAGGAATAACATGAGTTGTTGGTATATGTACAATCTCGTGTATTTATTTACATATCACACTAACTCATGTTTTCATTTAATATTTATAATTTCGTGCATGTACATTAATTTAATAAATAATGATAATAATATTATAAATAACAACAACATATATGTTGTTTTATTCTAAAAAGTATAAAAAATTATGGGGTATTTATTAAATTTATAAAGTTATTAAAAAACTTGGAAAACTAATAAGTTTACTTAAGTCAATATAACCTATTTAAGATTTAATAACTAAAGTTTTATTAATTATTCCATCCATTTTTTGTTTTTTTTCTATACAAAATCGACACATATGGTTTTATACATATATTTTTTGCTAGATGCAATTCAGATAACTTTGACCAAATTATTTCAATTTTGAATAGCTAATGGGATAGCTTTATTTCTCTTACGTTGCAAAATTGAACTCTCATGTTGATCCAATTTTAATTGCTCCAACATTTTTTTTTCACTTTTTGAATTTCTCTTATTATGTAAGAGATTTGATGAAACCTTCATACCTAGTGTTTAAATTGAATCAAATTTTTTTGTTTCATCAGATAATAATATAGATATAAATTCGAGTCATTCGACCTTTATAGAACTATGAACCAAGATTGGCGGATATGCTACGCACTAACAACAACAACATTCAATCTTGTAAAAGTATTGTAGACAATAATACACCGATAATCCTTGAACTTGTACCCAAAATACACCGTTAATCCCTAAATTCAAAATAAGTCTAGCATCCACTCCTCACATCTCTATTTTGCATCCTCAATAGCCCCTTTGACTTTCTTCCTTAGTCAATGGTTGGTACGACCTCACGTGCCTTTCATGTGAGGGCATTTTGGTCATTCCAAGCTTGGTCTTTCTTTTTGATTTCTATTCAACACAATGATTTCTCAGTCCATACTTCAACAAAACATATACATGAAAAGAATGATTTTTTGCGATGCAGCAACAAATTTCGGCGAGACACGGTTAACATGTTAGTGTAGGATAATAATTGAAGATGATGGAATTGTTGAAAATGATGCAAAAGGCAAATTACATGAGAAAACACAAAGAGATTTGCAATCAACTATAGGTGATTATAGTTCCAAATGCTAATTAACATTTTGATTAAAATAAGTCATAAAACCTAAAACATAAAAAGTCCTAACATAAACCCTAGAATTAACCAACATGTTACTAGTAACCCACACAACATTTGATATTAACTAGCATAACCACATTAATAACCATGCAACTAGTAATCATCATCATACTGATCATACCCACCATAACCACCACCATATAACCACCATAGCCACTACCATAACCACCACCATACCCATTCTTAGCGCCACTGTTACCACTGCCATAACTCACCACATTCTTACCACTATAGTTCTTCTCATAACGAACATCACGAACCCTTTGCTCATTACACACCTCAGTGTACCCACTCTTATCACCATATCTCACAGTCTCAGTTTGCTTGTACTCGCTCCTAGTCCCACTCGGCTCATTCTTCCAAGTAAAGTCGCCTGAAGACGTCTTCTCAGTTGTCGTTGCACGCCCAACAAATATCAAGAAATTAGAATGCAAGATCTAAGATATGTTCTTTAGATAAATTTCAAGATTCAACCAACAAATATCACATAGAAATCTGCTTCTTAAATCTTGTAACCTCATCTTGTTTTTAATCTTAAAACACATAAACGCAACCCCTAATTTCAATCCATCCTTTTGTAACCCACAAATTTTAAACAAAAATACACCCTCAAGTTTGTCAAAATCTTTTATTTTTAGATCTTAGCCAAATATCAACACAAGAACAAATATAACTCAAGATCATTAAGATCTATAACCGAAATCATCAACATAAAAAAAGGTATCTGCTAATATTTTGAGTGTTTGTGTTCAGTTTCCAAAAAACGAGAACCACAAGACACGAGTTTGTATTTGTGGTTTGGATTAAAGAAGAAGCAAAATTAATGTTTTTGTGAAAAGTTAGAGGTTATGTTTGGCACAATGGGTTGGGCCTGGGGCTTATATTATAAGCCGAAAGCTTAAGCTTATATTTTTATAAACATGTTTGATGTATTAATTGGAATTGGAACTAAAGCTTATTAATGTAAAATCGCATAAAATACATCAAATTAAATTCAGATATATTTCCGACTTTTGCGTAATAATCTATTATATTTTGAAGGGTATTTAAGTAAACCTTATAAGCCCTTTCAATGGGCTTAGGCTTATATAGACTTATGGCTTATATTAGGGTAAGCAGAACCTGCATCGCAAACCGCAAAAACCGAACCACAAAAACTGCACCACGGAAAAAACCGGTGGATCGGTTTTAAGAAAAAGAAAAACCGCAAAATGCGATGCGATTGCTGTTTTACCCATAAAACCGAACCACAAAACCCGCATCAAACCGTTCATTGATTATTATGACCAAAAAACGACACATTGATTATATAATATCTGTTATAAGGCTTCTAGTGCATGTTGGGAATTCTGTGAAACAGTGATTCTACTGATCGAGAAACAATGGATTCTGCTGAAGAAGAGTTTCTGCTGAAGTACTATAAACATACAAAGTAGGAACTATGCTGAAGTTATTCTACTGAAGTAGTGGAAATATAGGTCTACTGAAGTACTGAAGCCGTGAAATCTACTGAAGTAGTGAAGCAGCTGAAGTACTGAAGCCATGGAATCTGCTGAAGTAGTGAAGTACGGATTCTGCAGAAGCAGTGTTGGAATCTGCTGAAGATATAATACGGCTGAATTAGTGAAGCCGTGATTCTGCTGATATAGTAAAGCAGAGTAGGATATGCATGCGCTGTATTATTTATATATTAGCCCATCTTTATTATTGTACTGCCCAAGGTAGCATGGGCATGTGTATGGGTCAAAACAAATGTTTAGTTGCATGCTTGTCTGGGTGCATGCGTAGTCTATATGTGTTTGCATGCTTGTTCTTTTCCCAAGAAAGGGAATAGTGTTCCTTGTCTATAAAAGGAACATCATAGTTTGTATTAGACATAACTTTTCACAAAAACATTCAAGAAAAACCTCTATAGAGAGGGAGTAAAGATCCATAGAGGATCATTAGTTTTATTTGAAAAACCTTGTTGGTAACTTTGATTGTGTTCTTATTATTCCGCTGTGCATTCGATCAATCATTGTTATTATAGACTCTAGTTGAGTTCGGATCTTGTGTTATAACAATTGGTATCAGAGCGGGTGGCTCTCGATCTTGAGTTTACAAGGTTTTTCGAAGACGATACAAAATTCGCAGTTCTTTAAAAATTCGTAATGTTTCTGCAGCACAGTTTTCAAACGATCATAACTTTTTCGTGAACCGTTGGATCAGGCTGAAATTTTGGCCGGAGCTTCTCTGTATACTCATCTAACTTTCCACCGAAGGGATTGTTGATCTGAGGTCTCAGTCAAAAGATACACGTGCCAGAAAACTGCTGCAGACACCATCATGTAAGTTGAATTTTTCAAGTTTTTAGTAACACCAAAAAGTGTCACTAAAGACAAAAAAAAAACGAATTCATAAAAGATTGATGGGGTCAATAATTTGATTTCCATATTCTTGTCGTGGTATGATATAAACACTTTGACTGTGTTCGTAACCCACGAGGGTTTTGATTGGTTGACGTGGGGAAAAGGGTTACCTGATTGGCTGACAGAATTTTTATTCATTTCTGCTGAAATTCAATGTGGGGTGATGTATGATTGTTATGGTGTGGATCATTAATTTGATTGGTCTATTGGGTTATCACGTGGGTTACAAAGTGTAGAGGTCTATCACATGAGATCACACGTGTAGTCAAATTTTTTTTCTCTCCGCCGTTGCTGCTGAAGGTTTACGTAAGGTTAAACAAAATTTTGGTCCCCACTATTTTATTGTTTCTGCTGAAGTTCATAAGGTTGTTGCTGGAATTTTACTGCTACATTCAGCTCTGTGCAATCTTTTCTCCTCAACATGGCAGAATTTGATAATAATAGGTATGATGTTATATTTCCTTATTTGATGGATGATGAGTACGAAGTCTGGGCTAAAAAGATGGAACACTGGATCATGAATAATGATATGAATGTCTGGAAGGTGATCCAAAATGGCAACAGTTTAAAAAGGGTTGGACGTGATCGTGATGGTAACTTCATTATTCGTCCTCCATCTACTGCGGATGAACACATGGCTGTGCAAAGAGAGTCAAAGGCCAGATTTATCTCACTTAAATCTATTCCTGCTGATCATGTAGCAGATTTTCGCCATATGGATGATGGAAGTCTTATATGGAATGCTCTCAAAGCAAGGTATGGTGAAAAGGCTGATTTCAAGAAGATGAGCAAAGAAGTTGATGCTGAAGGTTATGTTGAAGGATTTGCCAGTCCGCCAATTGCTTTTATGGGCATCTCTCAGGTACATACTTGTGATTATAGTTGTAAGGAGAGATATAATGAACTTAAAGAAGCCTATGATACTATGAAACCTAAGTATAATGAATGATATGTTGATAATGAAGCTCATAAACTAGCATTAAAAACACTAGAAAGACAAAAGGTATGGTTTCAAAAGAATCAAGTGGCTTATGAGGAAAAGATTAGGGTGCTAGAAAGTGATCTAGAATTTGCTAGAATTGATTTAAACCGCACTGAGAAAGAAAAAGCTACTGTAGTCTCTGAAAACCTAGTGCTAAAAGAGAAACTAGATGAAGAAATTGCTAGGCATAATCAATGGTTAATTTCAGGTGACAATCTAGCTAGAGAAATCTATAACAGTCAATCAGTGGTTTCTACAATAGGCTTAGGTTTTCAAAAGTATGTAGGGTTAGAAGCTAGGAATGATGGGCGTAAATCTACACCAACTGGATTAGCTAACTTTGTAAAAGAAGGTGATTTGCATGTTGTCCCTGGACCTATTAGAGGTGAATTCATGCCCACTGACCTGACCATTACTGTTGACTTTGATGGATCACACCATCTGTATGGCAAAAAGTCAAGTGACTTGCCAGACCTTAGTGGCCAAACTAATGACTCTGTCTCTTGCTCTAAAAGGGATAAGTCGTCAGATTTAAAGTCCACTAGCTATACCTCATGTGATTCAAGTGAAAAGTCTGACTCACCTAGGCACACACCCAAGTCCAAAGTAGCTAATGATGAGCCCAAAACAAAGCCAGTTGCTTATTCTTTTAAACACAAATTTGCTTCTACTTTTGTTCCTGATAAGTTTAAATGTAATAAACAAAGTTGTGTTAAGAATAAACCTTTTAAGAAGAAATCTTGTTTTGTGTGTGGTAGTAAACTCCATCTTATTATAGACTGTGATTATCATGAGAAAAAGATGGGTGTTTCCTCTGGCCATAAGACCTCTAGACCCACATGGACTAATGTTGCTAGTATTCCTCCATTTGTTCCCAAAGCTGCACATGTGAGAGCAGGTAAACCAGTTCCTACTGGTAAACCAAAGGTGTATGCATCTGTTTCTGCTGACAGGCTTAATAGGCCTTTTCTAGTTCCCTCTGGTGGAGGATATTCTTCACCAGTTACTACTGGATGGTGGAACAGTAAGGCTAGGCTTATGCCCTATAGACCTAAAAGTTCTTATTTTCAGTCATATACACCTTATGTATCTCATATGAATGAGGCACATGGTGGAGTTAGTGTGGCAACTGTTGTTAAGCCCTCAACATGTTATTCTTGGAAAACTCAAAGGAAAGGTTCATTATGGGTACCCAAGAACAATAGTCTTGGTCAGGTGCATTGATTGAGGGGAGGCATAAGCCTAAGGGGAGGCTTATTGTTATTTTTTGTTTTCTAACCATTTTTGCAGCTGTTGGATCCTTATACGCCTTAGGGGAGGCTTAGTGTTTCTGCTGACACTACAACTGTCTTTGGTTTCTGCTGCTGCTTGATGGTATCTTGTACTTGTTTTGGTTATTTCTATTTCTTCTTAGTTAAAAAAAAAAAAAAAAAAAAAAAAAAAATAATAATAATTAATTAATTAAAAAATCCGTGTTAGTTCTTGTGTTTAAAAAAAATAAAAAAATAAAAAAAATAAAAATAAATAAAAAATAAATAAATAAATAAATAAAATCTAACATGCCTGTGTTCAGTTTCTTCTCAAATTTGCAGGTTTTGTTGTTGGTTAATTACCACACCTAATGGTTTTCATCTCACCATGTCTTTCTGACACAAGAGTTGGCTAGCCCACAAGATTATGGCTGGTGGTAAAGGCTGCGGAAATCCATAAATGGTAATCAACTCACCATGATGATGACGACATTCCATCAAAGAGTTGGCTAGTCCTGAGCAAACGGCTCCAGGTAAAGACATGTCAAATCCGTTTATGGTTGCTGGTTTGTGTAACACCCTCAAAAATCGGATTTTAGCGGAAGCATACAAGTTTTGGGTGCTACTAATCGGTATCACAACACAAGCATAGAGTAAAAGGTTTTTCTTAAGAAAACTCATTTATTTAATAAAATCAATGTTTACAATAAAATTTAATGCGGAAATAGGCCCATAATAAATAAGCGGTCCCCAAATACAAATATCAGAGTCGTCTATGACCATGCCATGCCATTGCCCAAGCGCCTCCAAAAGTAAACAATCGCCTCAATACCTGAGAATACACGCTAAAAGTGTCAACACGAGGTTGGTGAGTTCATAGGTTTTCATAAAAGTATTGCGAGTTTAAAAGATCCTTTCGATCATTGTGGCGCCCACAATGCCGCGAAAACAAGGTTTACCTTTAAGCAAAACAATAGAAAGGTGGACCACAAGGTTTTCAAGTGCAAATCAATTCTCATAAACAAATCAAGTTTAATCAAGGCATACACTGCCTAATTCACAATATCAAAACATTTATCCGCAAAAATAATTCATAAATGACCACTTCGACCATATCAAAATCAAACACTACAACGAATATAGTGTCACGCAAGCTTAACTATTACGCAGGCTAAGTCAGGAAACCATCACTAGATAGCACGAGCCGTGACTATCTCTAAACACATTAACAAACGACATGTTATACGTCCCCCACATGAGCCATGTTGGTAGGACGGGGTGGCCATTCCCAATAGATCTATCCATAACATTCGCACCATCATGAGCCAGGATGTAACAATTCATAACAACGCTTGGGTTTCTAACCTTAACCTAGCACGTAATAGCTCACAAAAACATTTTCAGGTCCAATCAAAACAGTTTTCAAGCACTTGTGTCCACGTAAAACATATTTAAACCAAATCACGCATTTCATCAAACCAAGTAACAATCATTTATTCAAGTAAATCGAACATTTGCATTTAATAAAAACGAGCATGTATTCTCCCCCAAAACAGTTTAAAAGCAAGTAAAAGTAGGGGCCATGAACTCACCTCGAAGCGAAGCAACGCAAGAATCACAACTAACAAGACTGGCATCAAAGAGCAAGTACAACCAAATCACGAAGAAAGGCACATCGATATCCAAAGAGTACAAGTACAACGGTACTACATCGTTGCGACCTAATAGTATACGTATTATCTCAAAATACGTCTCAAAGAGTAAAATAATATAATATCCGAAAGACAACGTGTCTTAGTTTTCGTGGATTATTCGTATCAAACGTTTCCAAAAATTCCAGTATCAACATCTCAAAAAGTTTAGTTTTAACGTTTCGTGTGGTGGTAAGAAAACAAGACTCGACATACAACTCACGCCAAAAGTAACTCACACCAAAGGTATAACTCACACGAAACACATCTCATATCAAGACCTAATATATATCCCAATATATTACGAGGAATAGTCAAGAAATATTGACCAAGACTCAACTCGAGTAGACGACGACCAGAAAGAAATCGGGGAACTAAAGACACATAACTATGCTAAGAAAGTAAATTTATTGGTAAGTCTCGGCGTGTACCCATAATCCCAAATAGTTGATATATCGTCAAAACGTATAGGTTTTGAAAAGTTTTCATGATATTAAAGAAATCATAAATGATTTACGTTTATAAAAGATTTTACGAAATTTTGGCATGAAGTGCTCATTTATAAAATATTTCCAAGTCATAATGACTCTTGAATAATATAAAATTTATCGTTAAGTTTCCCAATTCGTCAAAGGTTATAATTTATAATATACAATTGAACATATCATTCGCGTATATATTAGTTGTTTAGTTTTATCGACCGTTTTGTATAGTTCGAGTCCAGATATGTTAAACTCTTATGAGTCTAACATACCCTTCCGTCGCGTGTACCAAAGGGTCCATAATGTCCAAATAACTAATACCGTAAATCCAATACGTCCAATCCTTGTCCAACAATATAATAATGTCATAATGCTCGTGAATGAGTCCAATAAATCAAAGCCTCAAGTGTTGCAATCAATCCCTTAACTATAAATAACCCTTTTTATAGTTTATTAATTGTTAGTCCGGTTTATAATTTATTAACCACATCCAAAGTGTCCAATCCCAAATTCGTATCCGAAACGTACCATCGAGAGTAAAAGTCAAAACAAATAAAACACATTAGTATCATATTTATACATTTCACAAATTTAACACACCCTTATTTATTTCTGTCGCGATTGAACCGAGACCAAAGACATGACCACTCAAACTTAAATAGATTTCCGAACAACACAAACTTAATACTCAAAATATAATTTCCAAGAGAGCTGGGAAACAAGCAGGAAATAAACATCCCTTAGTGAATTGAGTCGCGAGTCAAATAAACTAAACAACTTGCTAACTAGCAAGTCAATCACAAGAATAAGCCAACTAGCTTATTAACACAACTCAACAAGCTTAATAACACGGAGAAGCCAAGGAGTCACGGTCTCAAAATGCACGAACCATACGAGCAGTACAAAATTATAAGCAAATCCCATTACAAGACGAGATTCAAACTAAGTGAATAGCAAATCCAAATCTAACCCGTGACCTTCACTGGTCACAACTCGAAAATCCCGGTCGGGTTTAACACGACCAGAATCCAATAACAACATCAATAAACTCATCCAACCGAATAACCTGTAATCGATACTAGACCCAATACGGGTCTCGACCCGATCTAAAACTGATCCAGACGCACACAACACCATTGGTTGATTTCCTACCACACTTACCACACGAAACACTACTCAAAACGTTTTCAAATCCAGTTTTAATTCACGAAAACATTAACACAAGATTGTATGCTCGGTTTAAACAAATAAAATAATGAAAAATCTGATTTTCTTGGCTTACCCAAAAGTGACGGGAGAAATGGGAGAGACGCGAGTGGTGGTTACAAACACAAACCCAGAACGAAACCGAATCCTAATCGCGACTCTTGGTACCAAACCGTAGCAACCAAAACAACCTTGGTCTCATCTTGGTCGGCCACTTAAAGTGGTGATGGTGGTGGCTCACGAATAGTAATCAAACCTCAAACAAACTCCAAGCAAGACCCTTGCTCTAAAATGAAAACGAAAGGAATAACACTCTTGGTGTTCATTGAATCGGTTGTGACTGGGAATCAATGGTGGTGGCGTAGGTGGTGATGTGACGGCCATGTGGTGCTTGAGATAGCATTGGCTGGCCGGAGGTGGCTGGGATGGAGCGGCGGCTGCAGGTTGAGAGTGGCGGCTGGTATGTGAGGAGGAGGAGGGAGGAAAAATATGAACCCTAAATTTGTATCACACCCTTCTTATCTTTGATACTAAATGCACAAGGACCATAAATGTAATTATTCAAAAGGTAGGGTTGCGAATCAGAATTTATTCACAAGGACCAAAGCTGTAATTGTTGCAATCTTTTGACATTTGATGATTCGGGACTCATTTTGACTAGTAAACGATTGATTCAAATCATGAAACTTGCGCCATTGCGTTCAGAATAACTTTTCCGATAAAAATGAGTGTTCACACGGCTAATTTCTCAAATAAAATATCAAACTTAAATCAAATCGTCGGTTATGCTAGTACGCGTTGTGTCCAACTTTTATGTTTCACGTCAAATGAGCTCAGGAAAGTTCGTAATTGAAAAACAGACGAATTCCTCGAAAAATAAATATCTGGAAAAATCGCGAGATGTTATAGTTTGCCAATAAATCAGATGGTTTTTCAGTGTACCATGGTTTTCGAACTTAAACATTTGGCTACTCCAATAGTGATGGCTATTGGTAAAGAGATCTCAAATCCATTATTTTCGATGATTCACCTCTCACAGGAGTTAACACACCTGGATGTGATGAGAATAGTATGAAACTAATATGTTTTGATGTACATGATGTCATTTGTTGCTGCAAAGATCAGGTGGTTCAAAGTGTTGTCATCATAGAGATGAAATTGTTTTGGTTCTTTGCTGCTGATGTTCGAGTACAATCCTCTGGTTCTGAAGTGTTAAAGATTGTTGGGAAGGATTGTTGGGAAATTTTTGTCAGTTGTTAGTACAATCCTCTAGTTCTGAAATTTTTAAAGATCTGGAAACTGGAACTTAAATGATACAATCCTCTTGGATTCTACAATCAGTCTCATTTAAATTCCAGTTTAGGGGAGGATTGTTGGGAATTCTGTGAAACAGTGATTCTACTGATCGAGAAACAATGGATTCTGCTGAAGAAGAGTTTCTGCTGAAGTACTATAAACATACAAAGTAGGAACTATGCTGAAGTTATTCTACTGAAGTAGTGGAAATATAGGTCTACTGAAGTACTGAAGCCGTGGAATCTACTGAAGTAGTGAAGCAGCTGAAGTACTGAAGCCATGGAATCTGCTGAAGTAGTGAAGTACGGATTCTGCTGAAGCAGTGTTGGAATCTGCTGAAGATATAATACGGCTGAATTAGTGAAGCCGTGATTCTGCTGATATAGTAAAGCAGAGTAGGATATGCATGCGCTGTATTATTTATATATTAGCCCATCTTTATTATTGTACTGCCCAAGGTAGCATGGGCATGTGTATGGGTCAAAACAAATGTTTAGTTGCATGCTTGTCTAGGTGCATGCGTAGTCTATATGTGTTTGCATGCTTGTTCTTTTCCCAAGAAAGGGAATAGTGTTCCTTGTCTATAAAAGGAACATCATAGTTTGTATTAGACATAACTTTTCACAAAAACATTCAAGAAAAACCTCTATAGAGAGGGAGTAAAGATCCATAGAGGATCATTAGTTTTATTTGAAAAACCTTGTTGGTAACTTTGATTGTGTTCTTATTATTCCGTTGTGCATTCGATCAATCATTGTTATTATAGACTCTAGTTGAGTTCGGATCTTGTGTTATAACAGTGCAGATTATCATTAATATTCTTATAAGTTATAAGTGATGTGTGTGTTTACGTTAAATATATGCATTGTTATAATCGAAAAAACCCCACATTGTAAACTGAAAACCGCAAAACCCTCCCTTATATATATAAGTCATAGGTGATGGTGCGGTGCGGTTAAAACCGCAAAAAAACAAAATCGCTTAATGTGGTGCGGTTCGGTTTCTACTTTTATATAAACCGCAAGTTCGGTTGTGGTTCAAATTTAGTCAAAACCCGCACCGAACCGCACCATGCTCACCCTAGCTTATATAAGCCTCCATAAGCCTGTTTGACAAACCAGATTAATTTTATAAGCCGACGTATTTTAAAAGTTTAATCCCCCATAAGCCCTATATAAAAGTCACTCCCAAACACAACCTAGGAGAAAAGGATAAAGAGAAAAAGGGTTGTGTAGCTGCAAAATTGTTGGAATCACTCCTAAACAGTATTTCAAGTATTTATATTTCATATGTAATAGGTAGCTTTATTATGGCCTTTATGTTTGTTTAAGGTCCAGCTTATGTAGAAGGCCCATAAGCTGAGGCCCAAGCCCAATAAGGAATAGGGAAGGAGAGGGAGTGTTGCCCTAGCTCCTTGCCTATATAAACTATTGTAAACCCTCATTTGAGAGTTGGTTGTTCAAGTTATTCTCTCATTCACTCTTTTGCATAACCGTTTCATATTATACGCATGTGTGTGTGTGTTTAGCTTGTTCATCCGCCTTCATCTCTTTCTCTATAAGCTTGTGTTGTAAAACTAGTGACCTAACAGTGGTATCAATCGCCAAATAGTTGGGTGAATCGGTTGTTTTTTAAGTGGGTTTTGGTCCTACGCGTAAAACAACGGTTTGATACTTTGGTTCGCTTAAAAACACATTTTTTACACTTTTTAATCCAAGATTCTTGTCCTTTCAAGGTTTTTAGGTGTTAAAATAACTGTTTTTGGCAAAAAGTTTCAAACTTTATGCGTGGATAATCGTTTTTGAACTTGGTTTTTTACGTGACAGCGTTTCTACGCGTAACTGTTTTAAGCACTTTGGATCATCAAGTTTCACACTTTTGTGTTATTTTGGTGATATTGAAGCTATTTCATCACACAAAAACTAGTTTGGAAACATCTTTGGGCAAAATCACTTTTATGAGTAGTACTACGCGTAGCAAAACCCTAGTTCTACGCGTAACTTCGTCCTTGGTTTGATCTTCATTATCGTGGTTTACTCCGTGTTTTCTTGCTTGGATAAGCCTGAAAATACGTCGACTTTGGATATCTTTTGCACTGTGAAGTGTAAAAGATCATTTGGGATAAAACCCTAAAATTACGCATAAGCATAAGCTTACGCGTAGAAATCCTACGCTTAAGATTCATCTTACGCGTAGACCTAGTCCTACGCATAAGGTAATCCTACGCCTAAGTTTCTACGCCTAACTTACTGTTTACGCATAACTTTAGCCTTTTTCCCTGCTTACGCGTAAGCTAAAACTACGCGTAACTTGTACTGTTTACGCGTAACTTTGGTGATTTCTACGCATAAGTGTTATATTGCTCTCATGTGATTTCTACGCCTAAGGACACTTCATCAACAAAGGTTCATTCGACTACAAAGATCCATCAACACAAGTTATCAAAAAAAAAAAAAAAAAAAAAAAATTAATTTTTCAAGGAGACTAAACGTTCAATTTTTACGCGAGATTCAAATTTTGGTTTAACCGTGAAAATTTTGGTCAAAAATTCAAATTTTTGGGCCCAAATTCAAATTTTTCGGGTAAAATTTGGCGTCAAAATTGTCATAACTCAAATTTTTCTTTCAACCTTAGAATTGAATTTTATAGTGAATTTCAAATTTTGAGAGTCAAAAATTTTCAAAATTATTTTTGGAGGGAAATTGCAATTCACTAAATCGACCTTCTGTGTGCTATATCGACTTTGCACCTTTTCTTCTCTTTGATTCTTCTGCAGGGGAGTGAAATGGATTCTGATCATAAAGATCCATTTGTGGCATTGCAAGAAGGATTCATGGCTATAACTCTGGCATTCAAGCGTCAGACAACATCTAATTCCCAATATCCCGCAGTCGTACAAGGTGCAAGAGTTGCTGTACATGAAAGGAATGCTCAAATGGACGTTGAGAATGTGGTGATTACTGCAACTGTCGGTAATGCGGACAATGAGGTTGAAGCATTGGAAAAGCAGCATGACAGCAGCAGATCTGGAGAAGATATCATACTTAACTACGACACCGAGCCTAACTGTGACGAAGAAAAAATGGTTGAGGAAGATATCCTACCCACCTATGACACTGACATAGAACAGATGGTCGAGGTACAATCTACTGTTGATCATATTCTGCCTGCAAATGCGATACAACATACTCAGCAACCTGAATTCAGTAATGAAGGAGAGGTTGACCAGTGTGTTGCACAATGTCCAGACAACTTTCTCATGTCTGAGCCCTTTCTTGCAATCAATTCAACTGAAACGTCAAATCAAACTCTTGAATCTGAAATCATTCTTCTCAAAAAGACAATTTCTCAGTTTCAAAAAGATTTTTCAAAACTTGAGGCTCATTGCATCTCTCTTGAACTTAAACTGCAAAACAATGTTTTAAACTCAGAGCCAAAAAGTAAATCTTTGAATGAACAAAGTAATCATGTGGATTTATTAAAAGAGAATGAGCATTTAAAGGCTCAACTTCAAGCAAAGGGGCTTGCACATGTTGCTTTACAAAACAAACTGAGAAGATTCACTGACAAGAGTGCGGATACTAATTTTGCAAAACCAACAATCTTGGGGAAATCGTCTCTAAAACCAATCAGAAACCAATCAGTTGTTAGACAACCAACTGCTTTTTTATCTGAACGTTCAAAATCGTCAAAACCACGGTTTGCCTCCCAAGTTGTTGAGAATAATCACTTGTCAAAACCAGTCACTCCACATTCCGGGCCAATGAATAATGCTTCTGTTTCTGTTATACCTGCTTCTGTTATACCTCAACCTGTGGCTGTTCCTGCCAAATCTAGGATTAGTTCGAACACTGTGTCTAAACTAAGCATTAAAAGTAAAGATTCATATGATTCAAATGACACGTACAAGAACTGTGATCTAGAAAAGGCTAGGAAAAGGGCACTTCTTCAAAAGGATGGAATCTTAGGTTCACGACCTAGTGTATCACCTTCGAGTGTATTACTGAACACTGCTTGTAGTAGCAAACCAAAACCTAAGTTAACTCAAACAGTTAGAAATAAACCCGTTGATCTATACGTAAACTTTCAGAAACCTAATAGGTGGATCAATATAGGACGCAAATTCTTCCCAAAAGAAGTTTCAACATCCCTTAGATCTAACCTTAGATGGATACCAACGGGTAGAGTTTTCAAAACTGCTGGTCTTAGGTGGATTCCTACAGGCAAGATACTAAGTAGTTGCACCAAAACAAGTGTGATACCCTCTACATCCATCCGTGAGGCAGGAAAGGAAATCATCAAAATAGCAGGTTCAGGTGTCAAGAAGATAATTGACACTACATCTTTATGCCTCTAACACCTGGAACCCAGTTACACTTGGGGATCCATGTCTTTCTCTTCCTTGACCCCCCTTCTATTTTTCTATGCAGGTACAACAGCTATGGCTCCTACTGCAAAACAGCATAGGACCCGTTTCTCACTGTCAAAAATATCATGATCCATCAGCTGCTCCACCATTGTACTTAATCGTCAAAAATTGGGAACATTGCTTGCTCCTCTGGTTAAAGATTCTGTCAAAAGTCGTGCTTCAGATGTATCGAATGTTTCCGCTGCACAACCGATAATACTCTAATTTCGGATACACTCTGAAACTACAACAACTACCATTGTTATAGATGCACCTCCAACAATCGAATCTTTGATAACAGAAGATCAAAGTATTTCCTACAACAATGTCACAGCTGATGATCAACTTATTGAACTGAGATGTTTTTTGTCAGCAGTTGATTCTCTCGAGATATTTATGGTACTTCACACTTGTTCGGTTGCTTGGATTTACATGGTTTCGATGTCTTCAATTCATCCTCAACATACGTGGTGTATGATTCTGATTCATTGAAAACATCGAGGGGGAGAGAGTGTAGGCGTCCCTTTCCTTCTTCGTTTTTCCACGTGCTTCCTTGCGAAAACCCAATGCTCTCCAAAATTTCTTCCATAAGGGCGAAGAAATGAGACGATCTGTGGTTCAAACGTCTTAATTCAGTGTTATCGTCTCAACTTTCACGGGTTATCTTGTGTGAAGTTACCCAAATATAATGTTAAGATGCCTCACACACGGTCTTGGTATCGAGTTATTGCATATTCACAGTGACTAGTATTCCGAAACACCACAACATTCAAGGGAAAGTCGTTTCATTTCGTCTTTCGTGGTTTGTTTGATGTGATGCATCTACATACGCGAGAAGATCTTGTTGATTTCTGGCATGTTTCCCTCGAACGAATCTTCCGCAATTAGTCAGATTTTCTTTGTATGGTTTACTGCTCATCTACAAATTCCGCTGCATACTGAAACCGTCAAAAGTTAGAGGAAATGTAGACTTCATCAAAAGTTTCAAATCTGCTAAAGACAGTTGTCAGTTCGAGGGGGAGCTATTTCTGAAACATCGTCAATTGGGGAAAGGCTAATTTGTTATACTTATTTCATCTTTTCCCTAATATGGCTTGTGCACACATAACAGTGTACAACCCGTAATGGTCAAGAAAGGACCCTGTGGTACGCCTCAGTGCCACAATCCTTATAAAAGGAGCGAAAGCTTCTTATTTTTGAGTAAAACCTATCAAACCTTTCACTTTTCAAGGTTTTGCTCAAAAAGACAAGTACTTCCCCATATGATTTCAAAACCTCAACCGTTTATATCACTAAGTTGAGGGGGAGTATTTGATGAAAACTTTGTTCACAAATTGTTCACAGTGGTCACTCTTCCTGCAACACTCAAAATGGTCATATTTATTCTCAAAATGTTTCAAAAATAACATCTTATATGCCATTTTTGAGGGGGAGAAAAATATGTGATAAGAAATATGTTGTACAAAATGCAAATGAATCTGTGTACCTCAGACTTAACCTACGAATTGACGGTACTAAACTGTTAGTAACTCGAAAAGACTTGTCCTGGACGGGTAATAATTTCAAGCTAGTTCGCTAGTGATGTAAACGTGTCTCGCAAAGGACTTGTCCAAGTAGAAAGTACCATTCGAGAAACTCTTGATAGACATGAACTCTGACGGGTATGACAACCTTTCGAGGTTTGTCTACACCTTCAAGATAGTTATTAGAGCTAGTTGTCACCTAAAAGCTGACAATGTATTTCTTTAACTATTCAACGTAACCGTGTCTCGCGGGAGATTGTCTATCTTCAGTGAATCAATTCAAAAAAGTGCGCGCTCTTTCCTCACTGTGCATTTAACCTTTAAAACTATTAAGCACATGTGGAGGGGGAGTATTTATGCAAAAACTTATCTCTCACTGTGGTTCAAACATGTTTTTCATTTACAAACCCTTTGAGAGATATTTTAACTTACAGTGGTTATAATGGCAAACATAGGTTAGTCATGGAGTTATAAGGTGACTAAGGTTAGGAATAACCGTCCTATGATCCGCCAGAGCCGGAGGGATCTACCCAAGGACACTACCATTAGTTAGTGTTAGAAGTCCTTAGGAATGATTATAAAAAGGAGAAAATGAGAATCGGAGAAAGAAGGAGTTGAAGAATCAAAAAGAAATGTAAAGTAAAGGGTGAAAAGAAATAGCCCTCCAGATTATTCAACTTAGGGCAGACACCGGGTTCAATTCATATGCTACTGGGTGTCACTTAGTGACACCGGTATTGAAGATTAAAAGTCGTCATGGACCCAGTGACGCATGCACTAAACCTTCTTAGCCACTCAAGTTTCTCTCAACAGAAGCTTGTTTCATTCTCACAGGGAACCCTACATAATCTATTGGCTTTCTCTTAGAGATCGCTGATATTGAAGAAGGAGACCCTCTCCCTAGTCTCCACTCAGGAAAACCAAAACGCACTATTGAGTCTAGAGCCACGAGATTCATCAAAAGATCTCTTAGGAACACTTGACATTTAATCACTTGTTGATCAACAATTAAGATCTTTAGTGATTCAGTGGTTCATATCGAGTCCTTCACAGATCTTAGCAATCTGTCGAGAACATTTATGAGAGGTTCACATCTGTGCTCCTCAGTGATTGAATGGAAACTCCTGCCAAGGTCAACATCAAACAGCCCTAATAGCAGGTCACTTCGGTAACTCCCCGTGGATTACGCGGAGTGTGTCTCAAACGGTCTACAGTCGTGAGGTGATGCTTCGGTGTACCTCAGCGACTCATCTGAACTGTAGATGTACTTCGGTACATCGTGTTATCTCACTTGTGGGACTCCAGTTCAGGAACGGCCTTTGTAAGAATTAGAGTTGTGTTTTCACACTATGCTGTTAACACTCTCGAAGTTCAAACTTGTAAGTGCCGGAAACCGCTTATTACTAACCGTTTGCAATGTTTTCTTCTTATGGAAGCTCCGGAGCGGGATGATCGTGCTGATTCTTCTCATGCTCACGCCAACATCAACACTAATGGAAGTTCTATTCAAAAGCAACACAACCGTCAGAATGATTCCTCGTCAAACCAAAGAATCTACTATGATAAAGATTTAAAGAACTTCATCAGTATTGAATTCCAACGTCATAGAGCGTGTGAGCATGTTGAAGAATTACGTGGAGACACTGGAGCAGCGAAGCAGACCTGAGGCAGACTGATGCAGACAACAACATACTATCACTTTCACCACAAAGAACAATGATCAAAGAACAAAGTCAAAGATGACGTCAAAGCATAACTGTTTAAAGATAACGATCTCTCTACACTGGGGAGATTGTTCGAATCAAGACAATTCCTCTCACATGAAAGAAGAATGTCAGAAGACGTCACAACTACTATTACATCAACGCCTTCACCGTTTACATTCATATATACTTGAGGGGGAGATTGTTGGAATCACTCCTAAACAGTATTTCAAGTATTTATATTTCATATGTAATAGGTAGCTTTATTATGGCCTTTATGTTTGTTTAAGGTCCAGCTTATGTAGAAGGCCCATAAGCTGAGGCCCAAGCCCAATAAGGAATAGGGAAGGAGAGGGAGTGTTGCCCTAGCTCCTTGCCTATATAAACTATTGTAAACCCTCATTTGAGGGTTGGTTGTTCAAGTTATTCTCTCATTCACTCTTTTGCATAACCGTTTCATATTATACGCATGTGTGTGTGTGTTTAGCTTGTTCATCCGCCTTCATCTCTTTCTCTATAAGCTTGTGTTGTAAAACTAGTGACCTAACAAAAATGAAGTGTTTTATGGTGGTTGTCAAATGAAAAGATGAAAAGGGTTGTCCAAATCTTGAAAAGAGAAAAAAAAATTCTTTAAAATCTTAATAAATGACTATTTTGCCCTCACGTGAAATCCACGTGAGGATTTAACGAGGGATGGATGGTGATTGGGACTATCGATGATGCGAAATGGAGATGTGATGGTTGTCTGGTAGACTTACTTTGAAATAGATATGCATGTAGCCCCTGGTAGTTGTAGCAGAAATCGTTCGTAACCCACACATTTTTCAGACAAACATTTTGGAAATAATTAAATATTTTTTCTTTACGCATTCTTATTAAGGTAAAAGCTTAAAATTAGTAACATATTTTTTCTAATTTACTGATATACGTAACCTACTTTACTAATTGTCAGCATCTCTAAAATACTTTTAAATTATGAATAATTTCATTGATATGACCAGATTAACCGCCAAATTAGTTGACTAAAATACTTTTGTGTTCTTCCCTATTGAATTTGTTCTAGAATTTACATTTATTTTGAAACCTAATTTTCGAGACTCCGGCCATTCATCACCACCTCTTTCACCAATCAAAATTTCAACCACCCTTATATCAAATGAACGTAGTGTTAGGCAAATGAATAATAGACATTTTACGTTATTCAAAGTTTACATCCAAATAAAGTGGTAGTAGACTACCCGTATCCATCACAAGTGACCACCGGTGAGTAACAAAACTCACGCGCCACCTCTTTACGCCCTCACTCACTCTCTCACGCGCAAGCTAGCCCAAGAAGCACTCACAACGGTGAGCCGTCCACTTTTCGATTTGTGTGAAATGTTTATATTTAGTTGGTTTGTGTATGTGCGCGGAGTATTTAGTGGTGTATATCTATACTATATTATAATGCACGGATAACCAACCCCTAACTTCAAGCCTAACTCCTAACTATCAAAAATTAAGATAAGCTTCTCAACTCAAAATTCACTTTTATTTTCAAATTGAAATATCTTTTTATGTATTTACTTTTTTATGATCTAATTTTATCATATTTTCTAAAATTCTGTGGTCTTTTTTTTTATATATTTTTATGAATTTTTTGTTTTTAGATTTTTAATATGTTTATTTTATTTTAATTCAAATTTGTACAGCTTTAACCTCTATTTCAATAAATACAATATTGATTCGTCAAAATCATATACTTTTGGGGAGACTGTTTGACGGGTAAGAGATTGCGAGGGTTTTCCTATATGCAGAAATAATGATGTCACGAGAAAACTACGGAAAACCCAAGCAAACACATACAACTAATACATATACATTCGGAGTGTGTGAAACGAATTCACTAAGCGGGTAGGGAATTTCGGGGAGAGTTGCGCTAGCAATTCATTTACTATTTTTATAATATTAGTATATTTATCGTCGCCGCTGTATGCGGGTATCCAACTAATTTGTATAAAGTATGTATTTAATTGAAAGGGTGGTGTGAGTAATAAGGGTGAATGGTGAAAAGGGAGTGAGGGTGAAAAGCTGAAGAGAGAAAGTTGATGTGGCGCTGAGATGAAAGATGAGTGAGAGTGTTTTTATGTGACGGATAAGGGTAGTCTAAACAAAGTGCGTAATTGATACTTCGTATTTAAACTTTTATTCGTATCATCTTAGTATGTTAAAAGTTTGTTGATTTTTGTAATTTTATATCTTGCACAAATTTTGTTAATTTTCTTATAAACAAAAATAAAAGGCGACTTATATAATAGTTTTAATAGATGAAGGACACTAATGAAGAAAGTTAAATATTTAAGTAGTCTTCATATACATTATTTTTTTTTAATTATTTTTTACTATATTTAAACCAAAACTAATAGACAAGCAACTTGTAATAACCATGTCTTAACTAAAATAATAGGGAGAATTTCATATATATCCTTAGCAAAATTCAATATTATGTCAATATCTTTACAAATTCTCTAATTACACCAATATCCTTCCAAAACTTCATAATCCTCATGTATATCCAAAAATCAATTAAATGATATTCATGATAATTTTAATTTTCAAATATCTTATTTAAATATTGAAGAAACTATCATTTTACTATTTTACCCTTTCTTCCCAAATCACAATCATTGACTGTCTATTTCTTCTTGGCGTCTTCATTTATTTTTTCATTTTATTTATTTTTTAAATCTAGGACTCACCATCTTCTCGCAATTATTTTCTAAGTGAAATTTTTTTAACATCAATTTATTTGTGTTGGATTATCATCGACCAATATAAAAGGCAAACGATTGGGTGTTGTTGGACTTTTGGAACAACTGATTTTGGCTCACTAGTTAGAGGTTCTGGAATTGGGTTTTGTATTGAATTATTTATCATCAAATCTTGTTGGCGTTCCAATGAATGGTTCTACTTACATTAATTGCGTCCGAATGGTTTTGAATTGAATGGTTCCACTTACAATTATTCAAGTTAACATCTTTATTTTCTCATTTTATTTTTTATGTAATGCTCTTATTGCTCTATGCAGAAAAATAATAAAAATTGGATATTGAAGAAATGGTTTCTTACCTATGTGGGTTGCGTCTTTGGAATTCATGAAAAGAACTACTGTATTTATCAAGAGTTCTAATGAAAAATGGGTGAATATGAGTATTCTGATGTTTCAGAAAAGATAATATCGAGAGAAGGGCAAAAGGGTAACTAACAAATAAATTAGGAGGTAAATAAGTGTTTCGGAATTTAAGATCATTATAAATCTAATTAATTTTATTTTTGGATATAATATGAGTATTATGAAGTTTTTAAAGGATATTTATGTAATTAGATAATTTGCAAGGATATTTGTGTAATATTAAACTTTTTTAAGAATATAGATGAAATTGTCCCAAAATAATAAGTATTGTTACAATGTTGTTAGCATAACCTAAATAAATACGTCATATACTAGTATAAGATAAGAACTAATCTAGATTATGTTACTTATTACATGCATTTAACACCTTTAGGCTCTAGCTATTCAACAAGTTACTTCAATCTATAAATATCAATGGAACTATATTAGAGGATCCATTAAGGTTGACTAACCTCTTACCTAAGTCACATTTAACCCTAAAGTCAAAATTTAATATTTTTAAACCACCCCACACCCTTTGTCCACATGAATATTATATAGCTTCAAAAGGCTAAACTTCATTAAATAATAATAAAAATGTCATAAACAAATTAACTACTTCCCGCCATCTTAGCCGTTGGTGATCACAAGTGTGATATCATAGGCAAAAAGGGAGCCTTTACCTTCATTCTCCTAACCTTTATCTTCTTCTTTTTAAGCCCACATTTTTTTTTTAATTATTCAACCAAACCCATATCTTACATTTTGAGTTTGTGTTGTTTACTTAAAGTATTTTTATAATATCTATTGTTGTTGTTGTTACTAGTTTTATTGTAGGAGATGTTTAGCTAAGGAAACTTTCCAACTTTACAACCAACATCTTCCCACCACCAAATTATCTTTGGTTTTGCATTTTTGGGTTCTTGAAACAAATTCAAATTTGTGTTGAAAAATGATGGGGACTATGTCTCTTGGTTCTTCTTCTTCCATTGTGCAAAAAGGGATTAACGTCACTTTGGAGGTTAATAATAATAATGATATGAGTATGAGTAAACCATGGTTGTTTAAGAAAAAGATCAAGTGTTTAATGTGTTGTCAAAGTGATCAAGGGAATGTGATTAGGAGTAGTAGTACGCCTAATGGGGTGGCGTCGAAACAGACTAAAAGATTGGCTTTGGTGAATGCGGATACTGGAATGGCTGTTTTGGATGCGCAAAGCTATACTGCGGCTTCAAAGGAGTTGGTAACGTATAACGGTGCACAAAATGCTTCTTTGATAGGTGTGAATGGTGATGGTATTGGTATTGTGAATGTACTTAAGGGAAAAGGCTTCTTTGTTACTGGTGCAACTGGCTTCCTGGGCAAAGGTATGTACATTTTGTATATATTTATTTTTATGTTTGCATGGTGTCCAAAAAAGTATAAAAATTTAGATTAATTCAAGGGGTTGCAAAGTAAACATAACTAACAGTTTAAAAGTAACAAGTGATAAAATGATGAAACCATACCTAGGATACAAAGACCATTTGCTTACTGCAAGGTATATCGATTTTGGTTTGTTTTTGTCAGTTTCACCATTCGGCAACTTACGCTAGAAAATTTGTTGTAATGATGCTATAAAAACCTAACCAAGAATGTACTAAATTCATTTATTTATATCAAAGTCAGAGAAATATATGTCCAGTTTCAGTTGGTGGTTGCATTATCCTAATGTAGTAATGTGTCTTGCAAGATCATAATGCTCAATATATAATAGTAAATTTTGCTAACGGGTGGATTTATCTCTAACGGGTCAAAGTGATAAAACCAACAAAATGAGTTCATAGGAAACAAATCGAAAGTTTCCCAAAGTCCGTTTTATTGCTAAAAACCTCAGAAATCATTTTACCAAAAAATTTAAATTATTTGGAAAAAAAATGTTGTGTATCAACCACCTCTAGTCTCCTGGTTCTCGGGTGCCAGTAGCTTAGCACTTTTAATTGTTCATCTTTTCTAGCTATTTGAATTTATCTTGATAATCATATCAACTGTGTAGTGTTCATAGAGAAGATACTTCGAACGGTTCCTGATGTAGGGAAGATATATCTTTTAATCAAGGCAAAGAACAAGGATGCTGCGATGGATAGATTGAAAAACGAAGTACGAAGTTTATTTTTGTTCCTGTTGGAACCATCACGATCTATCTCATTATCATTTATCAAAATGTCGTGAAGTTAAATTTAATTTAGTATTGCATTACAGATAATCAATACCGAGCTCTTTAAGTCTCTCCAACAAGCTTATGGGAAATCGTACCAATCTTTCATGTTAAGCAAGTTGGTTCCTGTGACCGGAAATGTTTGTGAATCTAACCTTGGGTTAGATGAAGACATAGCTGATGTGATAGCAAAAGATGTTGATATAATTGTCAATTCTGCAGCAAATACGAGTTTTGATGAAAGGTTATTCTTCTCAATTTTTTTTTCTTGAACGAAAACACTTGCGAACACTTGTCTGCGTTGGGATGTGAATACAAAAATTTTGGCTGGAGGGGTACCTTGATACGCATGTCAACTTAAAATTTAATGAAGTGAATAATATAATTGCAGATACGATATAGCTCTTGACATAAACACGGGAGGGCCTAGTCGCCTTATGAGCTTTGCAAAAAAGTGCAAAAAACTCAACCTATTCCTTCAAGTTTCTACAGGTAAAATATTCCAAAGCTATATTTTTTATAAATATTTATTACAGAAAGCCTAAAGCTTCTCTCTTCTTTGTAGCATATGTCAACGGACAAAGACAAGGAAGAATCATGGAAAAGCCGTTTAACATAGGGGACAGTATAGCACGGGAGAGACTCATGTATGGGAACCACATGCCAAAGTTGAATGTAGAAGAAGAAATAAAAATGGTTTTGGAATCGAAGAAATCTTTGGGAGAAAATGAAATGGTCCAAAAACTGAAAGAGCTTGGATTAGAGAGGTATCAAATATTTTCATACGATAATTTCTTTTATTGACTAGCTTCAAAATTATTGTGAATCACGGAGATTTGGTTTTTATCAGGGCAAAACTACATGGGTGGCAAGATACCTATGTTTTTACTAAGGCAATGGGCGAAATGATGATTGATAAAATGGGAGGAGACATACCGGTTGTCATAATCCGGCCTAGTGTCATTGAAAGCACTTACAAAGAACCTTTTCCAGGATGGATGGAAGGAAATAGGTACACTTTGTCTTATTTTACTAAAGGTGGCAAAGGGTGGGTCGGATGGGGTGTTAACGGGTAAAATCTGGTAAATTTTGTTACGGTTCAAAAACGGGTCAGACCGGGTTGGATAGACCTGAAACACCTCTTCTTCCATAAACTACTCTTATACTCCGTAAGTCATTTTTTAACTTGGAGTATTTTTTTTTCCTCTCATTTGAAGGATGATGGATCCAATTGTGCTCTACTACGGAAAGGGACAACTAAGTGGATTTCTTGTTGACCCGAATGGAGTTCTTGATGTGGTAACTGTTTTTCTCTTAATTTCATGTCTTGAAATCTTTAATATTGTGTCATGTTTTCGTTCTTAATGGGACCCACATGACCGTTGCAGGTTCCAGCTGATATGGTGGTGAATGCCACCTTGGCAGCCATGGCAAAACACTTGATAGGTGGAAAGACAGAAGACAATCACATATACCAGATAGCTTCATCAGTAGTCAACCCATTGGTATTTAAAGATTTGGCAAGGCTGCTTTATGAGCACTTTAATACTTCACCATGTATGGATTTAAAGGGGAAACCGGTTCACGTACCAATCATGCAACTTTATCGGTCTATGGAAGAATTTTCCGCTCATATATGGAAAGATGCAATTAGCCGAAGTGGTTTGAACGCTTCGAATTCTTCAAATAAAGGAAAGTTTTCACTTAAACTTGAAAACTTATGCAAGAAATCAGTGGATCAAGCAAAGTATCTGGCCAATATATATGAACCATACACATTCTATGGCGGAAGGTAACATTATACTTCACATCTAGAATACGTTTATACACTTAGCATATTATGTGGCCAAAAATGCAAGTTTGTAAGTATTTTTTGGTCTTTTTTTTCCGCAGATTTGACAATAGCAACACTCAAAAACTAATGGGGCTGATGTCTGAAGAAGAAAAAAGGACATTCGGATTCGATGTGGGGAAAATAGATTGGAGAGATTACATATCAAATGTTCATATCCCAGGGCTAAGGAGGCATGTAATGAAAGGAAGAGGAATGTGCACTACTAAATCAGCAAAATGACACAAATTTACCTATATGCATATTTTCTATAAATAGTAAGTTTAATGTGATGTAATAAAATGTTGTAATTTCACTCTTTGTTGTTATTTTCTTTTAAAATTAAATGGGGTAAAACCCTTTTACTTATGGAGTGAGTTTCATTTGAATGTTGTAGTTGGTTAGATGGTATGTTGTAATGACTGTGTTATGTAAAATGAAATGCTGCTTTTCTAATTTGTTTCTTTGTGTCGTACCACTTCTTTTACATACTTTGTTCTTCTTTATCATGTTTGTGAGCTTATAATGTTGTATCGATAACAAGTACAACACACAAACTTTCCATAGAATTCTAGTGCCGTAATATGTAGTGTGCAATAACCCATGATTCTCGAACTGCAAACTCAAAGATTTCACACCGAAAAGCGAGGAATATGATATGGCACATGTCTAGAACCATTCAGTCTCAAGTGGATACTCGATCACACTCAAACTTTTGAGCCAATAATCCATGTTTATTCCTTGCACAAGTCATATCATTTTCTAAAAATAAAGCTTTCTGATCTAATCACAATAGAACCGGTGATTTACAAAACCAAACAAGCACTAGACCAAACCAAAAATGTTGTCTTTGTCATATCATGAATCAAAAACTAGCCCAAAGAGGGTAGCTTAGTGGTTGGGTACTTAAGACTCGATCTATAGCGAAGATCAAAACTCAATCCCCACAAATTTAACATATTTCACAGTATGAGCAAACACTCTCTTTATAAAACTAAACGTGTGAGCGTCTATCCTGAGCGTAAACATCCTTGTGGGTCGAAAAATGAGAGCTTTTATAAAACAGGTCATGACTTATATTCTCAACTTCTTGCAATCGCACAGCGTCCAAAATAGATTGCATAAATCAACATTTGGGCCTGTTGTTTTAATTTAGAACTCAATCTTAGTAGGTGTTTGGGAAAAATCACTTTTGCACAAAATCACGTTTGCAAAACCACGGTTGCAAAAAGTAGGTCCATACCTCCAGCTGCAAAACTGCGTTTTCAGTAGTAAAATCACGTTTTCAGAAATATTTACCAAACATTCAAAACTGATTATTTGCGTTTTCCAATCGCAATAATGATAATCCACCTCCAAACGCAATCCCAAACACCCCCTTAATATGTTCTCGAGTATTACTTAAGGAAGCAAAGTAAAAAAATAAGTGAAACAAAAAAGTTGTATTCTTGAGTATCAATTAAGGATGAAAAGAAAGGAAGACGACAAAAAAAGAAGAGTGATTTGATTGATTTTGACATAAAATGTTTCCTCTTAAAAAGAACGGTACCCATGGCTGGCGAAGCTCGAGCCATCCCAAAATGCCACTCTATGGCGCCAGATGGATATCGTGGGTGGCGCCATGGCCTCTGGCGCCGTGGTGACCGGCCCACACAGTGAGTAATTTTTTTTTCTTTTCTTTTTTGTCTTTTGTGAACGTTGACTAACGGGTAAAAAAAATGGACGTCGGGAATGCCATTATAGCCGTTTTTTCATCAAAATACTCACTTTTCCTCAATTTTTTACCCTTTAAAAATCTTATAAATACCTCATTAATATTCTAATTTTACACACACTTCCACATTCATTTCTACCTCTAAACTTAACAATACTTCTCTTCTTTCTACCTCTAAACTAACAAAATTGAATCCCAATCAACAATGGATCAACTCCATGCTCGCCGACCCGCAAAACCAATTGCCAAATTTCTTATTTTCCTATAATCCAAACACACCAACATCCGTAAATTCCATCACCTCAAACACCAACCAACTTCCATCATTCGGCGCACCATACCAAATCCCAAATCAATTCACCAACTTTAATCCATTTACCAACCAATTTACACTTACCAATTTCAACTTCAACAAACCTAAATTTCCCAACAACAAGCACTATAACAAGCCAGTTTTCCCGGAACCCCAACACCCCCAAACCCCAAGAATTCGAAGACGCAGGGCCGTCGTCACCCTAAAAACGTTGTAAGAGCAAAGCCAAGAAACCACGGGAAAAGAAACCGACGAATCTCATACGTTTTGGAGCCAAAAAGAAAAGTTATTTTTGGCGGAAATAACATACTAAGTATCCGAGGATCCATATGTCGGCTCTGACCAAAACAATGACACGTTTTGGTACAAAGTTCTCGACCAATACAATGAGCAATCCAAGCATAATGCTTACAAAGAGCATAGCAAGAACATGTTGACGGGTAAGTGGACTCCGATGAACCGAGAAGTCGAGAAGTTTAACTCTATGGTCGAACAAACTGTGGCTCTCAACGGCGAAAATGATGAAGATTTGATGACATGGCTGAAATATTGTATAACGTGGGGGGAAATTTTGAAAGACAAACACAAATAGAGAAACCCGATTCGACACAAACAAGAAGAAACTGAGGATGGCCAACCGAAGAAGAACCCGAGCATTTTGGAGATGATGCTTTGGCGCGTCCACCCTGCAAAAGCATGAAAGTCTAAAAGTCAATGATCTTCAAACTCATCCGTCACTTCTGGTTCACAACAAGAAATGTTTCAGGAAATGATGCAATAACAATTCGTTTTAGACTGTGAGGCGAAGATGTAATGATTGGACTGTGAGACTATAACGAGAGTTGAATTGATCAACGCTAAAAAAAAGAATGAGGACTTAAAGATACTTGCAATCAACACCGATAAGATGTATCTGATGGACGCGGCTATCATCGAGCCGACCAATAAAGAAATCCGGATCAAATATTATCCCAAAACTAGTTTAGTTTATGTATTTTTGTTTTTATGTTTTTTTATGTACTTTTTATGTCTTTTTTATAAATGAAATTTTAATTTTTGTTTGTTGTGTTTTTTTATTTGAATAAAATAAAAAATAGAAAAAATTACACATTTGGTCCCTGTGGTTTACCCCAAATAACAGGTTTAGTCCCTAAGTCGTTTTAATTACACCACACATACCTATTTTGAAACTTGTTGCCCATTTAGTCCCTATTTTAAAAGATAGGGATCATCTGTGTAATTATTTACAGTTTCTTTTATTACACGGATAGTCCCTATTTCTCATAATAAGGACTAAATGGGCAACATGTTTCAAAAATAGGTATGTGTGGTGTAATTAAAACAACTTATGGACTAAACTTGTTATTTGGGGTAAACCACAGGGACCAAACGTGTATTTTTTTCTAAAAAATAATAATAAAAACTATAGGGTTTATGAGTGTCTTATGCCACCAAAAAATAATTTTTGAAACGAGCTATAAGTTTTACTGTAGTATTTATAAAAAAAGTACTAAAATGACAACACTTTTAGTCAACACTTATACATTTATGAGGAAAGTTCAATACGGGACAAAGAAAATTTAAAGAACAAAGCGCTCAATCTGAGCCATTGATCTTATATATGTCCGACCGTTGGATATGCTTTTCATCCGTTTCAAAGAGGGGTAGGTTGGTCCTCACACACACTTTCACCCACCCTCATTTTCTCACTCACTCTCATTCACTTACACACACTCTCGTTTTACTCACTCTCTCACCAACAAAGCGACGACTGTTGCGATTGTTCCGGCGGAGGAGCAAGGAAGGAAGCGACATCTTTTTCCGTCATGACCCACGTCAACATTTGTGGGCGACATCTCGAGTGATTTCGAGCCATCGTTAACGGTAACTCGATTAAATCCAAAGGACGTCATCACCTTCATTCGATCAGTTTAGATTGGTGATGAGATGAGAAGATGATGAAATCTAATTGTAGCGTAGAGAGGATTAGATTTAGCGAGTGAAACCAGAGGAGATGATTAGATTTAATGAGTGATAAAATTGGATCTGAGATGAGGATTTTCTTTAGGAGGGGCGGACAAAACTAGATGTAAGCTTTTAGGTCTAAGTGAATGACACAAAAGTGGGATTAGATTTTTTGATTTGTATCAGTTATATTTATTTTGGGCTTGTAAAATTAGCATCACATTGGACCTTATTTTCTAAATCATAAGAACGGTTTGAACTGGGCTCATTTGGATTTTGGGATTTATATTTATTTATCAACGAAGGTGATGAGCATTCTTTATTGCTTTGCTTGTTGTATTTTTACGTAGGTTGATATGCAAATCACATGTGTTTTATACACGAATCACATATGATTTACACACGAATCACAAAAAAAAAAAAAAAAAAAAAAAAAAACTGAATCACATATGATGTACTCCTTTCTAGATTAAAGCAGAATCACATGTGTTTCAGTTTATAACATAAAAGAGACGTGATTTACATTATTAAAAAAAAAATAAAAAATAAAAATAAAAAATAAAAAAACCATACATAATTTCACGAATTTGTTTTATAAAAGAAAAGACTAAAGGGGTGTTTGGGATTGCTTATTGAAAATGGATAATCAGATAATCAGCTGTTGCAAAACGTGGTTTTGAAATATAGTGTTTGGATTAAATTATGCTATTTCATATCGCAATAATCAGATAATCAGTTTTTTTAGTGTTTGGCAAAATAGATTATTCAAAAACTATAGTAATAAAATTACTAAAAAAGATATGAAAAGACAAAGTTTAGGATACGTGGCAACAAAAGGACACACATGCAAACAATTAATGAGGGTAAATGTCTAATATTGTGAACATGCAAAAACCACGTTATGCTGTTGCATGTCTCCTTCTACTTTTGCATAACCACGTTTTGAAGCTCCTATAACGCAGAAAAGCACTTTTCATCATTGCTTTGCCAAACACTTCAAAATAAATTATAGCATTTTGAAAACGCAATAAGCAAATAATTTGTCTCATAACGCAATCCCAAACACTCTCTAAGTTGATTTGATATTGGAAGATCACATGTGATATATTACTTTAAAGATTACACGTGACTTGAAATCACATGTGATTTTTTGTTTTTTGTTTTTGTAACTTGGTTTATGACTAAACATTGCGAGCCGGCTAAAATCACATGTGATTTATAAAATCACATGTCACTTTTAAAATAACAAATCACAAATGATTTTTACAAATCACGTGTGAATTTTTTGGGCGTAAATTTTGAAAAAAAAGTTCATCGAAAGTATATAAAAGTGCATATCTATAGAAAGATAATTTAATTATCGTCGCGATTGTGTAATTTTGTAGCTTGAAGATTTATCGTTTGAAAGATATGTTGTTTAAAAAAAAATGAAAAGTGAGTTTTTATATTAAATAAGCTAAATTGACAATTTTGTCATTCCTTTGTTATTGTTTAGTTTGATCTCTATCATTAGATTAATATAGGATGAAAGACTAGAATTCTTTTGTTTTGTTCTTTAAATAATTCTTGATTGTTGTGGATCACCTCACATCACCAAAAGCAGACCCATGACACCAAGAACACAGTGTTAACATCTTAAGATTCTTAACGAAAAACATAAAAAATATAAATACTAATAATAATAAAATAAATAAAAATAAAATCACTCTTTAACAGCCCCCCTAAATCAGATCCACATTTGAATCTCTAACCGGACCACCACAATGAAGAAAAATTGAAAATGATTCAACAAGCCCAATTCATCTCTCCCTTTCCCTCTCACTCTCCCTCTCAGATCTCGATCTTCTTCACAAACACAACAACAATTACAAAAACACTCATCAACACCAAATATTAAAAGTGGTTTAAATCACATCACATTTCCAGATCCAAACATCACAATGACATCCGCCACCACACAATCACCACCCTCGTCCCAAACACCCCCAGTAGACACCGAACACCTCTTCCGCACCAAACCAATCTCCGAAATCCGCAAAATCCGATCCCAAACACACTCCCAAATCCAACAAAAATCCCAAGACCTCCGTCTCCTCATCGGCAACCGCTACCGCGACCTTATCGACTCCGCCGACTCCATCGTCACCATGACGTCATCCTGCCACAGCATCTCCTCCAACATCCAACTCATTCACAACACCATTAATAATCAATTAAACACAACTGATCACACCAATTCTGTTACAACAACTAATGCCAATTCTGTTAGGGCTAGGGTTTACGGTATCGCGACACGCGTAAAGTACATTGTTGACACTCCTGAGAGTATTTGGGGCTGTTTGGATGAGTTTATGTTTTACGACGCTGCGGCGCGGTTTACGCGTGCGAAAATAGTTTATAGTTGCTTAAATAATGCTAATGATGATAGTTATAGAAATGAGAATGTTAATGTTTTGGCTAAATTTGCGTTGTTGCAGCATCAGTGGATGATAGTTGAGAGTTTTAAGGGAGGGATATCGGGGCGAGGGAGGGAGAGGTTGTTGGAGTTGTGTGGGGTTGGGGAGTGTGTGGACGCGTTGTGTGCGGTGGCGGTAGTGGATGAGATGGGTCCGGGGGAGTGTTTAAGGTTGTTGTTGGAGAGTCGGAGTGTTTTGGTAGGGCGGATGTTGAAGGAGTGTGGGGATGGGGGTGTGGTGAGTTGTTTTTGTGAGGTGTTGAAGGTGATACAAGTGAGTGTGGCGCAGGTCGGGGAGTTGTTTTTGTCGGTTTTGAGTGATATGCCGTTGTTTTATAAGATGGTGTTGGGGTCGTTGCCGGTTAGTCAGTTGTTTGGTGGGATACCGAATCCGGATGAGGAGGTGAAGATGTGGATGGAGTTTAGGGAGAAGATGGAGGGTTTGATGGTGGTGTTGGATAAAGAGTTTATAGCGAAGGCGTGTTTGGATTTTTTGAGGAGTTGTGGGAGGGAGATTGTGAATAAGGTGAACGGGCGGTATTTGGTTGACGCGATTGGGAGTGGGCGAGAGCTTGCTTCGGCGGAGAAGTTGATTAGGGAGACTATGGAAGGGAAGGAGGTTTTGGGAGGGAGTTTGGAGTGGTTGAAGAGCGTTTTTGGTTCCGAGATTGAAATGCCGTGGAGTAGGACCCGCGAGCTTGTTTTAGGTAACGATGATGATCTTTGGGACGAGATTTTTGAAGAGGCGTTTGCGAATAGGATGAAAGCGATTATTCGTTCTGGATTTGATGAAATGAATAATATTGTTAATGTGAAGGAGTCGATTCTTACGATTGAAGGTGACCAGGTTGATTTCCAAGCTTTTTTGAATAGGTCTCCTTTAGGTGGCGGAGTTTGGTTTATGGAACCAACGACCAAAAAGGCTAGTTTAGTCACTAGCCCGAAAGTATCGAATGAGACTAGTGATTACCAGAGGTGTTTAAATGCTTATTTTGGTGACGAAG
The DNA here is from genome assembly GCA_019973895.1 of Chrysanthemum seticuspe. Lineage (NCBI taxonomy): Eukaryota > Viridiplantae > Streptophyta > Magnoliopsida > Asterales > Asteraceae > Chrysanthemum > Chrysanthemum seticuspe. The sequence goes on from BPTQ01000001.1 coordinate 263,390,546, forward strand.
TAGGTCGGATTAGAATGGCAGTAGATAACCACTGTAAGAACGTACTTGAGGACCTATTAAGCTTCTTAGAGTCACCAAAAGCGTCCTTAAGACTAAAAGAACTAGCACCATACTTACAAAACAAGTGTTTCGAAAGCATGTCAGCTATACTAACTGAGCTTAAGAATGAGTTGGAATCTTTATATGCTGCATTGGGACGTGGCAATGTGGAAGGTGATTCTGCACCATCTCCTGCTATAATTGTCGAGAGGTCACTATTTATTGGAAGACTCTTGTTTGCGTTCCAGAAATATTCTAGAAATATTCCTGTTATACTTGGTTCTCCTCGATTATGGTTGAATGAATCTATGGCAGCGGTTTCCGGTAAGGTATCACCGCTTTTGAAGTATTCTAGTGGCACATTTGATTCATTGGCGTCTGAAAATTATGGAAAGAAAATGCTTACGTCACCTAGAAGACAATCTTCACTTGCTGCTTCTGCGTTATTTGGAGTTGAGGATAGTTCGAGCCCACAGCTTGGTGAACTTAGAAAAACAACAAAAGATCTTTGTATTAGAGCTCATAACTTGTGGATAACTTGGGTGTCGGATGAACTTTCAACCACACTCTCACACTGTCTCAGAAATGACGAAAGCTTATCGGCCACCACTCCTTTGAAAGTAAGTACTCTATAATTGCTCTTATTTATCAATTTGTATTTAATATATATACTTCCTTATTGTTGTTAGGCATTAGTAGTTCAGCACTATACATGCAAATCTCTTAAGTTTTTGGCACCCATAAATAAAGTTCGCGCATAGGAAATATACCTTTGTTATACATCTGGATTGGTAGCATAATGCGTGAAGGACCAACATATATTCCTGGAATGAGTTGCTATTTGAAAAAAGAACGATTTCATCACCATTTTTTTTTTCTCGTAAATGAATAATTTATTTGTCTGATACTACTTTAACTTATACTCCACATTGCCGCAGTGGAAATTAAGCACAAATCTGCTCCACTTTCTGTTGATCTCTCTGGTACCCCATATACATATCACTCTTGTATCATGAACTCAGGCTTGTAGTGCAATATATGGTGGAAATGTTTTTCGATTTGGGAAACATATTAACTTATCGCATATACTTGTAGATAAGACATGAGCTTACGCACATATGGTCTGCCTTTTGGACTTTATACATGATCAGTGTCTCCTTAGTTTATAAGTGCCTTGTATTCTAATTTCTGAGGCACTTCTTAAGATGTGGCCATCCTAAATGACGTTATGCTTAGCAAGTAATCTATTTAATAGACATCAGTGACAAAATCAACCAACTCTATGGCCACAATAAGTTTGAACTGAAATATCATTACAGGGTAGGACCGTAGGACCATTGGTAGCATAATGTGTGAAAGACCAACACATAGTCATCAAACAACTTGCTTACTTTTAGACAATAATTTATCACTATTTTTGTTTCTGATAGATGGATAATTGTTCTGTTTGAAGCCATTTAGCTTGTATCAACATTACTGAATTCGGAGATAAGCACTAGTCCATTCCACTTTTGATCTATCTATATGTTATCCATTTAAAACATGACTACATTTTTATCTTGAACATAGATACCCAGGTGTGTAATTCTATATATGGTGAAAACTTTTTATGATTTGAGAAACATAGTAAGGTGTCACACATAATTGTAGACAATACATTGAGATTGCTAGACGGAACATATGGAAAGGCCTACCCTGTGGACTAGTTTTATACATGATAACTCTCTCCTTATCCTACGAGTAGTAATTTACGCAAATATGTAATTGGAATATCTATGTTCTACACTTCTACATTAGGTAAAGGTATGCGTTTTTACTTATATAATCTATTATGGACTTCTATTATTGGTGAAATAAATGTTTTCATCCTGACATTGTTAATGAAACATAACTTTTAGTAATCAATCTGTTTGTAAGACATCAAAAGATAAATTCGCCATCTTTATGTCATGGTAAAATTAAGTGAGTAGGAAGACTCTTCTGGTTACTGGTTAGTGTCTTAGTGATGCACTCCATGCATAGCCAGACAGAAATTTAAACTGAATTGTCATTACATGGTAGATCCATGTTTAAGACTAGCGTAGTCCCCTCGCAAAGCAGTGGCGTTGAATAGTTTTTGTCAGCTTCTCAAATTTTATATGCGGTTTCCGGTGTTGGACAATTTATTAGGTTTCTGAGAGGGAGTGTGTGCATCTAGTTTTGTGTAAAACATGAGTAAAAAGGAGGGGAGATACATTTGAAACTTTTTGAAATTGGAGGAGTGTGATTGGTTAGTGCCTTAATCTTAAATGGAACGGGGTCCAGTGGTCCACAACTACGAATTATATGTTTTTTAATAGTGCCTAGGCGGCCTAGTAATCGGCGATTACAAGGTAATCGGTCTTCTAACTTGTTGATTTATGGAAAATCGGGAAGAAAAACTCGCCACTACTCGGTCAAATTTCTCCAATCAGTCAACTTAGGTCAACGTTTTTCAATTTTGGAATGAGGTCTTCTAATTAATTTGGGGATTGGATTTTTCACTTCTCACACACAATTGACCACATAATCAAAATTGGAGTGGCTTTTTGAGGCTTGGGGACACAGTAGGCTTGAAATCAGTTAAGTACTTTAGTTTGGTTGTAGTAATATGTTTATGTTTAGACTTTTAAGTACTTGAATTGTTGTGTTTTATTGTTTATGTTTGAATTTTGAACTGTTTGAACTATTAAGTATTTAAAGCATTATGTTCATGTCATGCAAATAATTCAAAATGTATATATAGAACATTACAATCCAATTGATCCCCCCTAGGCTGATTACTAGCTACAAGTGGGTTGGCCTCCCAACAAGCGACTAGCGATTTTTGCAATCTTACAGTAGGAAAAGGAACAACCTAGTTGATACATTATGAAGTTTTACTTGATAACCAAGTTTTCTTTATTCCATCCCAAATAAGTATCTTTGTGACCTGGACTGATGTTAAGGATTTCTACTTTAGCAAATAATGACATGCCATAAATAAGCACTACTATGAAAATCTACTTATTTTAATGTCCGTATATTTCTTCTTATTTTAAATTCCTACACAAATTATTAGTAAGAATATATTGGTATGAATGTAAGTTCTAATCTAATCTGGGATGGTGCCATTGTTTTAATCTACTTTCAGGGTTGGGAGGATACTATAGTTAAACAAGAAGACTCTGCTGAGCACCCATCCGAGATTAAGATTTCACTCCCTTCCATGCCTTCCTTGTATATCACCTCATATTTGTTTCAAGCTTGTGAAGAAATTCACAGAGTTGGGGGTCATGTACTCGACAAACCAATTCTGCAAAATTTTGCTGCAAGATTATTGGAGAAGGTATTATACTTTTTTACAATGGCTGAGATTTCAGTATTGTATCTTTCAATCAAAATATTGAGCAACCATGAGTTAATCGTATTTTTGTATGCTGATGTAGGTGATTGAAATTTACGTGGATTTCTTAGATGATGAGATTAGTGCAACCCGTGTGTCTGAAAAAGGAGTTCTGCAAGTCTTATTGGATTTAAGATTTGCTGCTGACATTCTGTCTGGAGGTGATTTAGCTGGAAATGAGGATGCATCAAAAATACCGAAGGCAAAAACAGCATATAGACGTAAGCAGGAAGTGCAACAAGAAAAGTCAGTTATACAAGGTCGCCTTCATGGGTTGGAGAATCGTCTCTCACAGAAGTTAGACCCGATAGACTGGCTCACGTACGTATTGCAATAACAACCGTGACAGCAACTTTAATTTCCAGAACTTGATTTTACCATATTACCGCCTTTTTACATTTTCATTTTTCGAATACATGCCTTGGTCATCATCTGCGAGTTTGTAACAATAATTCTTGTGTAGGTATAAGCCATACCTTATGGAGAATGAGAAGCAGTCTTACTTGCGGCATGCTGTCCTATTTGGTTTCTTTGTGCAGCTTCGTCGGTTGTACACAGATACTATGCAAAAACTACCTACAAATTCAGAATCAAATATTATGAGATGCTCTACTGTTCCTCGTTTCAAATACCTTCCCATCAGGTTGATTTCACTTTATTTTATTTTATTTTTCTTTATAATTTTCTTTTATGTAACAGCACATTGAATCGACTTATTGAGTATGCATTTTTTCTATGCAGTGCTCCTGTATTATCAAAGGCGACAATCAAGTCCCCTCGATCGACATCTATAGATGATGTTTCGTCAAGGAATTCTTGGAGAAATTTAACTCAAGAGGAGCTCTCACGCAATATTGATATGGATGACAATACGAGTTTAGGGGTGGCAACACCTTTCCTGAAATCCTTCATGCAGGTATACATAGAATCTTTTAAACATAATTAAAAAAAAAAGGGATTAAATTTAGGAACAAGGTCTCATCCTAATGTTACAAATGGATCTTTGGGATTTTTCTTCCCTTTCTTAATCGAGTCTGTTTTAAAATGTCAGGTTGGCAGTAGGTTTGGGGAGAGCACATTGAAACTAGGATCTATGCTAACCGATGGGCAAGTGGGTAGATTTGGTGATATTTTACCTGCCCAAGCAGCTGGACTTCTTTCTCAATTTACAGCCGGAAGATCAGATTACTAATTTCATTTTGATAACCAAAAACATGCCAAAAATGGGTATTCAGGTACCATGTTATCGCCTCAATGAACTGTGCCCACAAGACCCCTTTGCACAAGGGATGTGCCAGAAGCGTCCAATATCTGCAGAGACTAGTGGAAGCGTTTATCATTGTTTGGATGGGGGACTCGGCTTAAGTTTGTGTGTTTGTGTATGTATATTTTGGGAGAGTTACGTGTAAAAGAAGGTGAAGAGTGAACTTATAATTCATTTTGGCTCGAGTTTATTTATGAATAATAGAAACAAGTATAGGCAAAGCAAAAGGAGGCTGTTAGAACAGTGGTTTTGTTGGTGTTGTGTAACTTTTGAGATTTGTATACCAGTTCTATAGTAATATCTTTGTTTTAGTTATCTTGAAACCTCTTTAATAACATCTAATGACATTTTTTAATCGTTTTTATAATTAATATATCTGTTGTATTTATACTAACCAGGTTTCTGAGGTTAGAACGTCCAAAAGGTACAAAAATTTTATACACGTCCAAAAGCTACAAAAAATTTAAACATCTAAAATTAAATGAAGGCTGTGTTGGCTTGTTGTAAGTTGTAACTGTGCTCCTAGTGTTGGAGGGTGTTGTTATTTGATGCTGTAATTTATTCAGCTTAATTGAAACACTATGTCTATAAAGATTAGTTGGCCATAAATTGAATAAACTACTCATAATACTCTCATCAATTGACATAAAGAGTGAGATCTTTGCGTGTATTGGTTCGGGCATGCAACAGGGCTCTAGCCTCCTATAACAACTTAGCTAGGCTCTTTCCCAATTTACAGCTGGAAGATCAGATTACTGATTTCATTTATTCATTCATCTCACCTTAAAACACCAGTTATTCGGAGCTACAGTGTATGATCTTGATAATGCAAAAATATCATGCCAAAAACGGGTGCAGGGTGCCATGTTAGCCACAATGTGAACTTTTCCCACAAGATTCATTGCAAAAGTGACATGCCAGAAACGTGCAATATTGGGGGAAACATGCGAAGAGTGTATCATTGTTTGGAGGGGGAACAACAATAGGCTTAACTCTTAAGCTTGTGTGTTTGTGAATGCATATATCGGGAGAGTTACGCGTAAAGGAGGTGAAGAGTGACTTATAATTCTTGATATTTTGTTTATTTTTGAATAATAAAAACTATTTTAGAGAAACAGAGGCCTTTAGAACTATGAATTTGTTAGTGTTGTGTAACTGTTGAGATTTGTATACCGGTTTTATAGTAATATCATCGTTTTAGCTGTCTTGAGCTGTTGTGCAACACCTATTAAGTTTTTTTAGTAATTATCATAAGAATTTTTACCTGGTACTTAAATTTAAGCATACTCGAGTCTCTTGGCGTGTACATGATTCTCTCAACGATAATGGTGATTACAATTTTTTGATATAATGTTAGGCTGAGCAAATTCGGCGAGGTGAGCTACTTCTACAACATAACTTGTGTTGAAGTTGTAAAACATGTACACACGATGCTGCACATCCGGTTAGAATCCTCATAAGTCACGACCTATACCGGAACTATCAGGTGTTCATACGTTTGACATTTGTATCTGTTTATGTTATCTTATCGTGTCAAGACTTCAAAAGTATCATGTTGAACTTGAACACTTGATGAATTTTTGTCTTAAAATTCTAATACATGTAATCATGTTCAGTTAAGCAGACCAAACTCAAGCTTGTAAATGATTCTCCACCGGTTAATTTTTTGTCTTTTATAGGCTCGTGAATGATAATCAAGCTTAAGCTTGTACATAATGGCTCGAATGGTCTAGTATGCTTTGGTGTTCCATAGTGATGACGTATAGTCTACATTGGGGTCACGAATGGGCTAATCCAATAGTGGTTTGGGCCCACGGAAGCCCAAACCCAATGTTATTAATGGCATTAGATATCGGATATCTCTGTCTTATGAGATATTCATTAGACTAACCAACTTAGGCGGGATACGCCGAAGATTGGGGAACACGAAACCAACAAGGATTTCGTGTGTATATAAAGGGCATCCTAGCCCTCATTAAAGGTACGATCTACAACCCTAATTCTCAATAATAACCCTGAAACCGATTACTTACTCTCACGCCGGAGGATAATCGTGGGAGACAATCCCACGATAAGCCTAACGGTGTTTTCTATTTTCTTAGTGCGCAGGTCTCAAGCATTAAGATCCAATTAATACGGGAACCGGAGTCCAAACAAAGAACGCCCAACTTTTGTATCAACACATAGGTTACAACTTACAAGGTTCCTTCAGTTTATCATGTGGGTGACTAATGAGTGGTATAATACTTTATTGGTGATTCAAGCTTAAGCTACATGCTAGATGTCTTCAAGCTCATGTGTTCAAGTTTAACATATAGTTCAAATAGGTCAAATTATGTCTTCTAAGTTTTAAGAATTTTGTAGTCCCTACTCCATGGTAATTTAAGTAAATGAATTAAAGTATTTAAAAGAATGACACAAGTATAAACTTTTCAATGTATGATTATTATTTGAATGAATCGGATCACAAAATGTCCTACGTATAAACATTAAATGAAACGAGGGTTTTGCTCTCTGATCAAGCAAACTCAAACAAAGATTAGAGTTTGCAAGTAAACTCTAATAAGTCTATGAATTATCATGGACAATAACAAGTTCAATTGAAAGTAAATGCTCTTTTTTAATGTAGTATTAAATGCGGAAGAGATGAAGTTTTCTCCGACCGACATTCTCTTTATATAGGAGACAAACGAGGATGTCACGTGAGAGTTATTGAGACGTGTCAAACATTTATTGGTAAAGTACATCTTTCATTAAGGGCCCGTTTGGTTAATGTGTTTTATGAGTAGCTTTAGAGCAGGGGGTACGGTGAGCTGTTGGCTCGTGCCAAACCCTTTGGCGCGACGCCAAGCTTGGCGCACCGTTACCCCTGTCGCGCCAAAGTCCCTCGCGCCAAACTTAACAGCCAGACTTTTTTTTTTTTTTTTTTTTTTTTTTTTTTTTTTTTTTTTTTTTTTTTTGAAAAACTAGCCGTTGGTGGTGGCAAATATAGCCGTTTTTTTTGAATTTGTACCCAAATTTTTTTATAAAAACCTCCTTATTCTTCCATATTTTCACACACTCTTCAAACCTAATTCACACCTCAAAAAACACTCATTTTTCTTTCATTATGGATCCAAACCATCCCCTCGGCGGAAGCACTTTAGACAATTATGAAGATTTTTTTAAAGACGACCGAGAGAGATATATTCGTTCGTATCAAGAGTATGAACAATATATGAATTTGTGTAATCAAGAAGCCGGTGGATCAAGATCGAGTCCTAAAAGGAGGGCATATATACCACGTCAACGAGAAACGGCGGCGGAACGTCTAATCGACGACTATTTCGGCGACGCAGAGATTGGTCCTGATTGAAATGTTATATGCATTGCATAAACAAAAACATGGACTCCCGGGAATGCTCGGGAGTATTGATTGTATGCATTGGGATTGGAAAAATTGCCCAAAAGCCTTAGCCCCTCAATTCAAAAGGCGTGGCCATAAATACCCAACTATTATGTTAGAAGCGGTTGCGGATCAACGGTTATGGATATGGCATGCTTATTTTGGGGTTCCTGGTGCAAATAATGATCTAAATGTTTTATATGGTTCTCCGTTATTTGATGATGAACTTGCCGGTACAGCTCCGGAATGCCCGTTTGAAGTAAATGGGCATGTGTACAACAAAGGTTACTATCTAGCCGATGACATTTATCCAACATGGTCCGTGTTTGTGAAAACGTTTTCTGTTGCAAGGTCTGAAAAAACGTTGAGGTTTAAAATAATTCAGGAAAGTTCTAGAAAGGATATCGAAAGAGCTTTCGGAGTCCTACAAGGTCGTTGGGGAATTATACGACAACCCGCACGTGCTTTCGAAATCAACGCTTTGACAAGGATCATGAATTGCTGTGTAATGTTGCATAACATGATATTGGAAGACGAAAAATACGTAGTGAATTTAAGAGATGTGTTCGTTGATCCAACGCCAGACATTACACGGGAATGGACCGAAAGATGTGATTTACATGTTCGAAAACACAAAGAACTCAGAGATAGCAAAATACACAACGATCTTCGAGATGACCTTGTGGAACATGTTTGGAGAAATTATAACTAGTTTGTAATTTTTATCTTTTTAAGTTTTTATGTTTTTTTTTATTGTAATGTTTTTTTTAATGAATAAAGTAATTTTAGAATATATTGTTTTTACATTTTATAAAAAAAAAAAAAAAAATGAGTTTGGCACCAGAAATTCTGGTGCCAACGGATACCCCAGAAATGTGGTGCCAAACATTTTCTGGTGCCAAACTCAAAAACTGATGACGTGGCAGTTTGGCACGAGAACGGCACGAGAGTTAACAGTGGTGCCAAACTCTCGTGCCGTTCTTGTGCCAAACTGCCACGTCAGCAGTTTTTGAGTTTGGCACCAGAAAATGTTTGGCACCACATTTCTGGGGTATCCGTTGGCACCAGAATTTCTGGTGCCAAACTCATTTTTTTTTTTTTTTTTTTTTTTTTTTTTATAAAATGTAAAAACAATATATTCTAAAATTACTTTATTCATTAAAAAAAACATTACAATAAAAAAAAACATAAAAACTTAAAAAGATAAAAATTACAAACTAGTTATAATTTCTCCAAACATGTTCCACAAGGTCATCTCGAAGATCGTTGTGTATTTTGCTATCTCTGAGTTCTTTGTGTTTTCGAACATGTAAATCACATCTTTCGGTCCATTCCCGTGTAATGTCTGGCGTTGGATCAACGAACACATCTCTTAAATTCACTACGTAATTTTCGTCTTCCAATATCATGTTATGCAACATTACACAGCAATTCATGATCCTTGTCAAAGCGTTGATTTCGAAAGCACGTGCGGGTTGTCGTATAATTCCCCAACGACCTTGTAGGACTCCGAAAGCTCTTTCGATATCCTTTCTAGAACTTTCCTGAATTATTTTAAACCTCAACGTTTTTTCAGACCTTGCAACAGAAAACGTTTTCACAAACACGGACCATGTTGGATAAATGCCATCGGCTAGATAGTAACCTTTGTTGTACACATGCCCATTTACTTCAAACGGGCATTCCGGAGCTGTACCGGCAAGTTCATCATCAAATAACGGAGAACCATATAAAACATTTAGATCATTATTTGCACCAGGAACCCCAAAATAAGCATGCCATATCCATAACCGTTGATCCGCAACCGCTTCTAACATAATAGTTGGGTATTTATGGCCACGCCTTTTGAATTGAGGGGCTAAGGCTTTTGGGCAATTTTTCCAATCCCAATGCATACAATCAATACTCCCGAGCATTCCCGGGAGTCCATGTTTTTGTTTATGCAATTCATATAACATTTCAATATCAGCTAAAGTGGGCTTCCTTAAATACTTCTCAACGTATAAAACATGTATGCATTTTGTAAAGTCGATTAAACATTGTCGTTGAGTTCGTTCGGCAATTTGCAAGTACTCATCAAACGCATCAGGCGCAGTGCCGTACGCTAATTGCCGTATAGCAGATGTGATCTTCAAAATAGGATCAATACTTTTACGACCGGTAGCATCATAACCATCTCTAAAAAATTGAAAGTATTTGGGAAGGGGCTGGGCATCATAACTTAGAATAGCATTAACTATTTTTTTAAAAAGTGTAGAGCTCATACGATACCTTCGTCGAAAATTCTCTTCTGGATATTTAGGACCAATCTCTGCGTCGCCGAAATAGTCGTCGATTAGACGTTCCGCCGCCGTTTCTCGTTGACGTGGTATATATGCCCTCCTTTTAGGACTCGATCTTGATCCACCGGCTTCTTGATTACACAAGTTCATATATTGTTCATACTCTTGATACGAACGAATATATCTCTCTCGGTCGTCTTTAAAAAAATCTTCATAATTGTCTAAAGTGCTTCCGCCGAGGGGATGGTTTGGATCCATAATGAAAGAAAAATGAGTGTTTTTTGAGGTGTGAATTAGGTTTGAAGAGTGTGTGAAAATATGGAAGAATAAGGAGGTTTTTATAAAAAAATTTGGGTACAAATTCAAAAAAAAACGGCTATATTTGCCACCACCAACGGCTACTTTTTCAAAAAAAAAAAAAAAAAAAAAAAAAAAAAAAAGCTGGCTGTTAAGTTTGGCGCGAGGGAGTTTGGCGCGACAGGGGTAACGGTGCGCCAAGCTTGGCGTCGCGCCAAAGGGTTTGGCACGAGCCAACAGCTCACCGTACCCCCTGCTCTTAGGCTCAAAGTTAATAATGGTTGTTTGGTAGACTATGATGGGCCCAAGGATTGGGTTTGTAGCATTTATATTCAGCATACAACAATCCGAGAGAGTAAGGTTGCGTTTGTTTTTTTGAAAACCTCTTAATAACATCTTAATCTGACTCAGTCAGACGCAATAATATGTTTGGACAAAAAATTGTGTTTGTTTTTAGCCTGTCATTAAGAGGCAATAAGAGACAGTCAAGATTAAGAGTGTTTGTTTTTTTTATGATCATTAAGCTAATAGGTAAAAACATCTTATTGAACTAGATGTTAAGGGGTGTCTTAACACCTTTTAATGTCTAACACCTTCAAATAATTTTACAAAAAACAAACACTTTTATATTAGTCAGATTCAGATTTCTCAACCACTTATTCATATTAAGTTGGAACCAGATTCAGATTTTTCAATCACACATTCACATTCAAATGTGCGAATCAGATTCAGACTTAGAGCCTCTTAATAAACAAACAACACTTAACATGGGTTTTGCCATTTTCTTTGATTAAGGGGGCCCTCTTACAACCCACATCACATATTCTTCCTTTGTTATTTTGTTTAATAATAAATCTTAATTTTAAATAATTTATCAAATTACAAATAATAATTTATCTATTTTATAATATATTTTCTCTCTCCTACATTAAATCCAAATCCAAATCCTAATCTATATTTTAATCCAAATTCAAATCTTAATCCTAAACCCACCTACAAACCAAACTGATGTTTCTATTCATAGAAACACAACAACTTTTCTTTTGAGGAACAGACGAACAGTGATGACAATTGTTCATCACTTTTCACCAACTCGTACTTGTCTTTGACTTTCTCGAGAATAAATTTTATTCCCCTCATTTGCTATCTTGAAAAATTCCGTCTAAATATTTAAGAGATATTTTTTAGCTAAGCTCTGTTGGTTGACTCAGAGAGCTGAAAGGATCATCAGAGCATTGTTAATCCTTGGTGGACCTTTGTCTTTGAGCGTCTAGTTCTTATACATACTAGTTGACTTTACATCAACTAAAGAGTATATTTTCAAGTTGTATTTAACTCGTTAACGATATCTCTGACGTGAACCTTGCTAAAAATGCTAACTTATTTCGTTATTAACTAGTTTTTTTATATTTAGTTTAATTTAATGAGAAATCATTGGTCACTGAATTTGCCGAACAAATTTCAACTTTATTCTTAAGTCAATAAGGTTTTCAAAAATTTATAACGATTCAAAATGCGTATTAACTTGCATTGTTCAAGTAATATACATTGGCCTATAAGTCTATAACTCATTTTGCTCTGAGGTATATGAATATTTTCTTGTGCTAAGAAAAGAAAAAACAATGAAGGAAATATAGATATCATCACACGTTTTATCTTAAATTTTTGACAGACGCATCTTTGACTCTATGCCCCGAAGTTCTGATAGCGTCCCCAACTTAGACGCCTTTATGTCACAACAACTTTATGACATATAAATTTATGATCACAATCTATCTACTTATATTCTAATGAACTTATTTGTCCCTCACTTTGATTACCACCAGATCATCTATACCCAAAGGTAGTCTTTTATCTTAAGTTATTTCTTAAATCTTATAGTTCAAGTTCGTTTGTTTCATTTTGATTCTAAGGCTTTTTGGTTTGTTTGTTGTAGAACCTGAGACTTCTGCTTATGCTTACTTGTTAGAAAACGGATCGGAGACTGTCAAAAGGTAAAATCTTTTTATCTCATTTAATGTTGTTTTTAAATAGTACATGTTAGTTTTTGGTAGTGAGGTAATTTTTCTAAACAATGTGTTGTACGTTTTGTGTTTCATGTTTTGTTAAGATGTTTGTTAATTACAAAACATGTAGTAAGTAAATGTTTGGTTTGGGTTATAAATTAAGGTTGTAGCTTAAGTGTTGACTTTGGTTAATAATGGTTGGTTGTTAAACGTAAGTTAAATTTTTGTGGGTTCATTATAAAAGTTGCAGATTTGTTTGTTGACATAGCTATAAAATTGAGTTTTCGTTTTTATTACAAAATTAAAAATAGAATGTGTTTGTTATATAAAGGGGTTGAAAATGTAGTTAATGATTTTTTTGTTATGAAGCTGGTTTAATGTTTCTTGTTAGAAAAGTGAATTAAAAGGGGTTAACATATTATTGTACCAAACATTACGTAATTTGACCAACTTTTCAAACTGTTATATGACTCTGACTTATTTGTAGTCTAGTAACTACAATTTGTATTTACTAGTAGGTTGTAAACTTGTTATCAATTCAAGCCGAGCTCAAGCTTAAGGTGGCTTGAGCTCGATTCAACGGCTCGAAGAAGCTTTAATCATCTAATTTTGAGCTCAAATCGAGTAATATTCGAATAAGGCTCGAGTTCGTCTCGAAAAGCTCAAATTTATACATAATATTGTATTCAATAGCCAAACTCATCAATAAAGTCAACAAAATACACGATGAACTAAAAAACATTAGAACATTGGGTTTAAAAAATCCTTCTACGATAAATATTTAATTATTCTACTAATATTCACATTAGCATTTAGTTTATATAAATATGTATAATAAAAATATGTATGTACACAAAAGCTCGATAAGAGCTCGAGCTATTGAAAGCTCAAGCTCGACTCGTTATGTGTTTCGAGCTTGTTTATTGGGCTCGGGCTCGAGTTCGATAAAAGCTCAACTCGATCGAGTCAAGCTCGAGCTCAAGTTCGAGTTACTTGATAAAAGGTTAGCTTGTTTGCGGCCCTAACTACAATGATTAGTTTTGATCTCTTCTTTGTAGATAAACTAGATTCTATAAAAGGTTTTAAATGATACTTTTCAAATGTGAAACTAGAAATAAACCATTTATTCTTCATTTCTTCTTGGTGTAATTCTGGGTTTTACTTTTGCAGATTTTTTAGCACTTGCATTTTCTCATTTTTGTTTCAGCGATTTTTTTTTAAAAGGCCATGTAGAGAGTTACTTTTTTCGCAGAGAACTAACTTTTCTGACATCTCAAATTTGGCCTAGTTGCTCGCTGCCTTATTAGCAGTGAAATAAAAGCAATACATGTGTTGCAACTAGGGGTGTTATTCTGGTTGACCCGGTCGGGTTCGGGTCAAATCGGGTCGGGTCAAATCGGGTCAAGCCCTAAAAGAACATACCCGAACCCGACCTTGTTTAGAACTCGATTAAACTCGGGTCGGGTCAATTCGGGTCGGGTCAATCGGGTCGGTCACTTCGGGTTCGGGGTCTACCCGAGTATTTTACATTGTAAAAGTGTTGTTGAGCCGGGTTAGTCGAGTTCGGGTCGGGTCAAGGCTAAAAAAACATACCCGAACCCGACTTTGTTTAGAACTCGGGTCAATTCGAGTTGACCCGATTGACCCGAATACAATTTTGAACCCGATTGACGCGACTGACACCCCTAGTTGCAACAAGGTTGAAAGTAAACAAACCCAACTTATACATAAGCAATTTCGCTGCTTAAAAACAACGATATCTTCCAACATGGCCCCACATCAAACGTTACTAAAAAAGAAAAAAATGCCACATAAACAAATTCGCTACTTCATGGCAGCAATTTACCTCCAACTGGGCCCACATCAAACGTTACCAAAAGAAAAAAAAATCATTTCGCTGCTACAAGGCAGCGATTTCCATCAAGAAATTTTATCCAAAAAAATGACTTCAGCTTTCGGTTTTAATGTGTTTAGGTTTAGTGTGTTTAGGGTTTAGAGTTTTGTGTGTGTTTAGGGTTTACGTTTAGGGTTTAGAGTGTTGTTTATAATAATGTTAACGAAAATGATTATTACAGTCTTTTTAATGTTATCGGAAATGTATATGCTTTATATAATTTGCTTTATTTTCTTATGCCGCCACTCGTGTATTTTCTTCGTATGACGCCACTCGAGAAATTGAATCACAAGAATGTGATTTATATAGTGTGGAATCCTATCAACTGTGTAAATGACAATATAATTTGATTAGTTTTTTTTAGCTTTTTATCAAGGAAAGTACGGCAACATCTTTCTAATAAACTTAAAAAATAGAATATATTACAAGGTGCATAAAATACATTACATATTAACTAAAAAAATAAGAAAAACACATAAACCATTCTACTTTGTTAAAAACCAAGGCGATTAAACCAGCTATTTGAATCCTGGATGTGCTGATCATCTAGATGTTGAGAGGCGTATTGTTGGGAATCATATTGTTGATACATTTGAGACGTGTATTGATGATCATTTGGATTTGGTTGCGTTGGATTTTGTTGAGATATGTTGAATGATGATTATGTGTGATGTTGATCATATGTTTGCGAAGGGTATAGGTTGTAGTGGTAAGTTTGTGACGCGTATTGGTTATGATCGAAAGTTTGCGTGTGGTATTGGTTTTGATCATAATGGTTTGTGGTTTATGTGTTTTGACCATGCCAAGGATATGTGTTTTGACCATATATTTGCGATAAGAATTGGTTGTTGCCCATAAAACTTTGATCAAGCAGATGATGCGGGTCGTAAGAAGGTGCAGTTTCACGTTGTTCATCTGTTGGAAATTCTTGTTGCTTTTGTTTATATTTGTTTACAGGCGGTTCAGGGACATATGATTTGTTGTAACGCTGACGATTGTGCACCGCTTCTTTACACCTGGTACAATACATAGTCTTTGGCTCCTCACCTTGAGATCGTATACGGTCTGTATTTTTTGGACGACCTTCCTGAGGGTTGTCCATTTTTGGAGAAGTAATAGGATGTATATGGACAATTTGAATTGACTCCGCGTAGGTTTCTTGATATTTTTCCTTTTTAAACCGGTCTTGTACATATTGCACACAATCTGTTAGACCCAAATATCTAGTAACAGCAATCACGTGACCACAAGGTATCCCGGAAAGCTGCCATTTCCGACATTCACGTTGACCGGTCGTAAAGTTGACTTCACAATTATATTTCCCACCAGAAACCTGATATTGGAATTCATTAATTCCGTATTCAACTCATGTGACGCTTTTCCTTTTTCTTTTTTCCACGTTATGCGCAGCCCAATCTGTGATTTCGTACTTCATTTTTGCTACACAAAAACGTAAATATAAATTAATTAATTTATTTTCTATCAAGGTAAACGTTTAATAAATACTATCTGTATTAAACAAAAAAGACCTGCAACTTCTCGACGTGTAAAATATCACTTATGCACCATACTTAGATATGTGTCGGTCAACATTGTGACTGGTAGGTTTCTGTACAATACGGTACACACATTAAGAGATTTGACACTGTTAGATGTACTGTAATTTTAACAACTACGTGGGCAATGCGCTCTAAACCAACGTGTAGGATCATCCTCCATTAGCTTGCGGTGCGCTTCAGGTTGAACAGACAGGAGTATGCTCATTTTTCTTTGCCACTCATCTGGTGTATACGGATTGCATATGCTCCAGTATAGACCTTTTACTTTTTTTATTTTTCCAGGAAAGGTTCATCATTAGATGACGACAACATATAGCCGACGGAAACTCATTCCTTACTGCCAAAGCTATTGCAGGATGCCTATTAGATATGATAACCATATTGGGGTTATCGCCTATGCACTCTCTAAGTACTGACATCCACCATGACCAACAATCTCAAATCTCCAATCTCCCTCTGCATATACCGTAAGCAATAGGCACAATTTGGTTGTTCCCGTCCATCCCTACAACTAGCAAATTTGTACCATAGTAAAGACCCTTTAAATGCGTTGCGTCCACTATAAGTAGTGGGCGAAGATGGTTCACGAATGTGCGCAACTGAATATAAACAAGTTTTAAAAGTATTTTAGCAAACGTGTTGTCATGTATTTATATTAAAAAATGAACAAGACTTACCGATGCACCAATGGCAATGAATAAATTTTCGAAAACTCCTTCATTGTTTGTCTTGATTCGTGTGACCGTCCCTGAGTTTTTTTTCTAAGTTGTGACAATAATACGGTAGCATTTGAAACGATTCTAATGGTGAACGTCTTAACATTTGTAACACATAATCCTTCCATCTCCATGCTTGTTGGTAAGATATAGATGTTTTATATTGTGCCATGATATCTTTTTGTATATCTCTCCTTTTCAAATCATGGCTACCATCTTCTAATTTATCTTTCATAATGTAAGCAATAACTTTTTTGTTTGCATTTCGATGGTTAGGATATGTTTGAGTTCTAGGACACGTGTGAATATCATTCATCTTTTTAATTTGAAAAACATCTTAATTTGTCCAACGTCTGGCATTAATAAACCATGCACATTGTTCATAATTAACGCATCTAATGTTATAAGTATCCGGATTACTTTTTTTGGAAATAAATTCGTAACCATCTTCTAAAGTTTTCAACCTATACGCCAAGTCTAGATCGGCCTTATTTAAAAACAAATTACCGACTTTTACTTCAGTTTTTTTATTATTATAATCTTTTGTAGGCATAGGGTTTGATGTGTAAAAAGGTGTTTTAGGAATTTCAGGCATATGCTTAAAAACATTGTCCAATTATGGTTAACGTGGTGTAGGTTTTGATTTACGTCATCAAGACAATCATTTGCATCATTTTCATGTTCGTTATCTGAATCGAACGCAAATGATGACCCTGGTTTTGTGAAATTTGCCTCATGTTTATAACCAGAGTCATAGTTTTGAAAATCATTTGTGTCGACATTCAGAGATGTACCATCATTAGATGGGCAAATGTTTTCATCTACTTTTAGGTGATCAAAAAAATTATAAAACGCTGGCACTTGCTGGGTTGACCCAAAATTTGCTGTTTCTTCCATTTTTTAGTTTGAGAAACATACAAATGTACAAATTCACCGGGAGACTCTGAAGCACATTGAACAAAAAAGTTTACCTCATTGTCATCTGTAATATCGAGTAGAAAGTCAGCTGAATGGACTTTCACCTTTAAATTTACCTGGTCATTTTGATTCAATTTAAACTTGTTCACCACCATTTCAACTAACTCTGAATATGTTATATTATGATACATACTGACACCGAACATTTGAATCTATTTAAATAAAAATCCATTTTCTTTTTAATTATTGTGAAGATGTGTATACATTCAATTTCGTAGATGTGTTATATATAGTGTAGTATTAACATGTGTGCTTGCAAAAAAGTAACTGCCCCAAACCCATTGGTCACACCTATGATGAATAAACTACCTAGACACATCCTTTTATGTCATATTTCGTGCAAAAAAAATGTGATTAAAAAAAGTTCATTGACTAGTCACATTAATGTCATATTTCGTGTGTAATATTAAGTGATAAAAAATATTCAGTCACATCCATGTTTGTATATACTAGTCAATATGTGATGTATTTAGTGTCATTGAATTGTCAAATGTCCAAATTTTGTCAAATTTCGTATAAAAAAATATGTGATGTATTCATTGTCATTGACATGTCCAAATGTTGTCATATTTGTAATAAAAATATGTGAATAATCACATGGATGTGCTATAATCTTCATCTATTTAACGACAATCTTTTAGGTTAATGTTTACTCATAATCATTCACTAACAAATTCTTCTCAATTCTTTAAAAATGTCGGACAACATGTCTTTCGACCTTCAAATTGATGAATAAACTTCCAGTTAAGTCTCTATTACAGTTTCGTAGTGTGTCAAAGAGATGGAAGTCAACCATAGACTTTTCCGACTTCATTCGTCGTTATGGTTTTCGCGAGACGGATATGTGTTGTTTTAATTTAACTGATATGCAAGTTCCTGTAGGTTTTAGGTTTTTAGTAGATGATAATCTAGCCTTTACGCCTCTACAAACTAATTTAAATCTTCCAACTCTTAAGCCAATTGCTACTTCAGAAGGTGTTTGGTGCTTTTCATGAGGTTCTAATATGTGTCTTGTTATTTGAAACCCATAAATTAAAAAATCTTTAAGTATATTTGTCCCTTATTTGACAACTCAACTTGATCATCCAAAAATGGTCTTTGGTTTTGGTGTACGTCACGACACTTTAGACCCAACCTTTTTAAAGATTAATTACTCGTTCAACATCCAATGTGTCAGTCTTTACATTGAGCTCGAATCGTTGGACCAATCTTGAGAATGACTGTTTGCCCCGTCAATCAATCAAAATAAAACGGTATGGTCATGCAGTAGTGGGTGGCGAATTTTTCTGGGTCAGTTATGAAAAGTTTTATAGTGATGATGGTAGTTTACAAAAAAGTTACATGCTTATTTCATTTGATGTAGTTACTCATCATTTTCATGTACTAGACATACCTAGAGAGATAAGGTTCATGATTCCACCTCCGTTCTATATTTCCCAGCTAGGAACCTCTCTCGTAAATTCAGGAAGTTTCATTCAAGATGAGAGAAAGTATATGTCTGCTTGGGTGTTAGAAATTGTTGGTGTTATTTTAACATCGTGTGAAGTGCTATTCACATTCCATTCACAATTGATCATGTGGTAAAATTACTTGGATTTAGTAAGAATGTGGAGCCAATAGTTGAAACTAATAGCAACCAATAGACATATCACTTACTACAAATTTACGACCGAACTACTCAGGAGTTTCAAAACATGGGTATTGAAGCTAATGGTGGCTCGTTTTTCGTTGGGCCATACAAAGAATCACTAATTCTTCATACTCAATCTCATTGTCATTGATTAGTTTGTGTGTTTGGCTTTATCAATAAATGTCTTCCATGATCATATTGTTTTTAGTGTTGTTTTGTATGTTTCAAGTTATTTCAATTGCACTAGTTTTTCTAACTATTTAATGAAACTTGTTTATGTTTTATGTTCTAAGTTTTTTACCATTCTATTAGTGCATGAGCAATTTAGTTTTATTAATATGTCATACATTTGACAATTTCATTACAATTATTAGGCTACATACAATAAGGGGGAACGAATCGATCAATTAAAACTTTGAGAGATCGTGGTCTTTTAGGCGATCTAGATCGCCCCATTTCGTCCTTGTTTGCTTTTTCTTTTCTTTTCAGTCCTTTTTCCTTTTGATACGGAAGTGAAAATACATTAAACATTAAAGTGAAAACACAAATTACATATTAATACAAACTACGATACGGTAATGAAAATGAAACTACAAATTACAACGAAAAGTTTGAGTTTTCACCCTCGTCCCAATATTCTACAAAAAACTCAGCAATCTTGTCCTCTTCATACTCTCTTTCCAGGATGTCAAACAAGTTGTCTAATGGTATTGGGATTCCCTTGCTTCCTGCTCCATACGAGCAGCTTCCTCTCGTAGTTCTCTTTCTTCTGTTTCTCTCCGAACTTTCTCATCCTGCTCAAGTAGTCAGAGTTGATCCTCAGTAAGAATAAACTGATTAGGTTGGTGTTCCACAACCGATGGAGTTTAACCGGTTCATTTCCGTTTGGAATACCGGAAAGATATCTTCCGGTGAAGTGTTAACCGGTTCATTTTCCGTTGGGTTGGAGTTGGGGAATTGTTGTGAGAAGTCGTGTTCACTAGGGAATTGTTGTGAAAAGTCGTGGTGACTGGGGAATTTTTGTGAGAAGTTTTGAAGCTCGGGGAATTGTTGTGAGAAGTCTTTGTGAGACATTTTGTTGAAAAAATGTGATAAGAAATTTTCTCTTAGTGTGAGTTGTGTGTGTGATAAACAATGCAGAGTATGTGGTTATATATAGGAAACTTCTTGAGACATATTGCATATGTTTAAATGTGATAAAAGATATTCACAAGATTATGATAATATACTCGTGTAAAGATCTATGTGATTTATAGATTGTCATGTCAAATGCATGTCCTTATATTGTTACTGACATGACTAAAAGTTGTCATATAATTATTAAATGTTGTCATATTTCGTGTAAAGATCTATGTGATTTATAGATTGTCATTGAATTGTCAAATGCATGTCCCTATATTGTTACTAACATGAATAAAAGTTGTCATATAATTATTAAATGTTGTCATATTTCGTGTAAAACACTATGTGATCTATACACTATATATATAACATCCAAAAGAACTCTAATAAACATAAACTTTAACAAGTCAATACCAATATAAATCAGTCTAACAAACATACCAATGGCCGCTAGTTTTCAGAAATTCAAATGTAAGTTACATTTCAATGACAATGAGAGTGGTGTCATTATGTACAGCGACATGACATACTCATTCTTAGTTGAATTGTTGGTGAACAAATTCGAGTTGGGTCCAAATAAGCAACTCAATTTGTCCTATAGGCCAAGTCCTTTAGATACTCTGATGGAGATTAAAGACAAAAACGAGGTTTCTTTATTGGTTACGTGTACTTGTGGTTCCCCTAATGGTATAATACATTTGTACATTGATCAACCCGGAGAAAATGCAACTACTATAGGACAAACACGGATAATACCCAGTCTAGCGGGTATTCTTTAATTGGCAAAGCTCCGCAAAAATACAGACATTACGGAAGGTGGCCCTTCGTCTGTAATGCCAACCCAAGAGTATGTCAGGAAAATAATGGAGGATGCGTCTGAAGATGATCATTTTACGCATGACCCATGGCTAAGCACAATTGAGTATCTAAATGCTTTTGGGATCACGGTAGATGCTTGTCTAGGCGATATGAAAACGTTTTGTAAAAAAGGGAAGCTTGGACTTGTTGTAGCTGTTATCAAGTCTTGCACACCAAATTTAATTGGTGAGCTAACATTTACACTCAAAGATTCATCGGGAATAATGTGTGGTACAATTCATCACAAAGTCCTTGAAGAGGATAAGGGTTATGTAAAGTCTATTAGTGTCGGTGTTGTTTTGATACTAAAGAACGTCTCAGTGTTCACACCAAAATCACAGAATCCTTCACTCAACATCATTTTGAAAAACATTGTTGAGGTTTACCACAAGGATAATGTTTATTACTTTATGAATTAAACTTTGGTGTCTTTTTTTTTTTTTTGTAACTTTTTTTAATTTCATTGAGTGATGTTTAAATTTGACTTCAGTTTTTTATGTTGTATTATATATGTTTCTATATAACTCATTTACTTTTTTCATTTAACTCGTCTACAAATCGTTAATTACCAAGGCTATAACTTGTTATACAAAATATACAGAAATATTCATTTGGTACGCGTAGATAAAGAAAAATATATAAAAGTTCAACTAATCATATCTACAATACCTTAGTATCCTTACACCGGCTACGAAAAAAATTATCAGCCATGCTTGCTCTAAACTGTTTAAAAAAGGTTGAAGGATCAGGAATAATCGGTGGTAGGATACTATTAAAACAAAATTATTGTATAAGCCAACATGTTATCACTCCACAATCTGTTGTATTTGCTTGTTGCGGAGTCAGGAACCAGTTTTCGAAATCGTTGTAGGAGTATGCAAAGTTAAATGGTTGGCGTCTAGTAACCTAAAAATACCCTTGGATTTCCAAAGTTTCGTTCAACACTTTGGTCCTCACAACAATATATTTACGCAAATAATCCTTTCGATCTTCACTCTGCAACGGGTCAAAAACCGTAATACAGGAATTAGCGAGATTTACAACAGCAGCCACCCAGTGATTGTCTTCGGCATGAATGGGCATAAACACCTATAAAAATAAAATCATCAACTTATATAAAATTAAAAAACTTAAAATATTAAACATATTGAAATTATTAAACTCAAATACTTACCATATCTACCTCATCCCAAGAACAGTTCGGACATGTCCGCCCACTCAAATTCCCTGCAATTCACTATCAGTTACAAGTAAGAAGACCGATGTTGAGCCTGGAACATACGATGATGTCGTAGATTTCGCTATTGTCCAACGATAACCATCTTTCCTAAGACGAATTAGAAGCTCCATCCAGGCATTAATATGCTAATTCAAATAAAAAAATAAAATATTATTTGGCATTCTATAAACAAGATTATTCAAATACAATTTAAACATTTAATAATAAACTTACATCATCTGACAACCAAACATCACTTTTACCCGTACACGCAAAAGGGACAAGATCTCTCCAAAACTGTGTCTCGCATCGATAACCTAATATATGGCAATCCAAGAATATAGGTACCACGTTAACTGGCATGGGCTCATAGTTATTACGCCTAACCTAAATAGCCAAAAATAAAATACAGTATCAATAGAAAGCTATTAATCAATGTTAAAAAATATATTCATGTAGTGTTACGATTATCTTAGCATGGTCGACGTTATAAAATGAAACACTCTCCCGTATAATTAGACCATAAAATCACAGGATCGCCATCTGCATCATCAACATAATTTACAAGATCAAAAGGTGGAATGTTGGTTGTACTCGCCTTATTCTTACTCTTTCCCGTCCGTTTCTTAGGCATCACGGTAGTTGGTGGCAATGACTCGTACAGGTTCCTCCCAAGATGTCCAGGACGGACATTTCTCTTTTTACGATTAATAGCACCCTAACAAAAATAAATAATCATTTCTTAGTTACAAATAGTTAGTACTATGCAAGAAAATGGGAAAAAGGTATAAATTTATGTAAGTATGAATATACCGGGATGACACGGCTAGCTACAGGGGCGTGTGATGGACCATCTTGTTGCGGATTGTTACCGGACCATGGAACAAATCCTTGTTGTGCCATAGGAGTACCGTTTATCAGCTGCTGAAAAGAAGGCGTGGCCACCTGTGGCGACGGGTGAGAAAGCCCGTCAAAGAAAGAACTAGCTGGCGGTTTAGAAAATTCTGGACCAGCCTGCGTTAAGCCTTACATACAATATTATAATGGTTAGTCATTTTTTAAACAACTAAGAAATTACTTGCAGAAAAAAAAGAATAAGAATATATCTGCGCGTTCGGAAACCCACTAAATCCACTAACACCACAATGTTCATCTACAAAGGTCTGTCTTGTAGGTATTTCCTGTCTCATCCCCCATGGCTGGGAGTGCTTTAATTTTATAACGTAATAATTAACAACTATTATTTCGTCTATATATATATATATATATATATATATATATATATATATATATATATATATATACTTAAAATTCTAAAAATTTACCTGCAAGTAACCGTAGATTAGTTGGAGCATTTTCTTGTGTTCTTGTATCTTCGCATCCTGAGCCTTTCTCATTTTCTCGTGTTCCTATATCATCGCTTCCTGAGCCTTTCTCAAGTTCTCTTGTTCCATCAAATGTAGATATAAGTATGTTGGAACTTCGTCATGGTTGTGTTGGTCTGTAGGCGGTGGTATTGGTGGTGGTTCGATACTACGTCCATCGAAGAATGCTCTGCTATCAACCCACCAATACCGTTTAGACTCATTTTGATCAGGTATGAGTCTGAGCGTAGGTTGCGTTTCATATAAAGTATATATAATATCAACAAAAAACAATATTGTTATGATATACCAACAACTAAAGGGTGTGCTTAAATAACAACTCACCAAAAAACCATCGAGCTTACTGCGTTGAAACCTCATCTTGTAACGCCAAGCACAAGCTCTAGGATAGCTCTCTTCCTCACGATTAAAATTCTCGTAAGCCCCGACTCGATAACTCTCCAATATCCAAGTCTAAAAAAAATTAATTGATTAATTTCTTTAACATTATACGTATGCATAAACAACAAAAAGTAACAACAGGCATACCTTAAAGGCTCATGTAAAGCCCATCAATGTATACTTCGGGTTCTTTACTTTACCTTTAGCATCGGGCGGTAGCGGTGACTTCGCAAAGAAAACTTCAACACGTTTACCTATCGCACCAGCTAACTGACTGTACAATGTCGGCCATACATACGAACCCCAAGGATAGATGTTCCACGCATCTAAATTATCAACTAAGCTCATGCACCAATCCGAGAGTACGTACTTAAAATCATGACCTAACAACACCAACTCCAACAAGCCTACCAAATTAAGGCGAACGACATCGATATCTATAAGTTTATCAAAGTCGTTGCTAAAAATCTTATCATGAAACATTCCAGCAGTTATCGTACAACTATCATACGTTGATTCAAAGACACGTCTCCTAAAAGGAGTAGGTTGACCTTTAAATCTGTCTATAAAATCAACCCCAAATATCAACCCGGTCACTAGACAAAACTCCTCTCTACCAAATTTTAACTCAAAACCTCTTACATGATAAGTTAATAGAACGACATTCGTGTCTCCCGGGGCAGGTTCCTCTTGGCATAAACTAAAGTAATGTAGTAGAATACACGTCTCTTGCATTTCGTCTAAATCAAACAACCATCCGAAACATGTATCTCTAAACATTACTTCCTTATTGGTACCTCTAAATTTCCTCTTAATGTGTCAAAGCAATTTTAACTTACTTCTACATGTAAGGTCAACGGCAAAATCCTAAAATAAGTTAAAGTTGCTTAGGATTTTGCCGTTGACCCTACATGTAAAAGTAATTTAAAATTGCTTCGACACATTAAGAGAAAATTTAGAGGTACCAATAAGGAAGTAGTGTTTAGAGATACATGTTTCAGATGGTTGTTTGATTTAGACGAAATGCAAGAAACGTGTATTCTACTACATTACTTTAGTTTATGCCAAGAGGAACCTGCCCCGGGAGTCACGGATGTCATTTCATTGACTTATCATGTAAGAGGTTTTGAGTTAAAATTTGGTAGAGAGGAGTTTTGTCTAGTGATCGGGTTGAGATTTGGGGTTGATTTTAAAGACAGATTTAAAGGTCAACCTACTACTTTTAGGAGATGTGTCTTTGAATCAACGTATGATAGTTGTATGATAATTTTTGGATTGTTGCATGATAAGATTTTTAGCAATGACTTTGATAAACTTATAGATATCGATGTTGTTCACCTTAGTTTGGTAGGCTTGTTGGAGTTGGTGTTGTTAGGTCATGAGTTTAAGTACGTACTCCCGAATTGGTGCATGAGATTAGTAGATAATTTAGATGCGTGGAACATCTATCCTTGGTATTCGTATGTATGGCCGACATTGTATAGTCAGTTAGTTGGTGCAATAGATGAACGTGTTGAAGCTTTCTTTGCAAAGCCACCGCCCGACGCTAAAGGTAAAGTAAAGTACGCGAAGTATACGTTGATGGGCTTTACATGGGCCTCTAAGGTATGCATATTGTTACTTTTTGTCTTTTATGCATACGTATAATGTTAAAGAAATTAATCAATTAATTT
Source organism: Chrysanthemum seticuspe (assembly GCA_019973895.1). Taxonomy (NCBI): domain Eukaryota; kingdom Viridiplantae; phylum Streptophyta; class Magnoliopsida; order Asterales; family Asteraceae; genus Chrysanthemum; species Chrysanthemum seticuspe. The sequence continues at coordinate 263,416,637 of BPTQ01000001.1, forward strand.
TTTTTAGACTTGGATATTGGAGATTTATCGAGTCGGGGTTACGAGTATTTTAATCGTGATGAAGAGAGCTATCCTAGAGCTTGTACTTGGCGTTACAAGATGAGGTTTCAACGCAGTAAGCTCGATGGTTTTTTTGTGAGTTGTTATTTAAGCACGCCTTTTAGTTGTTGGTATATCATAACAATATTGTTTTTTGTTGATATTATATATACTTTATAGGAAACGCAACCTACGCTGAAACTCATACCTAATTAAAATGAGTCCAAACGTGATTGGTGGGTTGATATTAGAGCATTCTTTGATAGACGTAGTATGGAACCACCACCAATACCCCCGCCTACAGACCAACACGGCCATGACGAAGTTCCAACATACTTATATCAACATTTGATAGAACAAGAGAACTTGAGAAAGGCTCAGGAAGCGATGATATAGGGACACGAGAAAATGAGAAAGGCTCATGATGCTAAGATACAGGAACATGAGAAAATGCTCCAACTAATCTACGGTTACTTGCACGTAAATTTTTTGAATTTGAAGTATATATAGACGAAATAATAGTTAATTATTACGTTATAAAATTAAAGAACTCCCAGCCATGGGGGATGAGACAAGAAATACCTACAAGACCGGCCTTTGTAGATGAACATTGTCGTGTTACTGGATTTATTGGGTTTCCGAACGCGCAGGTATATTTTTATTCTCTTTTTCCTGCAAATAGTTTCTTATTTGTTTAAAAAATGACTTACCATTCTAATATTGTAGGTAGGGCTTCGTGCATGCTGATCCAGGATTTTCTAACCCGCTAGCTAGTTCTTTCTTAAACGGGCTTTCTCACCCATCGCCACTGGTGGCCACGCCTTCTTTTCAGCAGCAGATAAACGGTGCCCATATGGCACAATAAGGATTTGTTCCTTGGTCGGGTAACAATCCGCAACAAGATGGTCCATCACATGCCCCTGTAGCTAGCCGTGTCATCCCGGTAAATTCATACTTACATAAATATATACATTTTTCCCATTTTCTTGTATAGTACTAATTATTTGGAACTAAGAAATGATTATTTATTTGTGTTAGGGTGCTAGTAATCTTGAAAAGAGAGATGTTCGTCCTGGACCTCTTGTGAGGAGCCTGTACGAGCCGTTGCCACCAACTACTGTGATACCTAAGAAACATATGGTAAAGAGTAAGAATAAGGTGAGTACAACCAACATTCCACCTTTTGATATTGTAAATGATGTTGATGATGCAGATGGCGATCATGTGATTTTACGGTCTAATTAAATGGGAGAGTGTTTCATTTTATAACGTCGACCCTGCTAAGATAATCGTAACACTACACGAATATATTTTTTAACATTGATTAACAGCTTTCTATTGATATTGTATTTTACTTTTGGCTATTTAGGTTAGGCGTAATAACTATGAGCCCATATCGAGTTTTCTGCAAAACCTGGTACCTATATTCTTGGATTGCCATATATTGGGTTATCGATGCAAGACATAGTTTTGGAGAGATCTTGTCCCTTTTGCGTGTACGGGTAAAAGTGATGTTTGGTTGTGAGATGATGTAAGTTTACTATTAAATGTTTAAATTGTATTTGAATAATCTTGTTTATAGAATGCCAAATAATATTTTTTTTATTTGAATTAGCATATTAATGCCTGGATGGAGCTTCTAATTCGTCTTAGGAAAGATGGTTATCGTTGGACAGTAGCAAAATCTACGACATCATCGTATGTTCCAGGCTCAACATCGGTCTTCTTACTTGTGACTCATAGTGAATTGCAGGGAACTTTGAGTGGGCGGACACGTCCGTACTGTTCCTGGGATGAAGTAGATATGGTAAGTATTTGAGTTTAATAATTTTAATACGTTTAATATTTTAAGTTATTTAATTTTATATAAGTTGATGATTTTATTTTTATAGGTGTTTATGCTCATTCATGCCGAAGACAATCACTGGGTGGTTGCTGTTGTAAATCTCGCTTATTCTTGTATTACGCTTTTTGACCCGTTGGAGAGTGAAGATCGAAATGAATATTTGCGTAAACATATTGTTGCGAGGACCAAAGTGCTGAACGAAACATTGGAAATCCAAGGGTATTTTCAGGTTACTAGACGCCAACCGTTTAACTTTGCATACTCCTACAACGATTTCGAAAACTGGTTCCTGACCCCGCAACAAGCAAATACAACGGATTGTAGAGTGATAACATGTTGGCTTATACAACAATTTTGTTTTAACATTATCCTACCACCGATTATTCGTGATCCTTCAACCTTTTTTAAACAGTTTAGAGCAATCATGGCTGATGTTTTTTTATCGTAGCCGGTGTGAGGATACTAGATATTGTGGATATGATTACTTGAACTTTTATATATTTTTCTTTATCTACGCGTACCAAATGAATATTAATGTATATTTTGTATAACAAGTTATAGCCTTGGTAATTAACGTTTTTTAGACGAGTTAAATGAAAAAAAAAGAGTAAATGAGTTATATAGAAACATAAATAATATAACATAAAAAACTGAAGTCAAATTTAAACATCACTCAATAAAATTTAAAAAAGTTACGAAAAAAAGACACCAAAGTTTAATTCATAAAGTAATAAACGGTATCCTTGTGGTAAACCTCAACAATGTTTTTCAAAGTGATGCTGAGGGAAGGATTGTGTGATTTTGGTATGAACAATGAGATGTTCTTTAGTATCAAAACAGCACCGACACTAATAGACTTTACATAACCCTTATCCTCTTTAAGGACTTTGTGATGAATTATACCAGACATTATTCCCGATGGATCTTTGAGTGTAACTGTTAGCTCACCAATTGAATTTGGTGTACAAGACTTGATAACATCTACAACAAGTCCAAGCTTCCCTTATTTACAAAACTTTTTCATATCGCCTAGACAAGCGTTTACGGTGATGCCGAAAGCATTTAGATACTCAATTGCGCTTAGCCATGGGCCATGCGTAAAATGATCATCTTCAGACGCATCCTCCATTATTTTCCTGACAAACTCTTGGGTTGGCATTACAGACGAAGGGCCACCTTCCGTAATGTCTGTATTTTTGCGGAGCTTCGCCAATTGAAGAATACTCGTTGGACCGAGTATTCTCCGTATTTGTCCTATAGTAGTTGCATTTTCTCTGGGTTGATCAATGTACAAATGTATTATACCATTAGGGGAACCACAAGCACACGTAACAAATAAATAAACCGTGTTGTTGTTTTTAATCTCCATTAGTGTATATGATGGACTTGGCCTATAGGACAAATTGAGTTGCTTATTTGGATCCAACTCGAATTTGTTTACCAACAATTCAACTAAGAATGAAAATGCCATGTCGTTGTACATAATGACACCACTCTCTTTGTCATTGAAATGTAACTTACATTTGAATTTCTGAAAACTAGCGGCCATTGGTATGTTTGTTAGACTGATTTATATTGGTATTGACTTGTTAAAGTTTATGTTTATTAGAGTTCTTTTGGATGTTATATATATTGTGTATAGATCACATAGTGTTTTACACGAAATATGACAACATTTAATAATTATATGACAACTTTTATTCATGTGAGTAACAATATAGAGACATGCATTTGACAATTCAATGACAATCTATAAATCACATAGATCTTTACACGAAATATGACAAAATTTAATAATTACATGACAACTTTTAGTCATGTCACTAACAATATAAGGACATGCATTTGACATGACAATCTATAAATCACATAGATCTTTACACGAATATATTATCATAATCTTGTGAATATATTTATCACATTTAAACATATGCAATATGTCTCAAGAAGTTGCCTATATATAGCCACATACTCTGCATTGTTTATCACACACACAACTCACGCACACAGAGAAAATTTCTTATCAAATTCTCTCAACAAAATGTCTCACAAAGACTTCTCACAACAATTTCTCGAGGTTCAAAACTTCTCACAAAAATTCCCCGGTCACCACGACTTCTCACAACAATTCCCCAGCTCCAACCCAACGAAAAATGAACCGGTTAACACTCCACCAGAAGATATCTTTCCGGTATTCCAAACGGAAAATGAGCCAGTTAAACTACACCGGTTGTGGAACACCAACCCAATCAGTTTATTCTTACTGAGGATCAACTCCGACTACTTGAGCAGGATGAGGAAGTCAGGAGAGAAACAAAAGAAAGAGAACTACGAGAGGAAGCTGCTCATATGGAGAAGGAAGCAAGGGAAGCCCAATACCGTCAGACAACTTGTTTGACATCCTGGAAAGAGAGTATGAAGAGGACAGGATTTTTGAGGCTTTTGCAGAATATTGGGACGAGGGTGAAAACTCAGACTTTTCGTTGTAATTTGTAGTTTCATTTTCATTACCATATCGTAGTTTGTATTAATATGTAATCCGTGTTTTCACTTTTTTAATGTATTTTCACTTCCGTATCAAAAGGAAAAAAGGACTGAAAAGAAAAAAAAAACAAACAAGGACGAAATGGGGCGATCTAGATCGCCTAAACGACTATGATCTCCCAAAATTTTCAATTGATAGATTCAATCCTCCTTATTGTGTGTAGCCTAATATTTGTAATGGAATTGTCAAATTTATGACATATTAATTAAATTAAATTGCTCATGCACTAATAGAATGGTAAAAAACTTAGAACATAAAATATAAACAAAGTTTCATTAAATAGTTAGAAAAACTAGTGCAATTGAAATAATTTGAAACATAGAAGACATACACTAAAAACAATATGATCATGAAAGACATTTATTGATAAAGCCAAACACACAAACTAATCAATGACAATAAGATTGAGTATGAAGAATTAGTGATTCTTTGTATTGCCCAATGAAAAACGAGTCGCTATTAGCTTCAATACCCATGTTTTGAAACTCCTGAGTAGTTCGGTCGTAGATTTGTAGTAAGTGATATGTTTGTTGGTTGCTCTTAGTTTCAACTATTGGCTCAACATTCTTACTAAATCCAAGTAATTTTTCCACATGATCAATTGGGAATGGAATGGTGAATATCACTTCACACGATGATAAAATAACACCAACAATTTCTAACATCTAAACAGACATATATTTTCTCTCATCTTGAATTTAACTTCCTCAAACTATTCGAGCCCAATGTAAAGACTGACACATACCATGGTCCTTGGAATTTGAACGAGTAATTAATCATTAAAAAGGTTAGGTCTAAAGTGTCGGGACGTACACCAAAACCAAAGACCATTTTTGGATGATCAGGTTGAGTTGTCAAATAAGGGACAAGTATACCTAAAGATTTTTTTATTGATGGGTTCCAAATAACAAGACACATATTAGAACCGCATGAAAAGCACCAAACACCTTCTGAAGTAGCAATTGGCTTAAGAGTTGGAAGATTTAAATTAGTTTGTAGAGGCGTAAATGCTAAATTATCATCTACCAAAAACATAAAACCTACAGGACCTTGCATATAAGTTAAATTAAAACATCACATATCCGTCTCACGAAAACCGTAACAACGAATGAAGTCGGAAAAGTCTATGGTCGACTTCCATTTCTTTGACACACTACGAAACTGTAATAGAGACTTAACTGGAATTTTAGTCATGATATCAATTTGAAGGTCGAAAGGCATGTTGTCCGACATTTTTAAAGAATGGAGAAGAATTTGTTAGTGAATGAGTTTGAGTAAACATTAACCTAAAAGATTGTCGTTAAATAGATGAAGATTATAGCACATCCATGTGATTATTCACATTTTTTTTATATAAATATATGACAACATTTGGAGATGTCAATGACAATGAATACATCACATATTTTTTTACACGAAATATGACAACATTTGGACATTTGACAATTCAATGACAGTAAATACATCACATATTGACTAGTATATACAGACATGGATGTGACTGAATATTTTTTATCACTTAATATTACACACGAAATATGACATTAATGTGACTAGTTAATAAACTTTTTTTTGATCACATATTTTTTTGCACGAATAATGACATAAAAGGATGTGTCTAGGTACTTTATATGTCATAGGTGTGACCAATGGGTTTGGGGCAGTTACTTTTTGCAAGCACACATGTTAATACTACACTATATATAACACATCTACGAAATTGAATGTATACACATCTTCACAATAATTAAAAAGAAAATAGATTTGAATTTAATTAAATTCAAATGTTCGGTGTCATTATGTATCATAATATAACCTATTCAGAGTTAGTTGAAATGGTGGTGAACAAGTTTAAATTGAATCAAAATGACCAGGTAATTTTAAAGGTGAAAGTCCATTCAGCTGACTTTCTACTCGATATTACAGATGACAACGAGGTAAACTTTTTTGTTCAATGTACTTTAGTATCTCCTGATGAATTTGTACATTTGTATGTTTCTCAAACTAAAAAAAAATGGAAGAAACAACTTTTGGGTCAACCCAGCAAGTGTCAACGTTTTATAAGTTTTTGGATCACCCAAAAGTAGATGAAAACATCGGCCCATCTAATGATGGTCCATCTCTGAATGTCGACACAAATGATTTTCAAAACTATGACTTTGGTTATAAACATGAGGAAAATTTCACAAAACCAAGGTCATCATTTGCTTTCGATTCAGATAACGAACATGAAGATGATGCAAATGATTGTCTTGATGACGTATATCAAAACCTGCACCGCGTTAACCATAATTGGACAATTTTTTTAAGCATATGCCTGAAATTCCTAAAACACCTCTTTACACATCAAAACCTATGCCTACAAAGGATTATAATAAAAAAAAACTGAAGTAAAAGTCGGTAATTCTTTTTTAAATAGGGCCGATCTAGACTTGGCGTATAGGTTGAAAGCTTTAAAAGATGGTTACGAATTTATTTCCAAAAAAAGTAATCCGGATACTTATAACATTAGATGCGTCAATTATGAACAATGTGCATGGTTTATTAATGCCATACGTTGGACAAATTCAGATGTTTTTCAAATTAAAAAGATGAATGATATTCACATGTGTCCTAGAACTCAAACATATCATAACCATCGAAATGCAAACAAAAAAGTTATTGCTTACATTATGAAAGATAAATTAGAAGATGGTAGCCGTGATTTGAAAGGGAGAGATATACAAAAAGATATCATGGCACAATATAAAACATCTATATCTTACCAACAAGCATGGAGAGGGAAGGATTATGGGTTACAAATGTTAAGACGTTCACCATTAGAATCCTTTCAAATGCTACCGCATTATTGTCACAACTTAGAAAAAAAAAACCCGGGGACGGTCACACGAATCAAGGCATAAAATGAAGGAGTTTTTGTAAATTCATTCATTGCCATTGGTGCATCGGTAAGTCTTGTTCATTTTTTTATATAAATACATGACAACACGTTTGCTAAAATACTTTTAAAAATTGTTTATATTCAGTTACGCACGTTCGTGAACCATCTTCGACTACTACTTATAGTGGACGCAGCTCATTTAAAGGGTAATGGTACAAATTTGCTAGTTGTAGGCATGGACGGGAACAACCAAATTGTGCCTATTGCTTGCGGTATATGCAGAGGGGAGATTGGAGATTGTTGGTCATGGTGGATGTCAGTACTTAGAGAGTGCATAGGCAATAACTCCAATATGGTTATCATATCTGATAGGCATCCTGCAATAGCTTTGGCAGTAATGAATGAGTTTTCGTCGGCGTTTCATGGTATATATTGTCGTCATCTAATGATGAACCTTTCCTTGAAAAATAAAAAAGTAAAAGGTCTATACTGGAGCATATGCAAGGCGTATACACCAGATGAGTGGCAAAGAAAAATGAACATACTCCTGTCTGTTCAACCTGTAGTGCACCGCAAGCTAATGTAGGTTGATCCTATACGTTGGTCTAAAGTTCATTGACCACGTAGTCGTTACAATTACTGTACATCTAACAGTGTCGAATCTCTTAATGCATGTATTGTATTGTACAGAAACCTACCAGTCACAATGTTGACCGACATATATCGAAGTATGGTGCAGAAGTGATATTTTACACGTCGAGAAGTTGTTGGTATTTATTGTTTAAAACAGATAGTATTTATTAAATGTTTACCTTGATATAAAATAAATTAATTAATTTATATTTACGTTATTGTGTAGCAAAAATGAATACGAAATCACAGATTGGGTTGCGCATAAGGTGGAAAAAAAGAAAAAGAAAAGCGTCAGATGGGTTGTATACGGAATTAATGAATTCCAATATCAGGTTTTTGATGGGCACTATAACCGTGAAGTCAACTTTACGACCAGTCAATGTGAATGTCGGTAATGGTAGCTTTCCGGGATACCTTGTGGTCACGTGATTGCTATTACTAGATATATGGGTCTAACAGATTGCGTGCAATACGTGTAAAACTGGTTTAAAAAGGAAAAATATCCAGCAACCTACACGGAGTCAATTCAATTTGTTGGAAATTTTCATGAATGGGAGTATCCAAGCCATATACATCCTATTACTCCTCCAAAAATGGACAACCATCAGGCAGGTCATCCAAAAAATACATACCGTATACGATCTCAAGGTGAGGAGCCAAAGACTATGCATTTTACCAGGTGCAAAGAAGCGGGGCATAATCGTCAGCGTTGCAACAAATCATATGTCCGTGATCCGCCTGTAAGAAAACGTAAACAAAAGCAACAAGAATTTCCAACAGATGAACAACGTGAAACTACACCTTCTTACGACCTACATCATCTGTTTGATCAAAGTTTTATGGGTAACAACCAATTCTTATCACAAACATATAGTCAAAACACATATCCTTGGCATGGTCAAAACACATATACCACAAACCATTATAATCAAAACCAATACCACACGCAAACTTTCGATCATAACCAATAGGCGTCACAAACTTACCACCACAACCTATACCCTTCACAAACATATGATCAACAACACACACAATCATCATTCAACCTATCTCAACAAAACCCAACGCAACCAAATCCAAATGATCATCAATACACGTCTCAAGTGTATCAACAATATGATTCCCAGCAATACGCCTCTCAACATCTAGATGATCAGCACACTCAGGATTCAAATAGTTGGTTTAATCGCCTTGATTGTTAACAAAGTAGAACAGTTTATGTGTTTTTCTTATTTTTTAGTTAATCTGTAATGTATTTTATGTACCCTGTAATATACTCCATTTTTTAAGTTTATTAGAAAGATGTTGCCGTACTTTCCTTGATAAAAAGCTAAAAAAAACTAATTAAATTATATTGTCATTTACACAGTTGATAGGATTCCACACTAAATAAATCGCATTCTTGTGATTTAATTTCTCGAGTGGCGTCATAAGAAGAAAATACACGAGTGGCGGCATAAGAAAATAAAGAAAATTATATAAAGCATATACATTTCCGATAACGTTAAAAGACTGTAATAATCATTTTCGTTAACGTTATTATAAACAAAACTCTAAACCCTAAACGTAAACCCTAAACACATACAAAACTCTAAACCCTAAACACACTAAAATCTAAAGTTGAAGTCATTTTTTTGGATAAAATTTCTTGATGGAAATCGCTGCCATGTAGCAGCGAAATGATTATTTTTTCTTTGTGTAATGTTTGATGTGGGCCCAGTTGGAAGTAAATTTCTGCCATAAAGCAGCGAATTGGTCTCTGTGGCATTTTTTTCTCTTTTGGTAACATTTGATGTGGGGCCATGTTGGAAGATATCGTTGCTTTTAAGCAGCGGAATTGCTTATGTGGAAGTTGGGTTTGTTTACTTTCAACCTCGTTGCAACACGTGTATTGTTTTTATTTCACTGCTAATAAGTAGCGAGCAACTAGGCCAAATTTGAGATGTCAGAAAAGTTGGTCCTTTGCGAGAAAAGTAACTCTCTGCATGGCATGTTAAAAAAAATTCGCTATTGATGTGGTTTAAACACTGCAACAAAAATGGGTTTTGGATACGGACACCCTTTAGCGATAACGCTTGTCGCCGCTAAAGGTGTCATATGGGCATAAGGCCCACCATTTTCAACTCTTATTTTGTCAAAGTCAAATGCTTGACTGTGAGATCCACACTTTTGGAGACGACGCTTGTCATAGCTAAACGTATCAGCCTAACTTTCTACTTTTTCTTTAGTTAAAAAAAAAAAAAAAAAAAAAAAACGTGAAACGAAACATTAACTTGCCAAAACGTTTAACGACGACAGGCGTATCGCTAAATGTTTAATCATGATTTTTTTATTAAATAATAAGAATAAAGAATTTAACAAAAAAAAATTAATATGTGTCGACAACAGCTATAGTCGCTCAAAGTGTACTTTCATTAAAAAAAATTATTTGTAATTTGTTAAAACTAATTTAAAAAAAATATACAAATTAGTTTATTCAAAATATTATTATTTTAATAAAGACAAAAATACATCGTTGGTCCCTAAACTTGTCAAAAAAATTATCGGGGGACAAAAGTTAGCATTTTCGTCGCCGTGAGTCCTTTTTCAAGTTTTTGAAGCTAAAGAGGTCCCTTGACCCGTAATGCTCTAATCAAACCCGTTCTTTTTTGTTTCATTTTGTCTTTAGTCCGAGGGCATAATCGTCATATCACAATTTCGAATATTTTATTAAACCGTGTGAGTACAACGCAGCTTGTGTGGTTGCTACAGTATTTTTACGCTATTAAAAGCTAAACTTTTTCACCACTCGTCCCTAAACTTTCCTCTCTCCCATAAAATCTTATCTTTAATATTTCTGATCAAATCTTAATAACGGTACGTTATGGTTGTGTTAGGCAGGCAGTCGTCAAGACATGCTGGAACAATGTGAACGCCGGAAGGCGTTACCATGCTTGTCCAGTTGAGGTTTGGAGACTTTAAAATTTTTCTAGTATAAAGTTAATGGCTGTGTTTTTTTAGTTAAAATGTTATGTTTATACTTTAATCATGGTTTAAGTGTAATGGTTGTTTTAGCTTAAAAGTTTATTTTCAAGTTATGAGTTCAAGCTTTAAAGTGATCCCCAACTTTTGATTTTTGCTATTTAGGGATCAAAATGTCCAATCAATGGGTGGTTGGATCCGACCATGACAACGAGAGCAAAGGAGGTGATCCTCTACTTGCAGAGACACATTCACCGAAATGAGATGACATTACAAGAATGACAAGCCGACCTCATCGGTCAGACAATGAAGGCTGTAAACTCAGCCGCCAGGGCAAACAAGCTAGAGGTTGCTCACCAAGCATCCCTAGTTGAACTCCTTATTGAGAAGGAGAAAGTTTTTCGTTTGAGGAACTTCTGTGTTTTCTCGTGGATAGTCATCATTTTCGTGTGTCTATGTTTTATTTAGTGGGTTTAGAAACTCACTGGTTCTTGTGTTTTGGATCCGTTGTAGAAAGTAGATGTTATGTACAGTAATATGTAAGGTGTGTTTAGGAAGCTTCAGTGTTGGTTGACTACTACAAAATCTTGACTTCGTCTACTTTGGTCCTTGGCTAATAGTATAAATATTATATTCTTTTTATGGGTTTGTCATTGTATTGTGTTGCCTTTATTGGTTTACTAATAGGTCCTTGCCCAAAAATGCATTTACTTACATGTGTAATGACAATAATTGACTTAGTAAAAGTCATCAATTAATATGAGTATGAACTTACAACAATATGTAAAAATGGGTAAAGTGGCAAATGGATACTTTTAAAACTCAATTATTCCCATAGACTAACATGAGATGAGTTCATATATGATGCAAATGGATATATTTCTAAATGCATAAAATTTTGGAGTCTACAAAGTTTAGAAACACACATTGTTTAAAGAGAGCAAATATTATCTAGGAATTACATATTCAATGAAAAACATTCTCTTTGAAATACTTAACCCACATTTTTTGTGGTGAAGCTATCTTTGCTGCTATAATCTACTTCCTAGTCCACAATTGTTTTGGAGATGCACCAGAAGCAGCATCAACTTGACTTCCAGATTGAGGCTGGACCACACTTGGTTGAAAATGACTTTCAGACTGACCACAAGTTTCATGCACATGACTTTGAGATTGACCATTAGTTTGACACTGGGATTGTTCATTTGCTTTAAAGTTGTTACCTTTAACCTTTGTCTTCTTCTTTGATGGAACATTTGGCTGGGATGAACCTGTTTTCTGAGACAGATGGGTACTGCCTTGACTCCTTGTTACACCTCCTTGTCAAAGACATGTTTTCTTGTTATGTCTAGCATTGCCACAAATACCACAAACTACACTCCTACACATGTTTCAGATGTTATCGATGAGATAACAAAGGAAACATTTGATGAGTTGCTTGATGAAAAGATTCGATCTCACGGTATATCTGAACAAATTAGCGATGAAGATCTCGACCGAGAATTCGTTGAATTCATGGAGATAAAGACCGAAGAAGATTCTGAGGAAGAAGTTGATACCAACTTTGAAGAGTTCGAATTCAATGAACAAATGAGAATCAAAACCTCTATTGAAGATCCACCTGTCGATCTCATTTTAAAACCTCTTCCTGATCATATCGAATATGCCTTTTTGGAAGAAAATTCTTTGCTTCCATTTGTCATATCTTCATTACTGACAACCGATGAGAAAGAGCGTCTAGTTTATGTGCTTAAAAACATAAAGAAGCTTTTGCTTGGAAAACTTCTGACATCCGAGGCATAAGCCCGAATTTTTGCAAGCTCAAGATAAATTATAAGAGCGTTTTAAAACCCTTTGTTCAAAGACAACGAAGACTTAACCCAAATATGTAAGAAGTTGTTAAGAAATAAATAATCAAACTTCTTGATGCAGGTATCATTTACCGCATCGAAGATAGCTTGTGGGTGAGTCCATTTCATTACGCTCCCAAGAAAGGAGGAACCAAAGTTGTAACCAACGAGCATAATGAACTCGTTTCTACTAGAACCATCACTCGTTGGCGTGTGTGTATTGATTATCAAAAATTGAATGACGCCACTAGAAAGGATCATTTTCCTTTACCGTTCATGGATCAAATGTTGAAAGACTTGCGGGAAACAAATTCTTTTGAATTCTAGACGGATTTTCCGAATACTTCCAGATTCCAATTGATCCTGCTGACCAAGAAAAGACTACCTTTACATGTCCCTTTGGCACCTATGCTTATAGACGTATGCCTTTTGGTCTTTGTAACGCACCAACAACCTTTCAAAGATGCATGATTGCCATTTTTGAATATATGCTTGAAACTTCCATGGATGATTTCTCGGTTTTCGAGGACTCATTCGAGTCATGCCTTTCAAATCTTGATAAGATGCTTGAAAGATGCAAAACCGCTCATCTCGTGCTAAATTGGGAAAACTGTCATTTCATGGTGACTGAAGGAATCGTGCTTGGTCATAAGATTTCAAACAAAGGAATGGAGGTTGATAAAGCAAAAATAGAGGCTATCACAAAATTACCTCACCCCGACTAACGTCAAAGGCGTTAGAAGTTTCCTTGGACATGCGGGGTTTTACCGTAGATTCATTAAAGATTTCTCAAAAATCTCTCGTCCTATGACGAAGCTTCTTGAGAAAGATTCAATTTTTAATTTCGATGACGAATGCATCAAGGCATTCGAAATGCTTAAAAGTAAGTTGACAAATGCGCCAATTATGGCATCGCCAAATTGGTCGCTACGGTTTGAACTTATGTGTTATGCAAGTGATTTTCCCGTTGGAGCAGTCTTAGGATAACACGATGGAAAGCATTTTCGTCCTATTTACTTCGCGATTAAAACATTTAATAGCTCTCAACAAAACTACACGGTTACCAAAAATGAACTTTTGGCTGTAGTTTTTGCGTTTGACAAGTTTCGTTCTTATCTCATCTTGTCTAAAACAATCATATTCACCGATCATTCAGCTCTTAAATATTTGTTTGCAAAACAAGATGCCAAACCACGTCGTATCTGATGGATTTTGCTTCTTCAATAATTTGATATCGAAATCCATAATAAGAAAGACGCGAAAAATCTTGCAGCAGATCATTTGTCTCGATTAGAAAATCCTAACTTGGATGAATTTGGTAAAGATGAGATTTATGATAATTTTCCCGATGAAGCACTCATGGGAATTGAAAACGAAGAAGATATTCCATGGTTTGTAGATTTTTGCAAATTATTTAGTTGGAGGAGTGTTACAAAAAGGTCTAACTCATACTCAACGAAACAAGTTTTTTGCTGACCTTAAACACTATTTCTGGGATGAACCGTATCTATTTAAAATGTGTCATGATGGGATAATTAGACGATGTATCTACGGTTATGAAACTCAGAAAATTCTCGATGAATGCCATCACGGGCCGACTGGAGGACATTATGGTCCTTCCACAACCGCTAAAAAAGTCTTCGATGCTGGCTTTTATTGGCCAATGATTTTCAAAGAAGCGCACACTCTCGTTCAAAACTGTGATGCTTGCCAAAAGTCCGGTAGTCTTTCTAGAAGAGACGAGATGCCACAAAAAACCATCCAAGTTTGTAAAATCTTTGATATTTGGGGAATTGACTTCATTGGTCTATTTCCTAAATCTCATAATTACGAATACATCCTCGTTGTTATCGACTATGTTTCTAAATGGGCCAAAGCAGAAGCTTTACCCACAAATGATGCATGAGTAGTTGTAAACTTTCTAAAAAAGCTTTTCTTTCGATTCAGAATCCCGAAAGCTTTAATAAGCGACAAAGGTACCCACTTCTGTAATCATCAAATGGTGAAAGCTATGAGACGATATGGTATCCATCCTCGTTTTGCCACCGCTTACCATCCTCAGACAAGTGGCCAGGTTGAAAATACCAACAGAGCTTTAAAAAGAATACTTTAAAAAATGGTTAAGGATAATCCTTTCATTTGGTCAAGAAAACTCGATGACGCTCTATAGGCATTTAGAACGGCATATAAAACTCCGATTGGTACAACTCCATATAGACTCATATATGGTAAAGCTTGTCATTTGCCGTTTGAAATCGAACATCGTGCATATTGGGCCCTGAGGAGATGTAATACCGATCTTAAAATCGCTAGAGAAAAACTCTTTATGCAATTACACGAACTTGTGAGTTGAGACTCCAAGCGTATGAAAATTACAAATTATATAAAGCTCAAACAAAAGCTTACCATGATAAAAAAACTCCGAATTCGAAAAGCATTTAAAGCCGGAGACAAAGTGCTTTTGTTCAATTCTAAGTACAAATTCAAAGCTCCTAAGCTAAGAACCAAATGGTATGGTTCATTCGTGGTTAAACATGGTTTTCCATCCAGATATGTCGAGTTGTATGACAAAAACGGTGGAAGTTACATTGTTAATGGACACCGTATCAAAATTTATCATGAGGAGCAATTGAATGAGATGTCAAGTGAAGAAATTCCACTTGAACGCTTCGATAAATTCAAAGCTATTACCTTTATGGCGCCTTTTCCGAAAGATCTCACCAAAACTATTCCATGGGCTTCGGAAAAAGGTTTCATCTATAATTTTGCGCCAAGTATTTGTAATACTGTCAAGTTGCACGACATTGATAATACCGATAAAGGTATAGTGAAAGGAAATGTGGTTTATATTCCCAAGAATTCGGGGAAGAGGTCCGAATATAAACCACGTAAATGAGAAGTTCCAGTCAGGCTGATGACTCAGTAATAAACAAAGCGATTCTCGGGAGGCAACCCGTGTGTTTTTAATTGTTTGTTTTCTTTTCCGCCCCATTGGTTAAACCATAAGTGTTGGGGCACCATGTTTTAAAAAAAAATCAAAAAATATTTTGTGTGCTTGTTGTTTTTATATTTATGTAGGTGAATTTTGACCACGAAGATCTGGAATTGATCAAGCTCATGCTATTTCTTATCATTCGGAGCTCGACCATGATTCCCAGGCTTAAGCAGTTTTCATTTCTCCAAGTCTAATTTCCCTATTTTTCTTGATTCATCGTTCTTCACATTGAGCACAATGTTTAACTTAAGTGTGGGGGAAGGAAATAGGAAAATGAAACAATTTTAAATTTTTCCATATTTTTTAGCCTAATTTTTCAAAGGAAAATGATAAATGGACCTAACTAAATAGGCCTAAAAGGAGACATAATGCATAATTGACTTGTACAGTAACAGTACTGTACAAGTCATTTATGCATTAGGTCTCCTTTTAGGCCTATTTAGTTAGGTCTCTATACCATAGCTCTTTTTAAAATGTTTGCCCTTGTGATCTAGTTGTTGTCACGCATTTAGGTTAATATATTAGAATAACTAGATCAATCCACTGATAAAACCTGTAACTTTTGAAAATTTGAGATGTGTCCCGATTGAAATTGCAATCCATTCTTGGGATCCATAACATTGCTAGCACATTTGTAGCCTATTCCTCTAAATGTGTGAGGATCTGAGCCTATTCTCATAAGCATACATCTTTTATGCTTGATCTTTTGCTATGAGCATGTCGGTGAGTTTATTTATTCTAGAACTTGTACTTGCAAATCATTACCATACCGCAGTGAGATCACATTCGTGTGATAAAAGTGTATTTGCGTGATAAGAGGCAACCTTAGGATTTAAACCAAATGGCCATCCGTTTACATATATTTGATACATTAGCTAACCACATCGGTTATTTAACCACTCATATGGACCCATTTGTTAGTACTCATTTTTAGTTCTAGATACCATTAGTACACCTTCTGAACCATCTTTTTCATTTTGTTACATCCAGAAAAATACAAAAATATTTTACACTTTTTAGCCTTAACCTACCCATAGTCAAGTCTTGGCGGCTTACTAGCTACTTGGTAAGATGGTTGTTATGTGGAAATCCTTGAATTTTTGAGAAATTTGCAAACTCTATGATTATCTCATAGAAGATCTATTGTAATTTTGATCGATGGCCGAAAACAAATGTGGCCGGTATGAAAGAAGAAAAGAAAAAATACATATAATAAGTCATCGTAACTATAAGATGACAAAGATAGCTAATGAGCTATGAAATATGATATCGATCAATCAAGTAAGGAATATCCAAGTTCATGTGATAAGTGGTTGGAGTAGCTAGTAACAATTGGTTTGTAGACCTTGACTATTTGTAAGTTCTCTATTACACATCATAAATATGTTCCATGTCTTATCCACACCATTATAAACCTGAAGCCTTACATTGCAACCCAAATAAAAGTTCTCTTAGATGTGTACACTTGGTGCTTATGCACGTTGGTGGAGTTTTGTTTCTTGTACAAGCTTATGGTAATATTTAGATCATGACTAAGCAATGAGTGTGATTTACTTATATATTCCAACAAATATGAGTGTTGAGTGAATTATACTTCATTCCTTTTCGTGAGGTGCTTTAATATGTAATCAAGCAAAATAATCGTTAGGGTATTGTCAAACATCTCGACTTTTCTCCAGTAAAGCTTAAAAGATGAATCTAGTCTAGTACTTGATGGATTTGCATCTCATCTTTCTTAACCATTTCTTTGCATCATGTGGATTAAATTTCTTTAAATCTAGATTTGCTTGAGAGCAAGCAAAGTGTAAGTGTGGGGGAATTTGATAACACTTACTTTATACATATTTTAGTCGCGTTATTCGTACGTTTGTCCATATTATTTGGTTGTGTTTGTGAACATTTTACGCTTAAAAGGTACAAAAGTTATATTTAGGTTCAGGTACAACCAAGCCAATGGAAGCAACGAGAAAGACGAAGAAAAGTCGTCAAAACAATAAATATTTTCACAAAGAAAGATTCCATCCATAACAAGAACCTCGGGAGAACTTTCAAACATAAAAGATTCAAGTTATAAAGGCTTCCAAGCATGAAGAAATGATCAAGTGTTCATGAAAGGAAGAAATGTTTACAATGTTTATCATGGCATATGTTTACAATTCAAGGGTCAAGAATAACATTAAAGGCCAAAACCCAAACATGTGCTGTCACCCCAACCGCCCGGCTGGAGATCTCAACCGCCCGGTTGGAGTGGACAATGGGGTCAGCCGCCCGGTTGGGATTTCAGCCGCCCAAAGCTAAATTTTTCTCAAGTTTTAAATGACTCCTAAATGCTCCAAACTCTTCACTTTGCCGACCATTACTTCCCATTTACACCAAATTCAGTGTTTAATATTGGTGGCCAAGAAATTTTCTTGGTGGCCAAGGGTTGTCAATCTTCTTATTGGGAACTTGTTTGAGAGAAGAAGAGCATCATTTTAGACACAAAACAATTTTACACATACTCTCTCTCAAGGAAGGCTTTCAATGAGCAAAAACGCAGGGAATAAGTTAAGCTTGGAACAATAATTTGCTATTGTAATCATCAAGGAATCATTCCTTATTCTTGTAATCACCATTACAACATTTGTAAGACTTTCTAGTTATGATTTCAAGTGATAAAATTTCTGTTTTTGTGACTTTGTTTGCCATGAGCAGCTAGTCTCTTTGTGTACTTGCCTAGATGATGTTTGTGTCACAATTCTCAATTTCCGGTCATTTCACATACTCCATATTCATCATTTCATAACGGTTCATGCATGGTTTTGCATTTTACATTAAACGTATTTTCTTATTAAATAAACGTTATCGCGTGAGTTATTATTTTGAGCATTTAATCCATTACTTTCAAAAATGATCCCGACATATATTCATACTTACATTTAGTTATAAAAACTATATTTTTAGTTTACCTAGTGTTTTAAATTTATTTTGTATATAAATCGTTAAATTTATATTATTACGACGTTTTTCTTAAAAACTACACTATAATTATTATATCACTCAAATTTCACAAGGAATGTATTTTTACAATTTTTATAATATCATAATACTCTATTTTGATCTATTAAAAATTTACTTGTACCTAAAAGCTACCAAAACCTTACAAGTTATTATTAATTTACACATTTACTTACATTTTCTTACAAGTATACAAGTACATACATTATATAAAAAAAAATATATATATTTGAGAAACATAGTCCCCCAAAACCGGTTCTAGGGGAGGAGTAAGCATTTATTGAAGTTGGTATATTTTTCTTCTTGATTGTATATAACCACACTCCAAGTAATACATTCATTTCATTCATCTCATTCAACAAGTTAGCAAAAGCCTTTTCTCTTTTGTTTCTTCTCCACAAACCGGCCACATACAAGAGTAACAAGGGATCATCAAATTTTTTTCTCAAGCTCAAGTATTTACAATCTAGATAACACTCTCATTAAGGTTTTGAAATAAAAACCTAGGGTGTTTAGGTTTAATCCTTGTTCTAATCACCTCATCATATCACTAGTAAGCATCTCATGTTTATTTTCATTTTACATATT
This sequence comes from Chrysanthemum seticuspe, assembly GCA_019973895.1. Taxonomy (NCBI): domain Eukaryota; kingdom Viridiplantae; phylum Streptophyta; class Magnoliopsida; order Asterales; family Asteraceae; genus Chrysanthemum; species Chrysanthemum seticuspe. The sequence continues at coordinate 263,435,972 of BPTQ01000001.1, forward strand.
CATTTCATACTTATCTCATCATTTTGAGCAAAAACATGCAATACTTATGTGTATTTATACCATTTTTACTTTGATTTTAGTGATATATATATATAAAGGTCATCCTATAATTATTCCCTTGGTATATTTTGGTTTTGATGATGTTTAGGAACCCATGACACCCTAAGAAGGTGTATGGTAGGATTAGATTAGCTTTGGAGTTGATTTGAAGGGATTGGAATAGGTTTAGTACGAGAAAAACTATTTTCGATAAGTATTAAAAGTGGTCTGTCCTTATTTTGATTTTCTGGAAAATCCGACAGTAGGCACAAAATTTTGGCCTTGATATTTAGAAAATATACTTTAAAACGAATCCGTGGCCGCTTGAACGGAATAAAACGGAGTTATAACGAAGAAGTTATGAATTTTTAAAGTTTGACGACGATATATATATTTTTCAGAAATTTCAGCATACTATTTTTATCTTGTACGAGTCAAAAACGAGCCTTAAGCTTTACAAATTATTTCGACTTATCAAAAATATATTAGTATACTTTGATACGAAGCTAAGGACATATAATACGTAGAAAACTGTCACACCCCCAAATTACCTGTTTTGCAGCGGAATGGAATTCCTGGGGATTGACTGCCATAGCATCACAGTTACAGATATATTGAACGACCTAAAGTGTCGTTTGGAAAACACACCGTTTGATTTAATAAAACAATCAGAGTTTACAAAGTGGGTCCCAAATGAAAATCAACTTGTGCGGAAATAAGTTTGTTACAATTCAAACGATGTTTTAATGTGAGTAAAACCCAAGTGAGACGCGTCGTCACCGCGACTCTAAGATGTGTCCACATGCATGCCATGAAGTATATGCCTTAGATACCTGAGATAAAACATGCTAAAAGTGTCAACACAAAGGTTGAGTGAGTTCATAAGGTTTTGGTTGAAATGTAAAGCCTTTCAAAATCGTTTATGCAGCAAAGGCATCGTAAATCCACTCAGTTCCAAGTTCCGCCCATACAAAACTTGCAACCTGTGTATTCACAACCCATTGCCAAATTGTATATAGTTTATGTTCAAGCGCAGGATGTCAAATGAATTCACATAATAGTGCATGACTTAATGTATCAATGTTTACTTGACATAATTATACCAAGACATTCAGTTCAATGAAAATCCCAAGACATTCAGTTCAATGATGTTCCCAAGACATTCAGCCCAATGAAGTTCCCAAGACATTCAGCCCAATGGTAATCCCAAGACATTCAGCTCAATGATGTATGATATAGGATATGACTAAACATTAAGTTCAGTTAAGCATGTAGTTTCAAATAATCATGATAGTTATAAAAAAAAAATAGTTGAGCATGTATCTCCCCCAAAACAGTTATGAAAACAAGTAAAAGTAGGGGCTATGAAACTCACTTGGTGGAATGATGCGAAGACAAAAGTGAGTACACCGAGATGTAGTGTGATACGTTAATCTTGACCTATTATGAATGATATGATACGTAATGAGTTATGATGTAATGTTATGCATGCATTTCGTATGTTATTTATACCATTTGTGAGTTTTGAAAAATAATACTTATCGTCGAAAAATACTCTTTTGACGTCTTGACCATTCTTAAATCACTTTATAAGTATTTACGTCAAAATGTCATCCTACAATGGTTTCGTAATGATTTATAGTGAAATTATCACTTTTCGTCGTAAAATAATGTCGTCGGAAATTTCTTGAAAGTGACAAAAATGGCTTTGAAAGACTAGTCGTAAAATGGTGTACGTCGATCGTTAGGAAACGAACTCGAAGGTTTTGGAAAGTTTGTATCAAAATCTAAAAGTTTCAGTTCAGGAGTTTTCGACATAAAGGTCTCGAACATAAAGATAATAAGGGTTAAAGATGGTGATTTTGTCTAATTGTTATGTAGAAAGTGAGTTTCGGCCAAGTTTAAACATCCGTAATTTATTCATTAAAACTCCGCTATACAAACGGTTGGTTGTTTTGAAAAATATGCTTGGTGATCTTGATTTTATTAAAAGACAATTCGTTCCAAAAAGTTCCACATCATGGTTAAAAACAGCCCTCAACATGGTCGTTACAGCTACCGTAACACTTGTATCGTAAAAATAATATAGTTTTTCAGAAAATAATAGTTACGGCAATTTCATGAAAAAGTGCATATCTTTGTCGTTTCAAATCCGTTTTCTACGTATAATACGTCCTTAGCTTCGTATCAAAGTATACTAATATATTTTTGATAAGTCGAAATAATTTGTGAAGCTTAGAACTCGTTTTTGACCCGAATAGAGTAAAAATAGTATGCTGAAATTTCAGAAAATAATATATTTCGTCGCCAAACTTTAAAAATTCATAACTTCTTCGTTATAACTCCGTTTTTATCCGTTCAAGCGGCCACGGATTCGTTTTAAAGTATATTTTCTAAATATCAAGGCCAAAAAGTCGTGCCTACTGTCGGATTTTCCAGAAAATCAAAACAAGGACAGAACACAATATATACTTATCGAAAATAGTTTTTCTCGGACAAAACCTATTCTAATCCCTTCAAATCAACTCCAAAGCTAATCTAATCCTACCATACACCTTCTTAGGGTGTCATGGGTTCCTAATCATCATCAAGACCAAAGTATACCAAGGGGATAATTATAGGATGACCATATATATAAATAACTTCTAAAAATCATGTAAAATGGTATAAATCACATATGTCTTGCATGTTTGTACCAAAAATGAAAAGATACATATGAAATGAAAAGGAAACATGAAAAATGAAAGAAACATGCTTACTAGCTTATATGATGAGGTGTAAGGAACAAGGTTAAACCTAAACACTCTTGGTTTTTATTTCAAAACATTATAAAGAGTATGATTCTAGATTGTTTATGCTTGCTTGAGAAATTTTTGAATGATTCCTTTGAAAACCCTTGGAAGGCCGGTTTGATGAAGAAAAGAAACAAGGAGAGAACTTTGCTACTAACTCTTGATGAATTATTGAAAGTAATATGAGTGAAATAATGAAGACTTTATGTAATTGTACAAGTCTATATAATAAAAAATATCACCAACTTGGATACATTCCCCCCCATGGCCGGATATGGGGGGATTGTGTCCTTCAATATATATATTTTTTTCTTTATTCTATATAATGTATAAAATTGTGTAAATATTTGATAAAGTGTAAGTAAATGTGTAGGAAATGTACAAGTAAAGGTAAATGGAAATTTTTAGGTAAAAGTAATTGTTAATAGATCAAAATAGAATGTAATGAGATAGTAAAAATTGTAAAAATACATTCCTTGTAAAATTTGAGTGATAAAATAATTATCGAGTAGTTTTTAAGAAAAACGTCGTAATAATATAACTTTAACGATTTATATACCAAATAAATTTAAAGCACTAGGTAAACTAAAAATATAGTTTTTATAAACTAAACGTAAGTTTAAAAATACATCGGGATCATTTTTGAAAGTAACGGATTAAATATTCAAAATAATAACTCACGCGATAACGTTTATTTAATATAAAAATTACGCGCTAAATGTGAAATGAAATGTCATGAATGAACTATCATGATGCAAATGATGCTAATGAAATGTAGACTAAACTTAGTCCATATGAAATGTTCGTGATGATATGATCATGAATTCGCCGCTAAACCATAAAGGTTACGCGAATTTGGAACACGTAAACCTAGTTTACGATAAATGTTGAAATTGTGAACTTGAGAAATGACTTGAAATTGCGAGTTGTCACATTCGCCCATCCAAAAAGGAATTCAGTCCCTGAATTCAGTTCGTGTTGGTCTATCGAATTTTTGAGTTTGTGATGAATAACGAGGAGAAAAGACATGGAGAAGTGTCGTTACGGTTGTCGGTGATCGAGAGCGTACAAAACATCGTAGTAGAGAAAAATATCGGATAAATCTCTCATAAGTAACACTTTGACTTTGAAATATGTGGAGATTTTGCTTGCACTAAGATTTATAAATAACCGCTCCCAACATAACGTGATCCCTCCAGAATTAGACATAGTTAGCTAGGCTATGTATAATTAAGGAACGATGACGTGACGTTCGGTTTAGTTGTTATAACTCTCAATGTTTACAAGGATTTAAACCGTGTCGTTACAATGATGGTTAAAGTAAAAGGAAGTAAAATTCTCGTAAGTAATAACAAATCGGAAAGAAAAATAAGTAAGATAGATGAGAATATTTTACAACGAGTGGTTTATCAAAAGTAGTACATCTTAAGTTATAAAGATTCGGATACGATGGAAAACATAAACTTAGTACGACATAATACATAGGGAAAAATTTAGACTGTTAGTTTATGAACTTCTTCAGTCTTCCGCGTTGTTGATACCTTGACGAGCTCCTCCTCCTCCTAACATGTATACATTCCCATGAGCACCTTCGACTTGTTGACCTTGGTTTTGAGGACATTGACTTCGATAGTGTCCTTGCTCCCCACATCCGAAGCACGTAACTATGGTCTTGCCTCTACAATTCCTGGCATGGTGTCCTAGTTTTTGACACTTGTAGCACTTAACAGGACAAAGACCCGTGTGATGATACTTACATCGATTACATAGTGGGTAGGTTCCAGCATAACCTCTGCCTTCTATTGGTGCTGCAACATAAACCATTGCAATTTCTTGCCCTCTATTCTGTTGTTGATGATGGTTAGTGTCACGGTTTTGGTTGTTGTTGTTATAATCTCCTTGGTCGTTTTCCCATTTCCTTTTGTTGTTGTTGAGTTGGTTATCGTCGTTGTTGTTGTTGTTTTGGTCATTGTTGTAGTTGGTGCGGTTGTTGGGGTTGTTGTTGTTTTGGTTGGTGTTGGTGTACTTACCTTTCTTCACTACCTGGGCCATGAGCTTTTGAGTCACCCTAATAGCTTCCTCGATTGTTTGTGGATCAAACGAAGTCACATCTCCTTGAATAACCTCGGGAAGTCCCCCGATAAAAGCCTCTAGTAACTTCTCGTTATCCGAAACCATAGACGGGCATAACGCGGCCAATTCTTGGAATCTCCGAATGTAAGTGTCAATATCATACCCAATTGTTACCAACTCATAGAATTCTGTCTCCAACTTTTTCACTTCCGTACGAGGACAAAATTTCTTAGTTACCAAACCCTTGAATTGCTCCCAAGTAAGCTTGAAAGCATTCTCCATTCCCATCGGTTGAGCATATGAGTTCCACCACGACAACGCTCCATCAAGTAGTGTACTCGTAGCAAACTTGACCTTGCTATCATCCGGGCAATTACATAACAAAAACACGGACTCCAATTTCTCGAACCATCTAACCATGGCAGTGGCTCCTTCAGTCCCTTTAAACTTGGTGGGATCTCCACTTTTGAAATCCTTATACGAACAACTTTTAACCCCGGACCCTCCTGCATTTACTGCAGCAGCAGCAGCAAGTTTTGCGGCTTCAGCAGCAGCCGCGGCCTCGGCAGCAGCAGCAGTCACCGTTTCCCTTTCAATCCTTAATGCCTCTGCTACACTATCACTTACCAACTTTTGAATAGCCGCTTGTGTCATTTCAGCTGTGGCTTTCTTCGGTGCCATATCTTCTTCAAAACAAGAGGAAATGTGAGACGTAGCAAAATCCGATGTTAATAATAAACGCTCCAAAGAAATGTGATATGAATGATAAGTTTGAGGTTATCTTTCAAAATAATCGACGGTTTCCTAAGAAATGGGTTATGAGATGTCGTAAGTGCTTCAAACGTATGATGGTTTAGTGACTTAGTGTGAATAGCATGTAACTCGACATGTTAGTGATGAAACAAAGGAGTTATCTCAGCATTCGACGTTATCGGTGATGAGTCAACTGATATAAAAATTGTGATAGGGAATGTCAAGGAATTCTCCACATTAGAGTATGAAGAAAGAATAATGGAATGGGCATTTAAAGGCATCCATGTGACAATCGATATGAAATGAAAGTAAATAACTCGAAAAATGTACGTATAAATCGCATGTAAAGTGAACATGCACTTATGATGAAATGATGAGATGCTATGATAATGTAGTTATAGTCTAGGGTCAATGATGCAACCTAGTTCTCTATAACCGAAGCTCTGATGCCAATCTGTCACACCCCCAAATTACCTGTTTTGCAGCGGAATGGAATTCCTGGGGATTGACTGCCATAACATCACAGTTACAGATATATTGAACGACCTAAAGTGTCGTTTGGAAAACACACCGTTTGATTTAATAAAACAATCAGAGTTTACAAAGTGGGTCCCAAATGAAAATCAACTTGTGCGGAAATAAGTTTGTTACAATTCAAACGATGTTTTAATGTGAGTAAAACCCAAGTGAGACGCGTCGTCACCGCGACTCTAAGATGTGTCCACATGCATGCCATGAAGTATATGCCTTAGATACCTGAGATAAAACATGCTAAAAGTGTCAACACAAAGGTTGAGTGAGTTCATAAGGTTTTGGTTGAAATGTAAAGCCTTTCAAAATCGTTTATGCAGCAAAGGCATCGTAAATCCACTCAGTTCCAAGTTCCGCCCATACAAAACTTGCAACCTGTGTATTCACAACCCATTGCCAAATTGTATATAGTTTATGTTCAAGCGCAGGATGTCAAATGAATTCACATAATAGTGCATGACTTAATGTATCAATGTTTACTTGACATAATTATACCAAGACATTCAGTTCAATGAAAATCCCAAGACATTCAGTTCAATGATGTTCCCAAGACATTCAGCCCAATGAAGTTCCCAAGACATTCAGCCCAATGGTAATCCCAAGACATTCAGCTCAATGATGTATGATATAGGATATGACTAAACATTAAGTTCAGTTAAGCATGTAGTTTCAAATAATCATGATAGTTATAAAAAAAAAATAGTTGAGCATGTATCTCCCCCAAAACAGTTATGAAAACAAGTAAAAGTAGGGGCTATGAAACTCACTTGGTGGAATGATGCGAAGACAAAAGTGAGTACACCGAGATGTAGTGTGATACGTTAATCTTGACCTATTATGAATGATATGATACGTAATGAGTTATGATGTAATGTTATGCATGCATTTCGTATGTTATTTATACCATTTGTGAGTTTTGAAAAATAATACTTATCGTCGAAAAATACTCTTTTGACGTCTTGACCATTCTTAAATCACTTTATAAGTATTTACGTCAAAATGTCATCCTACAATGGTTTCGTAATGATTTATAGTGAAATTATCACTTTTCGTCGTAAAATAATGTCGTCGGAAATTTCTTGAAAGTGACAAAAATGGCTTTGAAAGACTAGTCGTAAAATGGTGTACGTCGATCGTTAGGAAACGAACTCGAAGGTTTTGGAAAGTTTGTATCAAAATCTAAAAGTTTCAGTTCAGGAGTTTTCGACATAAAGGTCTCGAACATAAAGATAATAAGGGTTAAAGATGGTGATTTTGTCTAATTGTTATGTAGAAAGTGAGTTTCGGCCAAGTTTAAACATCCGTAATTTATTCATTAAAACTCCGCTATACAAACGGTTGGTTGTTTTGAAAAATATGCTTGGTGATCTTGATTTTATTAAAAGACAATTCGTTCCAAAAAGTTCCACATCATGGTTAAAAACAGCCCTCAACATGGTCGTTACAGCTACCGTAACACTTGTATCGTAAAAATAATATAGTTTTTCAGAAAATAATAGTTACGGCAATTTCATGAAAAAGTGCATATCTTTGTCGTTTCAAATCCGTTTTCTACGTATAATACGTCCTTAGCTTCGTATCAAAGTATACTAATATATTTTTGATAAGTCGAAATAATTTGTGAAGCTTAGAACTCGTTTTTGACCCGAATAGAGTAAAAATAGTATGCTGAAATTTCAGAAAATAATATATTTCGTCGCCAAACTTTAAAAATTCATAACTTCTTCGTTATAACTCCGTTTTTATCCGTTCAAGCGGCCACGGATTCGTTTTAAAGTATATTTTCTAAATATCAAGGCCAAAAAGTCGTGCCTACTGTCGGATTTTCCAGAAAATCAAAACAAGGACAGAACACAATATATACTTATCGAAAATAGTTTTTCTCGGACAAAACCTATTCTAATCCCTTCAAATCAACTCCAAAGCTAATCTAATCCTACCATACACCTTCTTAGGGTGTCATGGGTTCCTAATCATCATCAAGACCAAAGTATACCAAGGGGATAATTATAGGATGACCATATATATAAATAACTTCTAAAAATCATGTAAAATGGTATAAATCACATATGTCTTGCATGTTTGTACCAAAAATGAAAAGATACATATGAAATGAAAAGGAAACATGAAAAATGAAAGAAACATGCTTACTAGCTTATATGATGAGGTGTAAGGAACAAGGTTAAACCTAAACACTCTTGGTTTTTATTTCAAAACCTTATAAAGAGTATGATTCTAGATTGTTTATGCTTGCTTGAGAAATTTTTGAATGATTCCTTTGAAAACCCTTGGAAGGCCGGTTTGATGAAGAAAAGAAACAAGGAGAGAACTTTGCTACTAACTCTTGATGAATTATTGAAAGTAATATGAGTGAAATAATGAAGACTTTATGTAATTGTACAAGTCTATATAATAAAAAATATCACCAACTTGGATACATTCCCCCCCATGGCCGGATATGGGGGGATTGTGTCCTTCAATATATATATTTTTTTCTTTATTCTATATAATGTATAAAATTGTGTAAATATTTGATAAAGTGTAAGTAAATGTGTAGGAAATGTACAAGTAAAGGTAAATGGAAATTTTTAGGTAAAAGTAATTGTTAATAGATCAAAATAGAATGTAATGAGATAGTAAAAATTGTAAAAATACATTCCTTGTAAAATTTGAGTGATAAAATAATTATCGAGTAGTTTTTAAGAAAAACGTCGTAATAATATAACTTTAACGATTTATATACCAAATAAATTTAAAGCACTAGGTAAACTAAAAATATAGTTTTTATAAACTAAACGTAAGTTTAAAAATACATCGGGATCATTTTTGAAAGTAACGGATTAAATATTCAAAATAATAACTCACGCGATAACGTTTATTTAATATAAAAATTACTCGCTAAATGTGAAATGAAATGTCATGAATGAACTATCATGATGCAAATGATGCTAATGAAATGTAGACTAAACTTAGTCCATATGAAATGTTCGTGATGATATGATCATGAATTCGCCGCTAAACCATAAAGGTTACGCGAATTTGGAACACGTAAACCTAGTTTACGATAAATGTTGAAATTGTGAACTTGAGAAATGACTTGAAATTGCGAGTTGTCACAAAAACGGATTTGAAACGACAAAGATATACACGTTTTCATAAAATTGCCGTAACTATTATTTTCTGAAAAACTATATTATTTCTACGAGACAAGTATTACGGTAACTAAAACGACCATGTTGAGGGCTGTTTTTAACAATGATGTGGAACTTTTTGGAACGAAATGTCTTCTAATAAAATCAAGATCACCGAGCATATTTTTCAAAACGACCAACCGTTTGTATAGCGGAGTTTTAATAAATTATTTACGGATGCTTAAACTTGGCCGAAACTCATTTTTACACGACAATTAGACAAAATCACCATCTATAACCCTTATTATCTTTATGTTCGAGACCTTTATGTCGAAAACTCATGAACTGAAACCTCTAGATTTTGATACAAACTTTCCAAAACCGTCGAGTTCGTTTCCTAACGATCTACGTACACCATTTTACGACTAGTTTTTCGAAGCCATTTTTGTCACTTTCATGAAATTTCCGACGACATTATTTTACGACGAAAAGTGAAAATTTCACCATAAATCATTACGAAACCACTGTAGGATGACATTTTGACGTAAATACTTATAAAGTGATTTAAGAATGGTCAAGACGTCAAAAGAGTATTTTTCGACGATAAAGTATTATTTTCAAAACTCGCAAATGGTATAAATGACATACGAAATGCATGCATAACATAACATCATAACTCATTACATATCATAACATTCATTCTAGGTCGCGGATAGTTTCCGAGTCTCACTTTCGTGCACTTCATTTTGTTAGCATATCCATCATACCAGGTGAGTTCATACCCCACTTTTACTCGTTTAAATTCTTACAAACTATTTGGGGGAGATACATGCTTAAATACTTGTTTCACTCTTGCGAACACTCAAACCATTTATACAATTGTGTTACAATATACTTCTTATACACTTTGGACATTATGTGTGGTTTATTGCGATATGTGCCTTAATGTGCTAAACTAGTTTTCAATTATGCATCAACATACAAACTGTAGCAACTGGTTAACTCCTGCGGGAGCCGGCGGAGAGGTATTGATAGTACTATCGGGCTGACGCCCCCACCCTTGGTCCATGATGACGTGACCTGGGGTGAATATAATCTGTTATTCAATGAAACATTACAAACAAGTTAGACTCGTCAAGAGGTTCAGTTGGCTGTGATTCTTTGCATTAAGTACATGTATATATCGTATGCACCTATGTCCTACTTACAAACAAGATTGACAATTCTATATTTTGGCAATGGGTTGTAAACACACAGGTTGCAAGTTTTGTATGGGCGGAACTTGGAACTGAGTGGATTTACAATGCCTTTGCTGCATAAACAATTTTTGAAAGGCTTTACATTTCATCACAAACTTATGAACTCACCAACCATTGTGTTGACACTTTTTAGCATGTTTATCTCAGGTCTTAAGGTGATAGCAATTCATGGAGCTTTTGGGTCGCATGGCATACATTGGAGTCTTGTGCTTTTAACAATTACCATTCGACATGTTTTGTAAACTTTTTATGTATTATCAAACCTTGTGATTTCTTGTGGTGTAAACATTAACTTATTTATCGAATGGTAAACTTTTCAAAACGTCTCATTATAGAGGTCGTTTTCTGTATCCATACTTTGTGCTATGACGTCATACCCCAATGACACTATCGTTCCGCTGCGATATTTTGGGGGTGTGACAGTTTGTAATATGAGACTTGAATGATTGTGACTCCATGGTTCCATGTCTACCTCAAGCTTAAATTAGAAATGAATTGTGCTTTTAAGTTTCATGTAACATAGTGGTTTATCAAGTTAGATTGATTGTTTATAATGTAATAGGTCGAAAGAAACATTGTTAATCAATCAATTGTCACCTTTTGTCTATGAAGGTGTTACCTTATGCATTGAGCATTTCTTAAGTAACTTGGTTAAACAAGAAACTAAAAAGTGTGGTTGTCAATTACTTGTGAAACTACCGTGAATCAAGTAGTTGAGTTGTTTAAGTCTTGCTTGATCAATCTTAATAAGGTTTTTGTCATCTTAAAATCTTGACGAGGATTGTAAGTGTTAGAAACGAGAGGATTAGAACACCATCTAATCGAATTAGACCACCATCTAATTTGTTGATCAACATGTCGGAACCATTGTTACAATCAAACAAGATGAGTTGTTCAAACTAGTTTAGGCAAGTGTAGTTTTAATATATTGAATTCTAATTCTCATTATTACTTGCTTGCTACTTGCGAATCATTGATAAGCTCGTTATTTTCATACTCACGTTATAAAACTAAACAAATTCTTGTGAACGATCTCGGCTTACCCAATCATTTCTTGCTATACACGGACGAGTATACTTGCTCGTATGTGTTTCGTTTGAATCACTGGTAGATCGTGTTATAAATTTTAAAACTTGCACTCGTGAGATACATCAACCACATTAGTTTGTGTTCCAATTCCAACTACTTGACTTTCCACCATATCAGCTTCCCCTAGAAACCACAACACTTCTATTAGCTTGTCCTTAATTACCAAACTACAACACTCTTGTACTTGTTTGACTTCATTCTTGCTTTTTTGCTTTTAAGAAGTTCCCGCCATATGTTTAGATGCAAAGAGACTTTGTTGAATCTCAGTAACTTTGATGTTATTTGTAACTCAGGTAATTTACTCACTAATATCACGTAAGTGAGGTAAATTTTTTCTTCATTTGGTATTTGACGTCTCTGAAGGTTGGTGTTGAACGAGCTTTATATAATACTCATTGATTCTATATCAGAGAGTAAATTTAAGTTAGTCTATTTTTTGTTTAAATAATGTCAAAAACAATTGGGCAAACTTTTGGCCCAACATTCACAGACTTATCATTTAGTTTTAATCACATATTTTGTCCTTGTGGTTTACCTAAAGTTGCAAGTTTCATCCTTAACTCTCAAAAAGTACACCATACGTCCATGTGGTTGTCCATTTTGAGTTGACCGGTCATTTGATCGGATGGGCGTTAGTTTTGGGTGTTAAATAAGGTCATGTGCGAGGCACGTGAGGGCAAAATAGTTCTTTCACATCTATAGGGACAATTTATGTAACATATTTAAAATTGCACATGGTGGGATTCGAACACACGACATAGAGGTTGTAAAACAAGCGGCTTACCACTATGGTAAGTGGCAAGTCCTTGTTAATACATGAAAACTATATGTATTTAACCTTTTTTTGCGCTTGCTTTTTTCGCAAATAAACCGGTATTGGTTGCGCCGGCTGGTTCCGGGTGAGCCAGACCGGTTCTAGGAGCGGGGTCGGATCCTTTGGACTTGTTTTTTCGTGCTCTGTCTTACAGTATCCCGGGGCTTCATTTGAACTTCTTTTGGACATCGATAAATATGTAAATGTGATCGAAACTCGTCTGAATTTTTACGTTTTTGCTTCGTTTTCAATCCTTCGTACCTACAAAGTTAAATAACGAATTTTAAAATCGCAAATACTTTTAAAATACGTTTTCAATCCTTCTTACATAAATCTTTCCTATAGATGTGAAAGGACTATTTTGCCCTCATGTGCCCCGCACATAACCTCATTTAACCTCGAAAACTAACGGCCATCCGGTCAAAGGATTGATCAACTCAAAAGGGACAACCACATGGACGAATGGCGTACTTTTGGAGAGTTAAGAACGAAATTTGCAACTTTAAGTAAACTACAAAGACGAAATATGTAATCAACTCTATCATTTATAAGCTATAAGAGGATTAGGTGTGGGCTCGCCATGGGTCTTCGCCGTCCGACGTGGACGTTCGCCGAGGTTCACTGCCACACCGGCTGACCTCGTCGTCACTCGCCGTAGCCCCCTCTTCGTCTGGACAACGAGCTGATTTTCTGACACAAGCAAACGGATATATTTTACTTTCGAAAAAAATATATCCGTTGCAAACCAAACGGATAGTTTTACTCTTTTAAAAAAAAATTACCACCCCTATAAATAACATATCATAACCACCATTTTTATCATCTTCATCTCCTCCATCTTCATCAACTTTGTATATCTTTAGTTCAAAAAAAATCCCACAATGTCTCAAAACCCGAATGACGGAAGGTATTTCACAAACCTACTAAATTCAAACCCACCACAATACGGGGGTTCTTCAAACTCGTCTACCCCCTCCTCGCAAAATTCCAACTCGTCTCCACAAGAAATTTTTCTTAACCAACAATATGCGTTTCAACAAGGATTCACAAGTTACCCCGCCCGTCACAACCTCCACAGTTTTTTAACCCGTCACAACCTCCACAGTTTTTTAACCCGTCACAACCGCAAATGTTTCCCCAAATGGAATCACAAACCGTCCGATTCGCAATTCAAAGTACCAAAATCACGTGAACTGGCCAAAGGTACCAGGAAAAAGACGAAGGCAAAAAAATCAAAACAAGCTGTGGATTTGGACGCAGACGATGATGAAGATGTGGAAGTCATAGGCCAGGCAGACAGAAGGAAGTGGAGCAAGACTGAAGAAAGGTTGCTTGCGCAATGTTGGATAGAAATTTTGAAAGATCGGGATATGGGAAATGACCGTTCCGAATATTTCTTTTGGAACGACATTATGGACATGTTCAATAATCAGACCACCGATGACCAGCGTACCAAAAATATGATCACGGGTAAATGGTCGAGGATTAACGGTGATTGCCAAAAATTCAACGTTATTTACAAACATCTGCAGCGTCGAAGTGGTGAAAATGACCATGATCATGTCGAGAATGCGAAACTGAACTTTGAGCAACGTTATGCTGGGAAGGAGTTCGGGTATGTTCAATGTTGGGATATTTTGAAAAATTACCCGAAGTGGGATGCCGAAGAGCCTATTGACATTACATGTCTCGAGGATATATTCGGCCCGGACAAACGACCTCGTCCTGAAAGAGATGGCGGCAGAAAGAGTCGAGCCGCAAAGAAACAAAAGTCGACTTCAACGTCGAGCACTGCGAGCTCCGGTGGGAGTCAATCGAGTACTTTTTCGGGACATATATCCGAAAAATATGCTCAAAAAGCCGACGCTCAAATGGCTTGTTACGAGGCGAGGCGGGAGAAGGAAATTGATGTGTTAGAGATGAAGGAGATGAAGTTTCTCATGCTAAATCCCAGTTTGACCGATGACCCGGAAAAAGCAGAGATCATCCGAAAGAGGCCGGAAAGAATAGTGAGGAAATATGCCGAACGAGATGTTTAGGTTTCTTATTATTAGTATGTGTTGTATTTTTTTCCCCGTGTCGTTTTTTTTTTCTTTTTTTTTTTACGTATCGTGTTTATTTTTCTTATTATTGTGTTGTTTAATGTATTTTAATAATTAATGAAATAAATTTAGTTTATTTGGAAATTTGAAAAAAATAAATAAAGTTGTAGTGGTGGGCACCAAATGAAGAGGTTGAGGTTTTTTGTGAGTGAAGGGGGGTTAGTTATGTTAGTTGTAGAGATTTGTTATGATGATGTGGCAGTGACGTGGCGGTGATGAAGAGTGGATGCCTCTTCACGACACCTAATCCTCTAAGTTACTTGCTTATAAAATATAAGCCTAAGCCTAAGACATAAAACAATAGGTGAAGGTCAAGTTTTATAAGTTCTTGATAAAACATGGGCATAATAGCAAAATGTTTCATTTGTTAGTACCCAACAAGAAGTCGGTCCCACTTACCGACGATTTTCATTCACGGCAGCGGCGTTAATTTAACGGTATGTATATCATCATTTTCATTAACATGGTTATGTTGTTGTATGATAGTGCGATTTAGTACTAATTTATTGTATTATTTGTTTTCGTTAATTTAACTGTATTTAGGGCTGATTTGATTTATGGTGATATTGTTTATCGGATAGAGTTGTGATAGGAAAACCGAAATTACATTTTTTGTGGAAACGTTATAGGTGCGTTTGTTGGTGAGAATTGAGAAATGAGGTGTTTTTCGAGAAAAGTTTTCGCAAAAAACTGAAAAAAAGTAGAGAACTTGTTTAGTAGTAAAAAAAGTGAAAAGTTCAATTTTCAAATTTTAAAGTTTTAACTAGAGGTTGGCAATCTAATATGCTGAATAGTTGAATTAAAGTGGTGTTGGCCTACTCAGTTGTTGTTGCTTTTGCTCATAAGAGGGTCCTTGCGGTTCATCAAATTATGCAATTACTCAAATTTTAAATGATCACTGTTATGTAGAGTACGACTGTTATGTATTTCATTAGTCTATCAGATAGACGATGAAGTAATGCACGATTGAGTTTACTTCAATATCTATTGAATTTTAAGATACTTCTGAGAAACAGTAATGTGTAATGGATACGCATTAGAGTAATATTTAGAATTTTTATTAATTAATAGAGTGTTGTAACGTGAAGGCTGTATGGGACTGAATAACGCAATTATGATTTTACGGTTTATGTTTTCATAGATTATCAAGTGCTGTAGCGATCATGCATATTTTTATTACTGTTTTCTTTTTATTTTTTGTTTTATATTGTAGTGATTATCTCGTTACCACAATTTGAATAGCTGTATTGAATCTGAGCAAGGAGATAAACGTATGTTTATGATCATGATCCCCTAGTTACTATGATGTTGTAGAGTAAGGCTTTGGTTACCGTAATTGCCAGATGGCGATCAAGTTTCTAAGTAAATTCTTTTGACAAATAAAGTGAGTATTATCGAGCTGTTTTCTAAATGTTGTCGCTTAAAATCCGATTACACCTTCCACTAAATCTTTCCGTGTATTACGGTAACATACTTTATTTGTTAGATAGACATGAGTATTATCGAGCTGTTTGATCAGCCTACTATGTTATTATGATTGTAGTCGCAAGAGGCTTAAACTTGGTCTCATAATGGAGAGTAACACTATCATACGGTCATACCCCAAACAGTTCACTTTTAAATTATTAGCTCTTTTGAGCATGTGTCTTACTGTGTTATATGACTCGAAACTGAATATAATCTGTGAACTGTTTGTTATCCCAAGTTATATTGCTTGGAGTCTAGAAAGTCATCTTTGAACATTCGTAACAATTCGATGCTGATTAGTTATTCAACCAAAAAAATTTATAGACTTAAACTGATCCTGAGTTGGCACTGCAGTCTCTGGCAGAGTTGAGTTGCTGTAAGATTAAGGCCTCAAAATTATGCACGCCCTTGGGTCATCCTTGAAATCTGATTATGCACGTCACTTTAGAGTAATGCTTCCTCTTTAGCTCCTTAGTAGTGAACTGTACTTTTAAGCTGATGTACCTGCAATGAAATGAAATAGTTTATCCCCTTCTTTTGGCAGTAGCTCAACATGTGATTTAAGAAATAGTTTAGTAAGATTAATTATGATCCTTTAGTTGCATAGCTATGAAATATCTTGCTGTATGTATGACATGTAGTTTTGAATTTATGACAATTTTTTTGGCTTATAATCAATACTTTTGTTCATTTCTGGAACAATTGTTTTTCAAAATGGTGCTTCTTTTCAAAATGGTGCTTCTTGGCTTGAAAGTAGGACTACATGGCAAGATGTAGCCAGTAAGCCAGGACATGTGTACGTGCCTAGTAAATAAGCTTGAGAATACAACAGCCACAACTTATTTCAGTCTAACAGTATAAGTGTCAAACAACTTTATTCTATAAAAATAGCACAAGTCATTGATGCTACGTAGAAGATGGATGGTCTGAATTGATGTTAACTATTGTCTTTTCTATATTTCTGTGTTAGCAGGAAGAGAATCAAGAAAATGAAGTTGCAAATTTTTTGGCTTGTGTGTCTATTTAATACGTAATATTGCACTTAATTTTTGTGGTATAACATAAGGGCCTGTTTACTTTCATTTTAATGGGCCATATGGGGAAGGAACCGGGTTTACAAGGGTATAAGTTATTGTTTATTTTTCAAACTTTGCTAAATGAATCGTCTAGATGGGAAGTGGCTAAAAATGAAGTCCTCCCAAACCAGAGTCTCATGTATCATTATTTATCATTTGTTAGACATTTATACCCCTCATCTTCGGGTTTTTGCACTGAAAGGTCACCCTACTTTCACATAATATCTAATTCAGTCACTTTATTAATTTTTCTTTTAATACCATCACTTTACTAAGAATAATGTTTATTTTAGTCATCAAACCATTCAAAAGTTTGCACTTACATGATTTGACAAAACTTGCAACCTTTTTAACCGGTTAAAGTAGATGAAAAGTTTGCAATCTTCAAAGTCACTAGTTTTTGCTTTCCACCTCATGCATGATAAGGAGTAATTATACGTGAGTTTTGATTATAAGGATGTAATTGACAAAGTCAACTCTGAAACTTCAGGTACTAAAAATTTATCATACAAATATATAACCCTGTAAGTGATACCTATGAAATGTGCTACTATTGCTATAATATATGCCTTAAGATGTTAGTAATGTGGTAGCTATTGTTGCTATAATATCTCTTCAGATTATGAAATGCACTAATTACTTTGGTTACAGGTCTGTGACTTGCCATCTTCCAAAAAACCTGCCAAACTGTTAATTACTATCAGCATGTCACTCGATTATCTGGTTGTTCATATATGTAAAAAAAAATGTTGCAGCAGAACCAAACAAATGAAATAAGTAAAAATAGTAATATCGTAAATAATAAACCAACATGTTAATTGCTATAGTTTCAAAAAGACAAATAGCATCATGTGGCACTGTCATAACAGGAACAAACATGTTCTGATAGATAAAATGAAGTATCCTTGAAAACAAAGGATGAGCATTCGTTTGTTTTTCCCCTTTACTGAGCATCGCGTAGAGCAGATTGTGACCCACCAGCACTTTAAAACCCCCTCCTAACCATATTTTTCGTTCTCCTAACACCACCATTTGCAGCTTGTGTACTAATACCAACATCAATTCCACTTCCAAGTTCTGTTGCATTATGCTGCACACCATCACCAGTTTCTATTGGAACGCCTAATTTGCAGCCTTTTCTAATTGATGACAAATCGTACAGTGTATGGTCCTTCCTACATGAGTAACTCTAGTTCTATTTTTATCATTACCCTCACTAGCATCTTTTCTCCTTTTGGTTCGTCGCTTGCCTGGCATTCTTCTGATAACAGGGGGCAATTGATTTTGATATTCGGTTGGTGCCCACTGGTCCATGCCATCTAGCGGGTAGATAAAGTGTTGGTAAACAGAAACAAACATAGATTTTTTGTACCAATCAGATACATAATGATGACCATCTGAAACAAAAAATAACAAAGAAACATAAACTGAAGCCTTATTAACAAGTTAAATGTGAAAATAGATAAATTACCTTATGGATGAAGATGAACTGTCAAGATCAAATGTGCATTATGGCTTTTGTTATGTATTTTTTATGTGTGAAAGTTTATGACGACTTATCAATACTAGGGTTTAATCCTCAAAGTTATTTAATATTTAATTTTAATTCCAAGTAATGATGAAAATAAACGGTTTCCTTTATCATAGTGATGGTTTTAAAAGAAAAATTAGTAGAGTGACTAAATTAGATATTATGTGAAAGTAGGGTGACTTTTCAATGCAAAAACCCCCTCATCTTCATCCTTGTTCATATCACTAGTTCTTTCCTTACCATAACAATGAACACACCTGAAAACCTTCTTCCTCCCCATCACGGTCTGACAAATCTCTACATCAACGCCGGCAATCTTCTAAATCTCTACATCAACGCCGGCAATCTTCTTCCTCCACGTCGATCACCTACACGTCAGCTCTTCCATTTGCTGCTTCTCCAGCCACACAAGTCAATGAGCTTCGTGTTTGTCATATTCGTTCCTCTGCTTCAGATCTGATTATTTGAGAAGTTGGGTAATTTACCCTTTGTTTTTAAAAGCTAAAGACACTTGAATATAGATCCTCTGTTGTGATGTGTTGTACTATTATTGTAGAATGGGTTTTTATGTTCATCAAATCATATTGGATTTTGTTATTTTTTTTTGTTTGTTTATATTGATTAATATGCACCTTAATGGGTTCTTGATGGGTTCTGGATTTTATAGAATCTGATTATTGAGTTTATGAGTGTCTTGAATCTTGTTGTACACATTTATAGGTTCTTGAATTTGATTATTGAGTTCACTGGTAGTTGTTTTTGTTTTGTCCATAGCATCAGTTTCTTCCTTTATCTAGTTCATCACATAGGATAGAATTGTCATTTAGTTCTTAAAGATGATAAAAAAAGAAACAAATATTTTTTATGCATCACTTGTTTCACAGGTACTCAATTTGTGGAACGAGACCATATATCCTCATGGCACTTAATCTAATAAAAAAAGAAACAGCCCCTAAGACATGTTTATTGTTCTGTTAGCTTTGGTATTGCGGTGTTGCTTCATTCATATGCTTCTTTGTATCACTTACTTTGATGGAACGATTATCTCAAAGTAGTTGGTGCTGCCTAAAACTGCTCTAGGGAAGCCGAAAGCATATGAGTGGATGTGTAGTTTCCTATGATGACTAATATGTGTATGAAATATACAGCTGGTTCGCAAATTTGGTTTGTGCTACTTTGCACATTAATCACAGAGAGAATGTAACCAACTAGGATCAAGAATCACTTAACATAATTTGTGAAATCATGCTTAGTTTTATTATCCGCATCTAAGTAAAGAACAATTTTGAAGTAGATTTCGTTTTCTGATTTCTCACCTCATGGCGTTTAGGATACTAAAAAAAGAAGACTTACATATATTGCGTAGCTGAGATGGGGGATTCAAATCCTAGCTCTTTGCGATGTCGGCACTGTGCAGGTCCTCTCACCAAGGAGATGGTAACTTCTTTTATTATACTAAGCTTATTTTACAACTCCTTTTGCTGCACTCTTTTAAATAGAAATTATTTTGCAAAGTTGTGACATTACTTTTTTGTGTTTTGGAGGTTGAGTATTCACACCAAAAAGGATTCGATAACATCGTTTATTCCAGGCTGTAGTTTGGAATTTATGATGTAAAAGGAATCACAGTAAAAAAAATTCAATTACTGATCAAGTTTACAATATATAAATAAAAATTGTAACTATGAACCATGGATGTAGGCAAATTGTTAAAACTCATAGATACGGATGTTATTTACTTTGTGATTCTTTTGTTATACTGTGTGCGTGTACTTATGCTTCTAATTGATGGCAGGAAACTAGTGCTTGGACCGTTGGACCTCTTATTAGAGATAGTTTTTCTATGGTAACTGTTTTTTCTCTTCCGCTCCCCTTTAAAAGAAATAATACGTTTTTCTTTTTTATATCAAGATATACATCTCATGTCTTAATGTACACAAATGAACTTAATTGTGATTTTTTTTTTTTTTTCATTATTTTTTTTTGTCAAATTTATTTAGTACGTCAACTTTGTCATTTTGTACAATACAATATGTGCTTATTCCATCCTTTTTGCTCACAACTCAGATTGGTTCTGCTGTTGGTGGTATTTCAAGTGCATTTTACGGATTCAATCTTGGTATGTGCTGCCGTAACAATGTTCTTGCTGTTGATTATTTAAGCTGTGTTGCAAATTTCTCTCGCATTGGTTTAAAATTTTGAACCGACTAAGTATCTTTTCACCCTTACTTATATCCATATTTGTTTTCCTTCTTGTAGTGATGCCGGCTGTTCAAAGGCGAGTGAAAGGACCTATGTGGTTGCATTTTCTGATTGGTGTAAGTTTCTTACTAAGACAGTTTTGTGGGCAGACACTCACTCACTGAAGTATTCTCCATTTAGCCTTTTTTTTTTTTTTTTTTTTTTTTTTTTTTTTTTTTTTGTTGTGTCTAAATCTAAAGAGTACGAGATTGTAACATTTATCATCTAAGGACCAAGTAGATTCCCTAAATTGGTGGGCTGGTGGTAACGGGTTAAGTTGACGCAAAATACGTTTTGGTTCCAAGTTTTTCTTTTCATCCAAACAGTTATTTATTACACAGTTTTGATAAAGGTAAAAGTGTAAAATATAACCAATCTATTAGTAAATGGGTAGAATTATGTCCACACTTGCTCTTTGATGATTCAGTTACTCCTGTAGACTCACCCTTGGTTATGAGTCTTGCTTCATATGTGTAGCCCCACTTTCGCTCATTCATGAACATAAATGTATTGACTCAAAAGTTTAATGAACACGTGTATACAAAATCATAGTGCCATTGGTTTCTAAGCTGATACTGATATTCTGATATGACCTTCTTGCTTATGAACGGGTCAAAAGGGTCAAAAGTTTTCCAAGGTTTATTCGTCATGCATTAAATTTTCTATTATTATACGTTAAGAGTTTGGTTATTATTATTTATTCACTCGTAATTTAGAATAAAATATATGTCTGGACACATTATAAAAAGTGTAGACAAAAAGTGTTTCAGGTGAATCAGTCCCGACCCGCATACCAAAAATCACCCTTAATGACCCATTACCCAAACTGCCTTAATGCTTTTGGTTCTCTTTCTCTGGTATTTTTTGGCCCAATGCATTTCAACGGCGTTGTTTCTTGAGCATTATCTTTACTTATTTTTTTTTCCTGTTGCTATAAATTCTGTTGCAGGCCCCTCCTGTTATTGTATTCTCATCAGCTTGTGCAGGACTAGCAGGTTAGTTCCATACAAAGATGGATTCACATAAGCTTTTTCAGCTGGTTTTTTAGTCCCGATGTTAAAGGAGTTTTGTATAACATGTGCATATGAATATTTCAGGTGGTGCAATTCCAGCGCTTGCTCAGCTCGCATCTTCATCTTATCACGCAGCAGTTGCATCTCCATCATTATCAGCGCCACCCCCTCAGAAGGATGATATCAGCAAATCTCGAACTTCCTCCACAATATAGTCAAACAAGAAGACACTTCTATCATCAATGATCATGGATACGACTCCATGTATGGCAGCAAATGCTCTTTTGAAGGTCATGGATCAGAGCATTAAGTTGACCTGGACTACATGTACATGTTTCGAATAGTAAATTAAAAA
Organism: Chrysanthemum seticuspe; assembly: GCA_019973895.1. Lineage (NCBI taxonomy): Eukaryota > Viridiplantae > Streptophyta > Magnoliopsida > Asterales > Asteraceae > Chrysanthemum > Chrysanthemum seticuspe. Next base: position 263,458,238 of record BPTQ01000001.1, read on the forward strand.
GCAACAAATACAAACTGTTACATATAATTTTGTAGTTTATGCATTGTATGGCATCATATCAAGTCTCACTTTTACTTACCTGTACTTTTCTAAACTGTTTTGGGCATCAGTGATCAGTGTTAAAGACTGAAATGCCAAGTTATAAGGAGGCGTTTGGTAGGGGGTGATTCACAAGAGGTTTAGGGATGATGGTAGATTTGTATTGTTTGGTGGTATATGTGGGCCTCTTAAATTGGGGATGAAAGCTAAATTCTGGGTCTCTACAAATCCTAGCTACACTGATCGGATTTCACAAATGTTGTGGTGTTGCATGTACTTTGTCATAATTAGTGGGGGCTCTAACTAATACCACCACTCATTTTAACTAAAATTTATTTCATTTTTAATTTTATTATAAGAAACTTCAATTTTAAATTCTATATTCATTTATATAATAAATAATATATAAATCAAATCTAAAAACAAAAATTCAAATTCAAATCATAATCCTAATTCCTTCAACAAACCAAACGGGCCCTAAATTTATAATATTTGAATGGTCCAACTGGTATTTTGGTCGTTACAAGAGTCGTTATACTTTTGTTTTGCGTAATCAAATTAAAACCACAGAAAATTTATCATTCGGATTAATATCGTGCAATCTAGTAAACAAACCAAGATGGTTGCAATTCCATTTTGATATTGCATTGAAGTTTATGTCACCATCTTAGCATCCTACTTTTAGTCCAGACTTAATACGGGTAATTACCATGCCAATCTAGCACCAACGCTGTGTGCGAATATTGATATAGCAAACTTTTTTGCTTGTGTGTTTGTGGGTTATTTGTCCGTTTAAGTAGGGTATGTTTGTGTTAAATAAAATATTGATAACTGGTAAGAAGGTGATAACTACTACATGGTGGATGATGATGTGACGCTGATTGAAATTGATCAACGCTTAACAACGCCACTATTATGCTCAGTCTTGCGCTAGTGCAAGTCACTGGATCCTTACAAGGTGAGTAGTCAACCTTCATAAGTTTATAATGGCATAAAGGGACTCATACGCTCCATCTTGCTAGTTAATTAAAGATGAATTATTAGCTCATTTAATAGAATCAATCGTATGGCGATCATTGTTGGTAAATCACGCACTCGGTAGACATTGGTCTCAAACAAAACAAGTATATCATCTCACTTTAGTTAGACTTGATCTGTAAAACACACTTTTATATATTACCAAAAGACATCATGTAAGTAATAAAATAAAGGGAGAATTGCATATCTCCCCATTTAAACCTTATTAATTGCATATTTACCCAATGAAAGTTTAAAATAACACCTCTTTCTCGATTTAGCGCCAAAGTATAATTAATTTACGCCATTTTGCCCTCTTAATCTATTCCTCTTAATCAATTCATCCATTTACAGTTTTCTTTTCTTTTCAAAATATCAATTCAACCTTGTCGATCGATTCTTTTCATCCGTATAATGTAAGTGTGCTTTATTAGTCTAATTATCTTTTAGTTGCATGTAAGATCAATTGTTGAAGTGATGATACATTCCCTTTTTTTCTCTCTGTTTTTGTTTATAAATGTTAAATGAATGATCATAAAAATAATTGAATCATGGGGTTGTTGTTTGAGGAGATGTATAGGTTGTTTATAGAAAATGGTTGACACCACTTCATGTAGCAAGCTATAGTATTTTTGGGACATTTGATAACTGATTCATTAGATGAAATTTACAAAGAACGTGATTATGTTGTTCCGAGTTTTTCTTTTTTTAGGTTTTGTCATGAAACAAGCTGTTTGTAAGTTTGGAATTTCTTGAATATAAAGTTGAAACATTGTATTGAGTTAAAAATTGTAATGGCCATCATGTGTTTGTTTCATCACATTATCAAATACAGGTAATTAACAATGGACAATAGTGCGGACATTGCTATTGATCAATTCTCGCCACAATGGATTATTTCATTTGAAGTGAACAAATTTACTTGTTGGTGTCATTTTATTTACTGCTGTCCTTTTTTTCTTGCTGTCATTTTTCCCTTGCTGTCATTATTTTTCTTGCTGTCATTCTATGGTTGTTTTTAGGGGTGTCAAAAGGTTCAGGTCAACCCGAACCCGATACTATTTTAGGGACGGGTTACGGTTGAGTTATTTAGCTTAACGGGTTACCGGGTCAACCTAATATGACCCGAAAAACATTATATATTATTTTTAGAAAAAGTTTAATAGCCCATAAGCATAAGCATTTTCATTAGACGACTAGTTTACATATGAAATAATCCATTGTTGCTTATTAGTCGATACAGCTTAGTGTTACTTGTAAGTTGCATACTTAATCTATACTAGTAGTATAGTTCTAGTTCCTGGTGGTACTTATGTATTATAAAGGCATGGGAGTTTTTTTTTTTTTTTTGCTCAATAGTAGACTTTTTAGTAGTCTACTGATTCACTTACTTGTAAGGGTGTCAAATGACCCGACCCGAACCCGAACAAGCGCTTATAGGGTCGGGTTAATTCGGGTCCAACTTGTCTTATCGGTTTTATCGGGTCAACCCGATAGCCTAATAGGGTCGGGTTAAGGTCTTTGTTAGTTCGTTATCGGGTTGACATGATAAACCCGGTAAGCTATAATGACCATTTAAAAAGTCCATAGTTTTTGAGCTAATTCTTTTTTGCCATAGTCTATTAGTCACAATTCTTAATCAATAAGCTTGTTATACGAAATATGATAAAATTACATCTTTAAATTTGGTATTGGTGCATTGCAATTTGCAAGGTTACATGATCAGTAGCTTGTTCTTCTCATTTATTAGTTTTGCTGCTACACGAGACATAAAACTCCATGCCTACTGTACAAAATCCAATGCCTATTTATAATATATAATTCATTCTTTCGTACAAAACCCGTTTGACACCCCTACTTACTTGTTCATATGCATGCTTTGTGGTTCGTTATTTATTTGTTCATAAGCCCAGCATCATTTTGCATTCAGTAGAGCATAGTAGCAGACTTAAGGCATGAAATGTATGAAAGTCATATGCAAAAATGTATTAAAGTCATATACAAAAGTTACATATAACTTTTGCTAATTCTTGTAATGTTAACATGACTTATGTTTATGTGAAATTCTTGTAGGTTAAAACTATGACAGAAGCACATACTTGCAAAGAATATGGACATCACAGTAGGACTTGCAAGAATCCGGCATTCAAACCATCTCAAGCTTCCAACGAATTTCAAGCATCCACTAGAAAAAGGTTATAAAAGTCCCTCTATAACTGGTTTTTGCTAAATGAATATACTTGATATTTTTAAAATCTTAAACACTTGTTTGTTTATCAGGGGACAAAGGAAGAATGGAGCTCAAAGTAAGAAATTAAAGTTGAAGCATTATGTGATAGAAACTGATTTGGTGTAGTGACAAGTTTTTTGATGAGAACATGGAACACTACAATTTGTAAAGCTAATAATTACGGAGTATTTGACTAGAAATCAGTGAACTTTGTTTTGTTTGACTATGTTGAAGGTTTTGGCTTGGTTGAAATTATTTGTAGCGAGTAAGATTTGCAGAAATGGTTTTGCTTTTGTTGAAATTATTTGTGGCGAATAGAATTGCAAAAGTGCATGTGTTATGGGATGGATAAGAAAAGGGTATAATTGTAATATGTAAAATTAGTTTTAAGTAAAATAGATAAAATGGGTAAATATGAAAGTTTAATCTATAAGATTGGGTATATTTGTTATTTTAAACTTTCATTGAGTAAATATGCAATTAATAAGGTTTAAATGGGGAGATATGCAATTCTCCCTAAAATAAAAATAAAACACCAAACTAGATGTGTACCATATTTTCTATACTAGTTCAATTTCGATGGTTTCGATTCCGAGTTTTGCATTCAAACAACAACCAATGTTTCTTAGATGTGAGACAACCGGGCGTCACTAAAAATCAGGTTCAAACTCACTAGATAAACATCTTGGATAACCAAAGAAACATAAAGTGTCACATGAATACCTTGTTAACCAGAGGTGGAGTCAGAAAGTTATAGTCAAAAAGACAAATTTTGGTAATTTTTAAAAGCTACACTACAAATTGGTTAGTTAAGAGAGAAAATTACAAAAATAGTCTAATATTTAAAAATAAAATAAAAAAATAAAAAACTACATTGTAAATTTTTTTCGCTAGAGAGCACATGCCGACCCTGCCCCCTCATTCCTCTGCCTCTATTGTTAACGATGTATATATCTGAGTCAAATACTCATCCATCACACGTCACACAAACAACGAAAAACCTCATAAGTTTAACCCTTTATTCCGGGTTTCACATTCAAACCTTGAGGGTTGTATTTGTCAATATCACAAACTAAAAGAACCAATAACCAAAATCCCCAAAACCCAAAGCCCCTATAAAACCCCCAAAACCCTAAAACCAAAACCTATCAAAACACTACTTGATCTTATCTGAGCGGTACCATTAACAGACAACGGCGGCGCCGTCAAATCATCAAAACGGATACAGCCACCCATCCAGAAAACATCTAACGGTGTTTAATGGTTGCAGGAGGCTCCGTTATGATGTATTTAACGGTGCCGTTATTTGTTTTTGGATATCCGCGATGAAGACTGCCTGCTACTTGAGCTGTATATTCGGCGATGATGGTGTATTGCGGGCTTCCCAAAAACATAAATATTAATTTCGAACCATTTTTTTATTTTATTTATGTATTTATTTATTTATTTAAATTTATATATTTCAGCTACATTTTTTGGACTAAATATATGTTATTCGTTATAAAATTTTACTTTATTCTTAATAATTTAGTTACATTTAAAAAGTTGCTGTCTTTTAGATTGCTGTATTATTTGTGCTTTGATTTTTTTTTTGAATATATATGGTATAAGATAGTGAGTTTTTTTTTTCCCTCAATAAATGGTATGATTTGTGGATTCATATATATATATGAGAATGAAAAATTGTTTTCTTATTTTGAATGAAGTTTATTTGCAGGTTTGTTTGGTGGAACTTTGGTATGTTTTCTCACTTGATGCAAGCTTACTTGTAATGTAACATGTTTTCTGGTAGATTAGAGTGTTATAGGCTTGCAGGCTTGTATGCACCTGATCACAAGTTTTTTTAGAAACCTTAGATAGTTAGATGGTATGACACTACACTTGTTAATATGCTGGTTATACAATTTTATTGGAAAAGTTGTAAGGTTGCTAGTTTTGGAATTGTCGGTATTACATTTAGAATCTTTACAAAAAATAGCCGGATAGGACATTATTATTTGTTTGTTGAAAGAGGTTGTTGCAAGATGCAGAATGCAAATGGTATGTAAAACATAGTCCAGATTGGAAGGTGAAAATGAACATGCAGACGGAAATGTGAGCGACTATGAAACTCAAAGATGATTATTGCCGGTTTTTTATTCATTGCTACTCTCTTCTGCATCATTGTTATTTCTTTTCTTGTAAACGGAAAAAAGCGGTAATAATTTAGTGTTCTTCTCTGGGATAATCACTTTTGTTGTGGCCACCTTTACCATAACAAAGCAACTGTTTTCCGTAAATAGTAATGTAGAAATTACACATATAATCACCACCTGATAACTTGAAATGCTCATATACCATCACATCTACATGTTCTTCTATTTTCTTATACACTTTTTTGGTTGCAGTAGGATTTGTTATGATCTCTCACTATTTTCCTTCTTAATCCTTGCGGATAGCTGCAATGAGGATTGATTTCTTTTGGAGAATAAGAACGATTTTCTTCTGGCAGTGATGAGTGAGCTTGAACAGGAACTATGATCTCTATGTAGTTGGTTGAATACTGCTCGTCTGCTCTTAGTGGTTTGTGAAAGTTCTGCCTTCCTGGTTTTCGTTTGCTGCTGTCATATGTTGCAGCTGTCTTACAATGGTGGTTCAGTATGTCTGGTTACTTGCTGCAGATTTAGTAGGCACATATTTTGGTTATTTGGCTAGTGTTTGCTCGTCATGTAAGATACTGTTAACGTTGCTAGTATTAGAGTGGAGTTGTCTTGTAAGCTGAATGTGTTCCACTAATCTAATAAAATTCATTTGATTGTTATGGAAGATATGTTCTTTTTTGTTAGTATGTGTTTTGACATTGGATTATGCTGGTTATAACTTAACATCCAAACTCTTCATTGTTTTCAAGTAAACTAAAGCTCTTTATAGACATGGGTACATTGGTACGGCATATGTGTTTATTGATTACTGATGATGATTTTGAGTGGAAAAGAGCTTTTAATTCACAATTTTGAGAGAACTTTTAAACCTCACATGGTATGTTCAAAAGCATAAAAAAAGCCTAATCTTCGGCACCAATCATTTTATAGAAAACTTTAAGTGAGACTGCCTAAATTTTTATCTTCAGCAGATTATCATTCTAAGTGAGACTGACTTATGCAATTTTGTTTTTAAATGATTAATAGTTTGACGATTTAAATGCTGAGAATTTCAAACGGAGCAACGGTTCTCCCAGTTAATTATATTTTTGGTTGCGGAGTTTGTTTTTTAGTTAATGCAGAAATTAATGTAATGTAAAGCACGTCTTCTTTCGTAGAATAAAATCATATAGCAAGTAGTTTCAGTTTTTAAGCCTTGTCGTTCACCATCCGAGGCTAACTGCTATTCGGTTGGTGATGCGTTCTTCTGATCAAGATCCATTTTTCTGTCGTGTTCTATATTGGAATTTAGTACTTTATTTGAGTTAGTTATGGTAGTGTTGATCACAGTTCATATGGATCATGTTTTTGGTAACAAATGCCAACTTATATTTCCGTTATTTTGACATAAACTGATATTCTGCTAAACTCAGATACTTTATTAATCATTTTTTGATTATCTGGTCACACTTGAAGATACAGCTTTGAAAACCTCAAATGATCTAGTCAAACCATAAATAAACCAATCTTTGACACCACACGTTCAAACATCGAGTCTGGTTACAAACTTACAACACAAACAACTACTAATTAACTATGAAAGACAACTACCAACCCGTGTTGGTGTTGTATTTGAGAGGGGCTGTTTAAAAAGACCCCCAACAATCTTTAAATTCTTGAAGTTTAGTTTAGCCATCCAATCTGGGCCGTTCAAAAAGCGGCCAATGAATTGGAAATGATCACTATATCACACTAGAGTTACATCTTACAAAACTAAAATTATGTAGGGAAACTCAGTTAGGATGGATGCTAGAATAGGGTAACTTAATACTGCCTTCCTGTATAAGTTTGCCCAAACGACCAGTTAGGAGGCGCAACATTATTAGAAATGATGGTTCTGCCATCACTTGTTGTAACTTTGAAAGAAAGAGATTGACCGTTAAGGTAAGTGTTACTCTGCCAATTCTGACCCCAATTACGTGACATTGCTTGCCATGTCCTGCATTTTGAACCCTTAACAGAAACTGAGATGACATCACCAGCACCGCCTACATTGGTCACGAGTACTAGGTTAAAATATGAGTGGCCATTGATTGTGAACCTCATTCCACCACTCTTTCTGCAAGCAACCCTGCCAAAATCAATCAATAAACAGAGTTAGTACTTGAGGTCTTGTAGATTGCTACCTGTGCATTGAAACTAATGGTGGCAAAATGGGCGGGTATGGGTAATAATGGTAATTTTGACATGGGTAGAAACAGCAAGACCAGGTCGGGTACTTGGGTGGTGGGGGAAAAAACTCGGCCTACTTTTTATTTGAGCTTTTTTTTTTAATAAATGATTTAGGATGTTGTATGCACTAAGAATACATTCTGGCTGCTTTATGCAACCATAATATACTTTGGCTAGTTGCAAACACGTTTGACATGTTTAATTATACATTTGTATTTTCCATTTTCAGGGTGGTTCAGATTTGCTTATTAACTTTTTTATTTGCTTCTTGCCTTGTAAATATACAGATAAGCAATCCAAACACTTTTAAAAATTGACTATTTGTTTTCTTTTTCCCGCAGGATATAAGCACTTCCATACCTCTTTAATTTTTTTTTTTTTTTTTGAACGGCTACCTCTTTAATTTTATTGTAGTTAATAACTTTTAAATGAGCAAATCTCAAACACCCTCTTTATCCATTTGACAAGTTTGAAATAAACAAAACATGAATGGGTCATTTCATAAGTAAATGGGTCAAAAGTTGCCGCAAGTAGCTAAAAACTTAAAACTCAGGTTACCTTCTATAGTGAACTGGTATTATCCCAGCTTTTTCTTGAGCAATGTGCTTGAAGACCGGTTGAGCAAGATCAAAGTGTTGCATGGGAGGATTACACCACCCGCCGTCATTATTTGGGAGAGCGCTATTTGGGGGACAAAAGTTTGTAGCTGTGACAATAATGGACCCTGGGAGACACCATTGAGCATCATTAAAACACTTGATCTCGAAACAAGCTCCACATGCAAGACCGTTGTTAAAAAGAGCAGTGCTTAGTGCAGCTGTGTTTGTTCCATATCCTTGACTATATAGATTTCCATATCCACATGCTCCTCCTGTGTATACATTCAAACTCTTATAACCTCATCAATTTTGAAGAAAGTGCGTTAAAAATGGTTACAAAACTCTAATTACATTATTAATTAAAACTTTTGACTAAACTACTTATGTATGCATTAATGACTTCTTTTAGGGCAAATTAAAGGGGGACCCTTTTCTTTTTAGCTTAATTTTTTTGATACTACTCGTTTGACTTGATAAGCATAATTTGAATAATTGAATTGACTTATTCATTAGGAAACAAGCCAAATTTTAACTTTGATAAGAAAGAGTTAGACCCTGGCTGGGTCGGTACAAGGGAAAACAGGCCGGTTTCATTTGTTTAACTGATGGATTATCTTACCCATTGTACCGGACGCATCTTGACCTCCATAGAAGGTGGCATGAGCATTAGACCATGAACCACCTTTGGCATTAGCTATCGTTGTTATAGAGCCATGAGTGATGGCTAGAAGTATGCATATATCAAGAAACCTCATTTTGTTCCTGTAAAAGTGATTAAGTCGGTTGAGTTATGAATGAAGAAAAAAAGATGGCTTAAGTGAGACTCTTTGTGAGCTCAAGACTTTGATATAAAGAAGTGAGTATGAAGATGTTGAAAGGAGGAATGCAACTATTTATAAATGAGATATGTGGTTATGTGTCAGAGAGTATATATTTTAATTTACAATGACAGAAGATAATGTTTAAGAAATCTTTGAATCTTTGATGTTCTCCACTTCTCCTTTGTAATGTTCTATCTAAAGTTGCAATGTTTAAGTACATTTGATCATGAGTTTGAATTCCAAATATGAATATGGAAGGTGGATGCTGCAAAGGAACTCATAAAAGATACCATTATACAGATGCAATTAGCAACAACTACAAAATCTATTGATCATAACTCATAAGTATACTTTCTTGAACACATCACAATATCACATGCATGTAGTCTCTGTTGAACAAATACAATTAGCCAAGGCTGCATTCTCCTGATTTAACAAGTACAGCATGTGTATTCGATGGTTAGAAAAAAAAACGTCGCACATTAAAAACTTATATTGATCACGGATGACCCCCTGGCACCAGTACAGGCCAGCCGCGGACTTAACAACTGATATGTAGCTCTCCCAGCACCCATATGATTCGGACGCGGACCAAACACATACCCCGGCAATGGCCACCAAGCCATTCCGCGGACAATATACGCGCCCGAACAAGAACACAACCGCGCCCCACAAAAGGGGAAAGGAATCTTCCCTAGGTCGGACGTACTGCAACCTGCAGTCCACCAAAAGGGAAAGCGGGACAACTCCCGCCCAAAAACATCACCATCACAACAAGCAGACAAGCTCTGCAGCTGACTTACGTCACAAACTGTCGCTCTCAAGACCCGTGACCTTGAGAACACGACAGAAAGGTCAACCATATAAATAGAGGCCTCACCCCTATTCAAACGGTAAGATACACACTCTCTCTCTCTAGAATTCACTTCATCTCTCTAAAACAACTACTTACCCTCACGCCGGAGGTTGACCCGGAACCCCGTTTTCTTAGCAGTTAGCAATCGAAGATTTCACTTAATGCAAGATCTTTTCTCCGAAGAGTTAGCTTAAACTAATCCTCGTAGGAGAAGTGCCCAGATTTGTATTAACAAGTTGGCGCCATCCGTGGGACCAGTAACACAACTGCGTCTCTTTCTTTTTTTTTAAAAAAAAAAACACCAATGAGCAACCCGGCAGAAGGTCCTTCCCCGTCTCCTGAGCCATCCACGGTCAGAAACACGGGGGGGAACGAGATAGTGCAAAATGCAGAGAAACACCACCCTAATACCATGACAGACGCGTCAATAAGGGAGTTCTGCGAAAGACACTACCATCAGATCTTGCCCTTTATGGCAGAAAAGGTCCATCAGGAAAAACTAGACCAGGTCAAAACCCGCCTAGATTTCGACGATGAGACTAGAAATGAGAGATCTCGAGAACACGCTCGGAATACTCGGTCAGAACAGGAAAGAAGACGGGCACCTAGGAGGAGGCGCGAGGCCAGCCCCAGTGTTAGGTCAGACCCTTCGGAATACTCCAAGTCGAGGAGTGTCTTCTCGAGACTCAACAGCCGAGATAAGGGGTGTTCTAGAGAAAAGGACCAGCGGGAAACCAAAAGGCCACGACCAGATGTCTTCTCAAGACTGGAAAAGGAACGTCCACACGTATCCACAAGACTCGGTAACCGAAAACCGAGTGTATTCTCCATACTCCAGTCAAAAGTTACCCCCAGTGGGCAATACAGAAGAGAAACTGAGAAGCAAAGACACCAACGAAGCCGGAGTGTTACCCGCGGCAATACTTCCCACTCGAAGTCGGGCGGAGGAGAAACATATCACTCATGCCACAGTAGAACAAAGGAAGTATCCACCCCGGAAAGTGGGGAAAGCACTAGAGAACACCGGAGATCCACTCCGAAAAGTAAGAAATGGGATGATGATGATCTCTATTCCCCGTATGATGTGGCGGACACAGACCCCTTCACCCGTCGCATACGGAATTTTGAGTTCCCGGAAAGAACAAGAATGCCAGCTCACATCAAAACGTACGATGGGACAGGAGATCCGGAGGATCACTTGAAAATCTTTCAGACCGCGGCAAAAGTGGAAAGATGGGCCATGCCCACATGGTGCCACATGTTTAACTCCACCCTCGTTGGGCACGCCCGCGGCTGGTTTGACAAGATGAGCCCGGAAAGCATCGACAGTTTTGAGGAATTAAGGTCACGTTTTCTTTCGTACTTCCTACAGCAGAAGAAGTATACGAAAGATCCGGTCGAATTGCACCATATAAAGCAGCGAGAAGGGGAATCCACGGAGGCATTCGTGGAACGCTTCAAGACGGAGAGCATGTATGTGAAGGGAGCTCCAGAGTGCATGAGAGTGTCCGGTTTTATGCATGGAATAACAAACCCGAAACTAATCAAAAGGCTCAATGACAACATCCCTCAGTCGCAGGATGAAATGTGGAAGGTTGTGAAGGCATTCCTTAGAGGTGAGGTGGCCGCAGCCAACCAGTCAAAGAAGAAACACCTCCAGTGGAGGAACCAGGACCATGGACAGAAGAGCATCCAGATCTCCGAGCGGAAAGGAGAGTTTAGGAACCGCTCCAGGCCGGAAAGGAAGAGAGGGGACAGGTTCACACTCCTCACAAAGACACCGAAAGAAATCCTGGCCATGGATACGGTCAAGTTTACAGCTCCTCCACCAATGTCCAGCCCGGCCGAGTCCAGAAACAAAGACAAGTACTGTGACTTTCACAGGGAAAAGGGGCACAACACGGACGAGTGCTATCAGTTGAAGAAACAGATAGAGGAGGCAGTCAGGTCCGGACAGCTAGCACATTTGGTCAAAGAGATCAAGAACGGAGCACAAAAGAATGGTGGCCCCAAGGGAGGAAAGAAAGAGACCGCAGCCAAAGACAAAGCCCATGCCATATACATGGTCAATACTTGGCAGTGTTCGGTCAAACCCAAGCTGTTTCCAGAAGGAGTTTTAAGCATGGAGATATCTTTTCCTCCCATATCCGGGGATGACTGGGATGACCATCCGCTTGTGATCAAGGCGGACGTGGAAGGATGCACAATCCATAGGATGTATGTGGACAATGGAAGCGCCTCAGAAGTCCTGTACGAACATTGCTTCAACAAGCTAAGCCCGGACATCCGCAAAAGGCTAATTCCTGCCACGTCGCCACTATTGGGTTTTAGTGGAGAACTCTCGTGGCCATTAGGACAGATCCTCCTGGAAGTTACGTTGGGAGATGAGGAGAACTCAGCCAGCGCTTGGATGAATTTCATGGTTGTGCGATCTCCGTCCCCCTACAATGGAATCATTGGACGTCCGGGGATTAGGCTGTTGAGGATAGTGCCGTCCACGGCGCACGGGATGCTAAAATTTCCTACCCAAGGCGGAATTGTGACCCTGCACAGCGACAAGGTGGTCCCGGTCGAATGCAGAATGATCGTTGAACCAGAGCCCGGCCATACAACTACAGAAGTGAAAGAAGGAGTCGCGGTGGCAATCAACCCAAAGTTCCCCGACCAAACGGTCGCAATAGGGGGCGGGTTGAGCGAAAAAGGAAAGAAGAGCCTCTGCGACCTGCTAAAGAACAACTTGGATATCTTTGCTTGGGAACCTTCTGACATGACCGGAGTCCCGCGGACAATCGCGGAACATAAACTGAATGTCCGGGAAGGTTATAGCCCGGTACGACAGAAGAAGAGAGGACAAGCTCCGGAAAGAAACAAAGCAATTAATGAAGACGTCACCAAGCTAGTGGCAGCAGGGATCATGAAGGAAGTACACTACCATGATTGGCTGTCTAACCCCGTACTCGTCAAAAAGAGTGACGGGAGCTGGAGAATGTGTGTGGACTTCAAGGACTTAAACAAAGCCTGCCCAAAAGATTGCTACCCCTTGCCGGAAATTGACTGGAAGGTTGAATCCCTTTGCGGATACCCGTTCAAATGCTTTCTCGACGCGTACAAAGGGTATCACCAGATACAGATGGCGGCCGGGGATGAAGAGAAGACGGCGTTTCACACAAACCAAGGCATCTTTTGCTACACAAAAATGCCCTTCGGTCTGAAAAATGCCGGTGCCACATACCAAAGACTTGTGGACAGGGCATTCGAGAAGCAAATTGGAAGAAACTTGGAAGTGTACGTTGACGACTTAGTCATCAAAAGTCATTCGGAGGAAGAGGTACTCAGGGACATAAACGAAACATTCAAGACCCTAAGGAACATCAACATGAAGCTTAACCCCAAGAAGTGCACATTTGGGGCGGAACAGGGAATGTTTCTAGGTCATGTGGTGAGCAAAGAGGGCATCCGAGCCTGCCCGGACAAGTCTGCGGCTGTAGCCACCCTCAAATCCCCGACCACCAAAAAGGAGGTACAGTCTCTGAATGGAAAACTAGCCAGTCTTAGCCGTTTCATGTCCAAATCAGCGGAAAGATCCCTCCCGTTCTTCAGGACATTGAAGAAGTGCATCAAAAAGAGCGACTTCTACTGGACAACAGAGGCGGAGCAAGCATTCAAAGAAATAAAGCAGCATATTGCAAACATACCAATGGTCATAGCTCCACAGCCAAAGGAAGAATTGATTATGTACCTAGCCGCGTCCCATGAAGCCGTAAGCGCGGTTTTGCTAGCACAAAGAGAATCAAGGCAACAGCCAGTGTATTTCGTCAGCCGCGCCTTAAAAGGCCCGGAAATGAATTATACTCCAATTGAGAAACTCGTCCTGGCGCTGGTGTATGCATCCCGCAGGTTGCGGTGATACTTCCAGGCACATCCGGTTGCGGTAATCACGGACCAACCACTAAAGCAGGTCTTGACCAAGACGAAAAAAAGTGGAAGAATGGCTGGGTGGGCAATAGAGCTGGACGAGCATGACATCACCTTCAGACCCCGGACAACCATAAAAGGACAGATTCTTGCAGACTTCATCGCTGAGATCCCAGATGAAGGAACTCTTGACAGGAAAATGGACCAGCAACAGTACTCGGAGCCATGGAGCCTATTCACGGATGGGTCCTCGTGCATCGAAGGGTCCGGAGCAGGCTTGATCCTGACAAGTCCGGAAGGGCAGGAGTTCACCTACGCCCTCCGTTTCGAGTTCGAGGCATCCAACAACGAAGCCGAGTATGAAGCACTAATCGCAGGGCTAAGGATTGCTGAACAAATGCAGGTCAGAGACTTATCCGCAAATGTCGACTCCCGTCTCGTGGCAAACCAGATAAACGGAGCATACGAAGCAAAGGAGGAAAGCATGGTACGTTACCTGGCGAAGGCCAAAGCAATAATTGCAGGGTTCCGGACATTCTCAATCAGACAGGTTCCCCGGAGTCAAAACAAGCAGGCTGACGCACTAAGCAAAATAGCATCCACCAGCTTTGTTCACCTGACAAAACAGGTCCTCGTGGAAGTCTTGATGGAAAAGTCCATCGAAGAAAAAGAGGTACTGGCAATTGTTGAAGAGGACGGGGATACATGGATGACACCCCTGATTGAGTACTTACGGGACGAAATACTACCAGCGGACGACAACAAGGCACGGAAGCTGCGGATCAAAGCTAGCCAGTACGCGTTGAAAGACGGGATCTTGTTCCGGAAATCTTTTCTAGAACCTTGGCTCCGGTGTGTAGGCCCTACTCAAGCCAACTACGTACTACGAGAAATCCACGAAGGATCGTGTAGCATGCACTCTGGCCCAAGGGCGGTGGTTGCCAAAGCAATTAGATCCGGATACTATTGGCCGACAATGCACAGGGATGCACGCGAGCTAATTCAGAAATGTAAAGATTGCCAAGTCCATCGCCCGGTACCCAAGAGTCCGCAGCAAAATTTGACCCCAATCACTTCCCCATGGCCTTTCTACAAGTGGGGTATTGACATTTGCGGACCCTTCCCAGAAGGTCCCGGCAAGGTTAAATTCATGATTGTAGCGATAGACTACTTCACCAAATGGATCGAAGCCAAGCCCTTAGCCTCCATCACAGGTAGGCAAGTGAAGAAGTTTGTCTGGGATAACATAGTCTGCCGCTTTGGCTTGCCAGGAGAGATAGTGTCGGACAACGAAAAGCAGTTCCGCGACAATCCGTTCAAAGATTGGTGCCAGAAGCTCAACATCAAACAGCGGTTTGCGTCGGTGAAACATCCGCAGGCGAATGGGTTGGTTGAGAGCGCGAACAAGAGCTTAGGGGAGGGCATCAAATCAAGATTGGACAGAGGAAGTAAGGACTGGGTGGAGGAAGTGCCACATGTGCTCTGGGCACATAGAACTATGATCAAAACGAGCAACGGAGAAACTCCATTTTCTCTTACGTACGGTACCGAAGCAGTCATCCCGATCGAAATTGGAATGCCAAGCCTCCGTTGTGCGGCTGTACACCAAGTCTCCAACGACCAGCAGCTTCGCTTAAACCTGGACATCTTGGAAGAGAAAAGGGAGGCCGCGGCCATTGAAGAGGCACGTAGCAAAGCAAAAATGGAGGGGTACTACAACTCCAAGGTACGAAGCACGGCATTTAGACCCGGAGAATTCGTCTACCGGAGTAACGAAGCTAGCAGAGCAGAAGATACTGGAAAGCTTGGTCCTAAGTGGGAAGGGCCGTATGAAGTGATCGAAGCAATAGGGAAAGGAACATACAAACTCCGAGCCGCGGATGGGGAGACACTCCCAAGGACATGGAACATCCGCAACCTGAAGAAATGTTACATCTAACCGTAAGTATGTTTTCCCCATCTTTTGTAAGTTGATTACGGACCAGGTCCGGACAACAGGGGAACTTTAACTTTTCATATCTCTATTGTAATATTTTCTAAGTAATGAAATGTAGATGCCTGGCCCGCTCTACAAATTTTCCAAAATACATATGCAATCATTTTCTTTACTTTTTTCTTTTCTAAAACCTGTGCATAATTCTCATAACCGCGACAGGCAATGTCGCACATACAGGACGAGCAACCTCAAAATTGACTCAGGCATGTAAGTGGTATTGCAAACCCATTGTCCATTATAATACCCCCGGACTTCTTAAGTACGGCCAAGGGTACCAAGCCCGGATTACTCAACCCCGGCAATCAAACAAAAAAAATGTACAAACAACGCCAACACTTTCATTCAATACGAAGTAAGTTCTGTACAAATACACGGGGGCATACCCCCGGATTACACAAAAAAGGCATCGCAGTAACGGCTACCCTAAGGAAAAACTAACAAGAATGCCAAAGATTCATTTAAAAGGTGACATAGTCTAAATGCCGCCTATACAAAAAGACCACTTCAAACGCCACTCGCGTGATCCGCACCATGATCCAATACACTCAGGTCAAACATGTCATCGTGACCGCGCTTTTCTTCATCTTCCTCTGTTTCGTCCTCCCCGGTAGGACCAGTAACTGCAGAAGAAGGAGTCGGACCAACGGGAACAATCACCATGGAAGGCTCCCCGGTAGAAGTAACTTAATGGTCCACCTCCGACACAATTAACTCGGGGTTCCATATATCAAACTTCCTACCGTAGGCTACCTTCTTCCTCTCCTTGTACGCAGCAATGGCACGCGGACGACGAGTGATAGTTTAGAGCAAGGAGTTGGGAAGGGCAACCTCTTCCCCTACCGGGGGATTAAAAACAAACTCCCCCGCACTACCCGGTCGCTCCTCCTCCAAAACCAATTGGGCCATAAGATATTCCAAGGGAGAGTCTTTGCATGCCTCCAAAGAGTCCAGCAGAGGGAAAGGGACATTGCTCAAGCGAACAACAGATTCGCGATATACTTCTTTAGCCCGCGGGTTGTAAGCTTTGATCTGATCCAGCGTGCGGCCCTCGGAACCATGAACAATCCTAGCTTCTAGGCCCTGCCTTAGACCCTCCGCGATAGCTTTGCTAATACAATCTCCCAACCGCGTGTTAAGCTCACCCGATTGTTTGAACGCCATCCAAGCCCGGCGAAAACCATGCCCGATGACCCATCTCTTTCCCTCGATAGCCACAAGAGTGCTCGGGAACAGATCCTCATCAAAATCACGATTAAGATCCTCCAATCGCTGATCCAATTGAGCAAGCTGTCCATCATATTCACCGCGGACCCTATCCTCACACTCCTTCAACTTCTCCTCAAGCGAACCTGCACTTCTCACCTGTTCTTTCAATTGATCGCAGACAGAGGTGAGCCCAGTAACTTTACCCTTCAACTCAGCATTTTCCACGGTCAGGTTCGCCAACTGCTCATCCTTAGGAGCAATCATACTCTCCAATTGCGCCACGCGCTCTCGCAGTTTCCTCATCTCTCCAGACTCAGACTCAAGCTGACCCACGCGCTCGCGGAGGTCCCTCGCCTCCGCGGCCTCAGATTCCAACTCCGCCACTTTCTGCTTAAGGGTCCCAATCTTTGCATCCCTCCTCTCAAGCCTCTTAGTCAACTTGTTTGTCTGATTCAACTCAAACTCCAGCCGCAGACGCACCTCAGAAGACATGCATGTTTGTTGCATAGTAGCAACATTGTATTGCTCAAGCAAGTCCGCGTGCGGCATGTTGCGTAGCACTGACAAATAACCTGGAGTAGCAAGATTATCCAGCATGCTCCGACAAACCCAACCGTCATCCATACGAAAGTCATTGGTAGGAAGCCATTTGGGAACATACACATTCTTGGCTTCCGCAGTCTCCACGGACAGAGACTCATAAAAATCATCGTCTGAGGCCTCGGGACGATGGACGGACTGTTCCTGCAGCGGAGACTCGACCCCAACAACATCCTCCGGCTGCAATGGTGGTAGTTGGGACGGACCAGACATCTCCGTATCCAAATTTTCTTGAGGCAAGCTGGTGGACGTCTTTGAAGTAGAATCCGGATTAGCCTGCGGATCCGGAGTAGCCTCAGAAGAAACATGGGTCACCTCCTGCGGACGAGGCCCAGAATCGGACTCATCACGGAGCTCCATCACAAGAGCAGATCCCGCGGTCGCACCTCCTACATGATAACACTAAGTTATTTTCTAAAAAAATAATATAATATAAAATCATCAACATAACCAAGAGACCATACCAGCAGTGGACCCAGCATCCTTTGCCGGCACAGAAGTAAGCCTTTTCTTCTCGGGTTGTTTGGAAGGAACCGCAATCCTCACTCTCTTTTTCCCAGCGGCCTTGTCAGCTTTAGCTGCGTTAACATTATCAACAATCGTCTCGGAGACTAAGGAAATGATGTTCTCGGAAGGCTCAATAACTCGGCTGGCGGTCTCATCAAGCAGCGTTTTCTCACCTTCCTGAAGAGTTCTTTCCCCGGATATTACCTCGAACGGATCCGCTTGGTTAATGAAGGAGAAGAGAGACATATCTGCAAAGAAAAAGGCACAAGTTAGTAACAATACATAAGAGACAAATGGGACGCGACAAACCCTAAAAAATCACCCACCCTCATTCTCCGAAGACTTAAAAGTGGGTCGCGCTGTGGCATCATCCCAAGCACGGCTAAGTCCAACAGTGCACAGAAAAGGCTCCGGCAACTTTTTAAACGGAGCACGCATCGTGTCAAGACGATGCAGCAACTCGGGGTCAATATCGCCATTGGTCGGTGGTGGATCCCGGTCAACCGAAACCTTCTCATTCCACGAGATTGCCAATGGGAACACAATCTCATCCACCCAAAAGAAATATTCTTTCCAATTTTTCACGGAATCTAGGGGGGCGGTGTAACAAACCGGCACGACTAATGACTTAGGACCCTTACGTTTCTCTAAGGTCATCCACCCGTTACTCATGCCGGAATAGTAGAACTTCCTAAACAGGGGTACAGTCGGGGTTCCACCATGGACGCGACACAGGATTTCAAAGTGACTAATCCTGGCAGCGGCTAATACAGATAACTGAGACAGATGGATCTGAAAATATTCTAAAACCCTACACAGGAACGCGGACAGGGGAATCCTAAAGTTGCAAAACTCGAAGAATCTAGTATACACTCCTATTTTACCCTGAGGGGCATCCTTAATGGTAGCCTCTGGACTAGGGAGAAGGGGATGAACAGTAGAAGGAATATGATACTTCGAGCAAAAATCGCTAAGATCTTTCTGTGTTAACTTACAAGTGAAATCGCTTAATAGCTTCTTAGCCATGGCACTAAGAGGAAGGAAGAAAACCTAACCTGATAAGATAAGGACGCACACACAGATCTGAGTAGTGGATTTTCTTTTTTACTTGAGAAGGAGAAGTGGCAACAGTAACCAATAAAGTGAAAACGTGAGGTATTTATACCCCCAAAAGTAAAACTAACGGGTCAATCGAACAACCAACAACGCGCCACGTCATCGGCCCATAACTAACGGCCCAGATCGCCCTAGATCAACGAACAAGATGGAAGCAGACAAAACGTCCTATCAGTCAGAAAACATGCGGCTGAGGGCGGTTCGCGAATCCCAATGGACAGCTGTAACGCACACCCCCGCCACGTGGAGAAACACAACCAGCAATGGTCGTCCTCCTACGATACAATCAACCGCGGTATAACGAGAAAACTTAGTCTAGCAATGCTTGCAATGAAACTAACAAGCACAACTAGACTGGGGGGACTTGATCACGGATGACCCCCCTGGCACCAGTACAGGCCAGCCGCGGACTTAACAACTGATATGTAGCTCTCCCAGCACCCATATGATTCGGACGCGGACCAAACACATACCCCGGCAATGGCCACCAAGCCATTCCGCGGACAATAGACGCGCCCGAACAAGAACACAACCGCGCCCCACAAAAGGGGAAAGGAATCTTCCCTAGGTCGGACGTACTGCAACCTGCAGTCCACCAAAAGGGAAAGCGGGACAACTCCCGCCCAAAAACATCACCATCACAACAAGCAGACAAGCTCTACAGCTGACTTACGTCACAAACTGTCGCTCTCAAGACCCGTGACCTTGAGAACACGACAGAAAGGTCAACCATATAAATAGAGGCCTCACCCCTATTCAAACAGTAAGATACACACACTCTCTCTCTAGAATTCACTTCATCTCTCTAAAACAACTACTTACCCTCACGCCGGAGGTTGACCGCGGAACCCCGTTTTCTTAGCAGTTAGCAATCGAAGATTTCACTTAATGCAAGATCTTTTCTCCGAAGAGTTAGCTTAAACTAATCCTCGTAGGAGAAGTGCCCAGATTTGTATTAACATATATTTATGTTGTTTACGGATGCCATATAAGGCTCGAAGTTAAGGAGAGTACCCACTCACCTTACACCTCGGCGCCACATCAGCTTTCTCCCTCCTCTCTCTTCCACTCACTACCACTCACCTTTATGCGGACAAGAGACTCACTTTCACTCACCTTAACTCACATTTTTTTAATAAAAAACACATACAAACCCATACAAACCAAACGGTAATATATATGTGCACATTTATCAACTAGGTGAACCACTCACCTTAATTTGCCTTGATTCGTGTGACTCGCGCGTCACTTGTTTGGCTGGGCATGGAGGCTCACTCGTGACTGGAGGTAAGGTGAGCCACTCACACTCCCTTGCCTCCCAGTCTAAGCTAGCAAGTTTAATGTTTTTGGAACACTTCTAACAATCTTTATGTTCTTAAACTAAAGTAAGACATACATATATACAGGAGCGATTCAACCTTCTCGGAGGCCTAAAGCGAAGCCTTAAACATGGCATTTTTCCGAAAATTCGTTTGTATAAAATTTACTTTTCCAAGTTTTTTATGTGAAATCTTTGATTAGTTTCTCGAAATCAATATAATATAATATTTCATTTTCAATTTATAAATGAGCCAATAATTCTAATTTTTTGGTGACACTTTCGATCGATCGTAGATAACTTTTAATTAACTTTAGTTTTGAAATATTTTTTATGCCGAAGAATCTGTTACCGAAATGGTTAACATTATTCTATACGCCATATAAGTATTACGAAAAGAGTTTAGATTTATAATTTGATTAAGTATATCAACTGGTGTAGCATTTTTCATATGTATAATTTCCCTCAAAACTCTTAGTTTCAAAAATAAATTTGTACCGTTAATATCCAAACAATTGTTATAATATGGTTTAAAGAACTTTTCAGGTTCAAACAACTACTTTTTAGCTTGTTATCATCTAGGGATTTTAAGTTTCAATGCTAAATGATACACTAAAAATATCTTCATACAATCTAAATTGATCAAATTTACTTTCTATTGATGAAATAGCTTGATCTGCAATGTATAAGTGTTGGGTTCAATAAATACCCAAACCCCTTAATCCAGGATTTGAATAGAAAATAGCCCAAGTGTTTAGTCCGTTAAACACTAATCAGGTCACTGAGTGCATAGCCTCTCAGTGAGTCATCTTCGGGATAATCAGTACGAGGCGTAGAAGAAGTCTCTCCACTCAGTAAGGCGGAACTTAAAGGGTGAAGACTGAGTCAAGAAGAAGATGATGGATTCAGTGAGTAATGACAATAACTCACTGAATCCCTAAGACTACTCTCCAACTCTTACACTGAAGACAAACTGAAGTAGAAGACTGAAGGATGTAAAGACTGAAGAAAGAGCGGGACAAGGCGGGAAAAGGTTGAATCAGATAAGACGAAGTCCTTATCAACCAAAGTCAACTTTCCCTGAATGGCAAAAGATCAGGCTCAGTGTCATCATTGAACTTAGGAAAGTAGTCTTGTCTCTTACCCAGAATAGTCTTTGTAAACAGAGACAAAATGCATCAGTATTTTGTCTTTTGTATGATGTCAGTTTGTCACTTAGGAAAGAGTCAAATATCATACATGTATAAATAGCATAAGAGATGGAGTGAAAAGGTTAAGCTTGTGAATTGTAAAAACACACATACACGCAAGCCATCTTTTCACTCCTCCAAATACAACTTAGTTCCTGAGATAGCTCAGTGAGCTCTAAGAGTT
Source organism: Chrysanthemum seticuspe (assembly GCA_019973895.1). NCBI lineage: Eukaryota > Viridiplantae > Streptophyta > Magnoliopsida > Asterales > Asteraceae > Chrysanthemum > Chrysanthemum seticuspe. The sequence goes on from BPTQ01000001.1 coordinate 263,480,184, forward strand.
GTGCTCAGACTTAGCCTGAGCTTAGAGAGGAGTCACCCAACTTTGTCATTTCAATTCCAAGTACTATTCCGCGAGTACTTGGGTAACGTATTCTTTGTTGATTTATTTCTAATAAGAATATGATGTTGAAAATTACTTAGTGTGCTTTTCTTATGTTAATTTCAGTTATAGTTCACTATTAACTTGTTTTATAAACTTAAACTGTTTTAAACGATAGTGAACGGGGAACAACAAGTGGTATCAGAGCAAGGCTAATTATAAAACTCATTTTTTAGGCCTCTCTAAAAGTTTTTAAATTAGGATCCTAAATGGCTGAAATTGATGTACCCCAACTAGTCGATAAAAAGGGTGGAGCTTATTCAGCTGTTGCCCCTAGACTTGAAGTTGGCAAATTCAACAAATGGAAAAAGCGAATGCTTTGCTATTTGATTGGGATGGAACCTTATTATATCAAGTGTATAAATGAAGGTCCATTTGTCCCAAAAACTGCTGAAGGGTTGCCCAAACCTGAAGCTCAGTGGACCCAGGATGAAAGGAGAGTGGTCAACCAGCACCAAAGACTCAAAAGTATCATAATATCTTGTCTTCCTGACGATATTATGGAGTCTGTTATAAGCTGTAGTACAGCCAAGCAAACCTGGGATGACCTAGTTCATAGTCATGAAGGACCATCTGATACTAAGGAAAACAGGATAATGGACCTGAAACTTGAGTATAACACCTTCAGGGCTAAGGACTCAGAAACTCTCTCTCAAACTTACACCAGGTACAAAACTCTTTTAAATGAATTGTCAAATGATGGTGTTAAGTTGTCCAAACATGAAATCAATGTTGGTTTTGTCAACAGTCTCCCTGAGAAGTGGTTGAATTTCTCTCAGGGACTTAGGAATGCTAATCATATCCAAAATCTTGAGCTTCCTGAAATTTATGGGAAATTTGTCTATGAGGAAAATCTCATCAACAGACGATACCCTGACTTAAAGAAGTCTCAGGAAGTCAAGAAGTCCCTGACCACCACCTCATCACCAATATCAACTGCTTTCTATTCTAACAATGTTGTTCAAGATTTTCAGGAAAATTCAGATGATGAGCCTGATGAGAGATCAAGTGAGGAGTACCTAAATGACCTGAACACTGAATTTCAGGAAAGGGCACTCCTTGCTAACTCTCGAAGGTTTATAAAAAGAAACAAAGGTTTTTCGAATGCCAAAGCAAATGAGGACACTGAATGCTTTAAGTGTCACAAAAGAGGTCATTTTGCAAAAGACTGTTTTTCAAAAACAATTTCTGAACCCTCTTATAAACCATCAGGGTCAAATCAGTCCTCAGGCTTTAGCAAATTTCAACCAAAAATCTATGAGTCTCATCAAAATTTTCAAAACAAATCTAATCAAAACAAAACTGTTGACTTTGAAGCTAAGTATAAGAAAGTCAAAGCTAAGCTTGCATTGCTCGAGGCCAGTCCCTCAGAAACAGCAAAAAGTGTTCAATCTGTGCAGGGTAAAAACAAAGGCCTTGTTGCTGAAACCTTCGACTGGGATGAAGAGCCAGTGTCATCAGATGATGAAATGGTGCATGTCAGTGCACTGATGGCCCTCTCAGAAGAGGACAAGCTAGCAGTTGGAAAGAATCATGCCAGAAACGGGGAATGGGTCAACATCACTATGAAGAAGGTAAACATCTTACTATCTATGGATGATGACTCTGATTGGCAGTCTTATATGAATTATCTTAATGTTGACCTTAAGTTCGTAGAAGAGTGATGAGTGTCTAAATTCTCATCATTTTTGTTCCTTCTACACTGCAAAAACAGTCAAAAACACTTTGAAAAGTCTCAAAAAGACAGAAAAAATATTTAGACTGTATTTTATTCAATAATTGTAAAAATCTAGTCCCTGGTTATTCAAAACATGTAATTTTTCATAAAAGGCCCTCAGGAATTTTTAAGTTGTCAAAAATTAGCCTTATAAAATTCAATTTTGCAAAATGGCAACTTTAGTCCCTGAAATTTCAAAGATTGACAGAAATTACCCCGGGACATTTTTAATTTGAAAATTATTATTTTTGGTCCTTGGAAAGCATTTTCAGATTTACATGTGGGTCCCTGGATTTTCAGAATCAACACTTTGGTCCCTAAAATACACCATGGACTACACTTCTAATCCTAAACCCATTTAACTACAAAAATGTCCTTGTGTATTAATCCTTAAATCCAAACCGGATCCTACTTAAGTCCAAGTCCACCTAATAAGCTTAAGCCCAATACCCAAAAACAACCCAAGTCCAATCCAAAACCCTCCCTATACCCGGTCCATACCCAATCTTAAAACCATTTAACCGGTCAAGTTATTAACCCTACCCCCGCCTCTGCTTTTTCTTCTCCCTTTTTCTTCCCGCCAAACAACACAGAACACAAGAAAAAGAAAAACCAAACCTGACAACCCACAAACACACCCACGCTTGCTCAAGATTCCCATCATTTTCTCCTCCTGGTTTTTGTTTCCAAGAAAGCACGCGGACAGAAGGAGACAAAGAAAGAGGAGAGAAGACAGTTTTGATTTTAGTATAAATAGGAGTAGATGTATTGTAAAAAAACTTGTCTAGAAATTATTTTCTAGTTCCCCTTTTAACTTTCTTGTCATTTACTTTTAATGTAAACTTTTAATTTTAATGCAATTTAATTTCGTGTCTTAGTTCCAGTTTGTCCAAGTTTATGCAGTCTTACTTTTTCATGTTCTTAATTTCTGTCTAAATTTTGTTAGAAGTGTGTTACAAGTTGCTCAATCTCATTTTAAGTTTATTTGAATGATGTAAATCAAGTTCCTTAACCTCAAAAGTCTCAAAATCAGTTTTTTTTTAGCATTTCTGCCCTGTACAGGGGTGTTTGGAACAGCTCATTGTGTGGGTCAAGACCCACTTTTGACCCAAGTTGAGTTCCTAAATAGTTTTTTTTTAAGTGAATTTTATAGTAGTGTAGTAGTCTGACAGTCTCATTGATTTGAAAGTGCAAAACAAGACTGAGTAGTATCTAGAAATATATGTCTGCTGTTGCATCTCTGTCCCAACAAGCCCTCTTGTTAGCCTTTTACTAGCTTCTTTCAATTCCATATTAGCTTAGACTTAGTTTTTTTTAGGAACATTAGTGTATGAATTTAAAGTTTTAGAACTTGTTTTAGTTTTTAGACAACCTTAGGTTAGCTTAAATTACCCTTAAAAGTCCCCCCTTTGACTGAATTGGTGTAGCAGCCTGCTGTCCCCATGACAGCCCTTGCAGCCTCCTGTTTCAAGTCCTAAAAAGCTCCAAATTAGCTCTTAGTAAGTTTTTAGAATCTTTGCCATATGTAATTTATATGTTTTAGGTTGTTAGATAGTTTAGTGCTTATTTCGATGCTTATTTTCAAGCTTGAATTAGCCCTCATGGACGGTTTTAGTTCAGATTATGCTGCAACTTTAGGATGCCTTTTAGTACTTGTTAGCTTATTCCTCTTTGTTATTGCTTATTTAAGTTCCATTTAAGTGCTTTTAGGTACTTAGCTTAGTCTACATTAGTTTGTTAGCTTATAATTAGTTTCTTGCATAAGCTTTTATTTCTTTTAGTAGCTTAGATTTCCTTAGTTGCCACTTAACCAAACACCCCTTTAGTTTATAATTTGCTGCGCTAATAAGCTGTTACAGCTTATTATAAGCTTTCCAAGCTTAAGTTTTTGTTAAAAATATTTAATATAGTGCTTAAATTAAGTTGGCAAAAGAAAAAAAAAATCAAAAAAAAAAAAAATAAAAGAAGCAAAAAGGGTGGAAGCTGGGTTCGAACACCAAACCTCCTAGTCTGCTGCTTCGACCAGACATCACTGTCCACTGCCAACTGCGCTTGGCTTTCTGTTGTTTATATCTTGTACCTTTAACAATATAACAATTAGTTAAAGTTGCTTGTTTTCCAAATCCCAAAAAAATCAATAATAAGTGAAAAACGTAGCAAGTGGGATTCGAACCTGGGACTTCTGTCCACCTTCCCACGCTCCACGCCAAGTCCAACTGCTCTAGGGACTTTTATTGTTAAATCTTTAGGGCCCAATCCTTTTAACTAGTTTTATTTTTTTATTAGCTTATTATTTAGTTTGCTTATTTACTGCTTATTTAGATCAGGTAACCTTCCCATTTTATTTTTCCTAGGTAGATCATCACATAAAGTAGTTTTCATGAATTTTTCAGATTTTTCCAAAATCATTTACTATTTTTTATAACTTAATTTAGTTTTAAGTTTATTTAATTCATAATAAATAAAATAAAAGTCAAAAAAATATTCCGCTTTTTCCTAAAATTATTTTTGGTCATTTAGAATGTAGGAAAATTGTTTTTACACTCGTAGGACTTTTATTTTACAAATTTTACGTTTTTTCTTGCGCACTCGCGTAATTTTTATATATAACGCACGTTTTCATTCTAGGTCACGTTTTTAGATAATTTAGGTTTTCGCTTTAATTAAAATAGTTTATGTAAGTTATTTTGTTTTATAAATCAAGAAAAAACATCATTTTGCAAATAGTGATAGCATTTATTTAATATTTTTTTATCTTTTTAATTTCCTTTAATTTGCATTTAAGCCTCTGTAATTTATAAACTTTTTCTGTGGTTATAATCATTCAATAAACTCTTTTCCGTTCAAATCTCTCGATCACTATTCGTTTGGTGATTCATTGCATAGCTCGCTGGGACATAACGACCCGGGGAAACACTATACTCCCCTGATCTTCATTGCATTCGTTTCTGAACCGTTTTAAGTTTCTTACGGTCGGCCATTCACAAGTGGCCGGCTTGTGTGAGAAAACTTGACTGTTCGGGAGCGAATCAAAGAGCAAAGATTAAATCTCTTTTCAAAATACAACAAGCTAAGTTTTGAATTAAACAAGTGTAGAGATGAACTGCTTATTTTAAAACAAGCCAAGCTTGAGGCTGTCACCTTGCAAATTCAAAACACTGAACTAGTTAAGAGAAATCAGGCTCTTCAAGACGAACTTAAAAAGGAACAAGATATTCTTGATAGTTGGACTGCTAAGAATCCCAGGGTCTTTGATGCTGTGGGTGCCCCCAGTAGCAAAAAGAGAGTCATAGGTGAAGATCATCTCCCTGACTCTCGCAAAAAATACCAAAGTTCAAAACCATTTGTGTTTGGTGGTATGATTACCAACATGTTGACAACTCCAAATTCCAGTGACTGGATTGAACGGGTTAATCCTGAGAGTAAGCTTCCAAACTTCAATTCTGGAAGGATTCTTGAGCCTGAGAGCCAAGCTTTTAAGAGCATGCTAGGACTTCCTGAGATGACCAGTGGTACTGAACACATCTCTGAGTCTAAAGCAGAATCTGAAACACCGCTTCCACCCCTGAAACCTCTTCAGGGTGCAGATCCAAGCTCTGAGCTTACTCCTCTAAAATTCAATCCTCACTCACCAAAGGAAAGGTCTGGACTTGGTAGAACCATCCTACAAAGACAAGCAAAACTAATCCAACAAGAGTCTACTCCTACTGAGACTTCAACATCCTCTGTCCCCACTGAAGCTGACCAAATTCAGCAACTGACTGAACTTGTGAGGAAGCTTACTGAAAAAATGGAATCCATTGAAAAGGTCCCTGAACCAATCAAGGAGACAAAGTCAGCTTCCTCCAGTTCCTCAAAGTCTAAGTCAGCCTCTAAAAACAAACAAAAGTGTGAGCTGTGTCATTACACCAGCCATACCACTGACAACTGCTATAGAATCCTTTTTTGCATGATCTGCAAAAAGGATGATCACAGGACTGCAGACCATCTACAGTATGTCAGTCAAGCAAACTATACCAAAGTTGGTCATCAGTATGCTTCATCCTCCAAAGCTGCTCCAAAGAATAGAGCAAAACCTTTTCCTCTGTGCCCTCACTGTGGGTTTAATGATCATCATCAGGATGATTGTCTCATGAATATATGCTGTGATATATGCGGTAATCCAGCTCATGAGACATCCCAACATGACAGTGTTATTCATGCAAGGAGAAATTCCAAACAACCCAGAGTCACTGAGTCATCCTCAGCCTCTAAATGCAAAACCTGTGGTAGCACTATGCACACAACTACTGACCATGAGTCAATTGCAAATTTCAAAGAGACCTTGAGATCCAATCCTACTAGTAAGTGGGTCACGAAGAGAAACTAATTCAGTTTACTACTTGTGCAGAGACATGCCAGGGAGCCTATTTGGCATCTAGACAGTGGATGCTCAAGAAGCATGACTGGTGTGAAGGAATATCTGCACAAGTATGTAAAGGAACCAGGGCCCAAGGTAGTATTTGGTGATAACTCATCATGTCCCACTGAAGGTTATGGTTCAGTCAACTGCAATGGAATAGTTTTCTCTAGAATAGCCTATGTCAATGGTCTCAAATACAATCTCATCAGTGTCAGTCAACTATGTGATGCTAAATACATTGTACAATTCAATGATAAACAAGGTACCATTTTCAATGCCAACAAGGAAGTTGTGTTGATAGCTCCTAGGAGAGATGATGTTTATGTGCTAGACATGTCAACACTCTCCCAAGATGGAACGTGTCTCTTTGCTAAAGCCACTGAAACTATAAATTGGCTGTGGCATAAGAGACTCTCACACTTAAACTTCAAAAACCTCAACAACTTGGCAAAACAAAACAAGGTCCTTGGCTTACCATCACTGGTTTTTGCAAAAGACAAACCATGCTCTGCCTGTGAAAAGGGTAAACACCACAGAGCATCATTCAAAACCAAACAAAATTTCTCCATCAAAAGCTGCCCTCACCTCCTGCACATGGATCTCTTTGGACCTGTCAGTCCCAGATCAATCCAGCATGAGAAGTATACACTTGTCATTGTTGATGAGTTCTCAAGATACACTTGGGTATACTTTCTTTCCAAAAAGAGTTAGGCAGTTGATACAATAATGTCATTCATCAGGAAGATAGAAAACCAGAATGACATTACAGTTAAACAAATCAGAACTGACAATGGTACTGAGTTCAGAAATCAAGAACTTGAGAGTTTCTGTGATGGAAAAGGAATTTCTCAAAATTTCTCATCTCCATATACCCCTGAACAAAATGGGGTTGCTGAAAGGAAAAACAGAACTCTCATTGAGGCTGCTAGAACCATGTTAAATGGCTCAGCCCTCTCAAAGCATTTCTGGACTGAAGCAGTCAAAACTGTCTGTTACACTCAAAACAGGTCAATCATTGTCAAAAGACATAATAAAACCCCATATGAGATCTTCAAAGGTAGACTTCCTGACATCAGCTATTTTCGTGTATTTGGATGTCCTGTGTTCATTCATAACCACAAGGATCATCTAGGCAAGTTTGATGCAAAATCTGATGATGGATACTTCTTAGGCTACTCACTGATCTCCAAAGCCTTCAGGGTTTTTAACACAAGGAGACAACAAGTTGAGGAAACCTTTCATGTCACCTTTGATGAAAGTGCTGAAAGCATCAGGTTCACCAACACCTCAGTGGAGGAAATAGGAATTGATAATTTATCAAGATATCCTCCTGATGAGTACAACACTGAATTCAATTCCTCATATCAAGCTGATGCTGACATCTCATATTATGTCTTACCTCACAACCTAACACAACCAACTATCAGTGAGTTCATTGATAATCAATCAGTCCCTGCTGGGATAAGGAACACTGATCCAGATAATCAGGAACCTGCAACTCATGAACCTCAACCTGAACTAGACATCTCTACAGATGATCTAATTGATTCTGTGACTCTTGCACCTGAACTCACATCTGAACACCCAGTGACATCATCAAGCTCAGATCCCAGACCACAAAGTAAGTGGACAAGAACTCAGGATATTGAGCTTGTAAACATCATTGGTGAACCCACTGAGGGCATGCTCACTAGAAGCATGGCTGCTAGTCTAACTGCAGCCTCAGCCAATGAATGTCTATATGCTGATTACCTATCAGAAATAGAACCCAAAAGTGTCACTGAGGCTCTAAAATACCCAAGCTGGGTTCAGGCTATGCAAGAAGAACTGCAACAGTTTGATAAAAACAAGGTCACGACCTTGATCAAATGTCCTCAGGATGTAGTAGTCATAGGAATGAAGTGGGTTTTCAGAAACAAAACTGATGAAAACGGCACTGTCATTAAAAACAAAGCCAGACTTGTAGCCAAAGGTTACAGTCAACAAGAAGGCATTGACTATGATGAGACATTTGCTCCTATTGCAAGAATGGAAGCCATCAGGATCTTCCTTGCATATGCAACATACATGAACTTCAGGGTCTACCAAATGGATGTTAAAAGTGCATTCTTAAATGGTGATCTCAAAGAAGATGTGTATGTTCAGCAACCTCCAGGCTTTGAGAGTAGTGAATTTCATGACTATGTATGCAAGCTTGACAAAACCCTTTATGGACTCAAACAAGCTCCCAGGGCATGGTATGAAACTCTCTCAGCCTTCCTGATACAAAACAAGTTTGTCAGAGGAAAGATAGACAACACACTGTTTGTCTATAGAACCCAACAGGATGTGATACTAGTCCAAGTGTATGTTGATGATATCATCTTTGGCTCAACAAACTACAAACTTTGCAAACAGTTTGAAAAACTAATGACAAAGAACTTTGAAATGAGCATGATGGGGGAACTTACATACTTTCTTGGACTACAAATCAGGCAAACTGATAAAGGAATATCCATCAGTCAAGAGAAATACACCAGAAATCTCTTGAGGAAATATGAGATATCTGACTGTGCCTCAGTGAAGACACCAATGGTCCCACCTAACAACCTCGGACCTGATCTCACTGGCAAATCAGTCAATCAAACCCATTTCAGAGGGATTGTTGGCTCACTGATGTATCTAACCGCTACTAGACTAGACATACAATTTTTAGTCTGTTTAATAGCAAGATATCAGTCCAACCCCAAAGAATCTCACCTCACTGCAACCAAAAGAATACTCAGGTACCTGAAAGGAACCCCAAACCTTGGACTCTATTATCCAAAATGCTTAGGGTTTGATCTCAAGGGTTACTCTGATTCTGATTATGCTGGCTGCAACATGGACAGAAAAAGTACCTCAGGGTCCTGTCAATTTCTTGGAGGAAAACTGGTTTGTTGGAGTGCAAAGAAGCAACAATCAGTGGCTATGTCCTCAGCTGAAGCTGAATATGTAGCTGCAGCAGGATGTTGTGCCAATGTATTATGGATGAAAAGTCAACTCAGTGACTATGACATCCATTACAAAATGGTGCCCATCTTCTGTGATAACACTAGTGCTATTGCAATCTCTAACAACCCTGTCCTCCACCAAAGAACCAAACACATTGATATCAGATATCACTTCATCAGGGATCACATAATGAAAGGAGATATTGAACTACATTTCATCCCTACTGAATATCAACTGGCTGATATCTTTACCAAACCCTTGGATGAACCTACCTTCAGGAGACTAAAAGCTGAATTAGGAATGCTTGACATTGAAAGCCAAGTATCTGAAAACCAATCTCAGTGAGTTCTCTGAAATGGTTCATTCTCCCTAAACATCCAAAACCCACCTCTCACTGAATGAGTAAGACTCATTCAGGGTCCCTGACACTTGACAAAGAGCATTGAATGAGTAACTAAATGATCTAAGTATCAGTTACTTAAATGTCCTAGGTTGGTAACTATGCCAATTTAATAAAGGAATATATGTCTCTTTGTCTTACTGTCATCCCACTTGGCATTTAATGCCTCTCACAAAAATATCAAATTGATATTTTATCTCTGCAAAAGTGCACTTTTACTGTGCACTGCAACTGTTCCTTTGAAAAACAGGATTTTACTGCGGGTAATGGAGTGGTAGCATTAAATGTGGAAAATCAAACGTCTTTCAAAAACCGACTCTTAATATTCCCATTTGTGCACAAAACACCCCTCTTATCACTCTATAAATACCCTCTTCCAACACAAACAAACACACACAATTTATTTTCTGCAACTAAACTCTGTCAAAATTCTTTCTCAAATCCAGAAATATTTGTGTGTTCTCAATATCTTCAAAACCTCTTTTTTGAAAAACCCTCCTTGTAAACATTTACCAAAGTTTTTTCATCACAAACTTGAAGAGATCTAAATACTTTGATTGCTCTAGTCAAAACATTTTTTAAACACTAAAATCTTTGTTAATGGAAATGGCTAGAACACAATCTCTCCAGTTTGCTTCTCAGTGGGTAGGGGATCTTACTAACGTTGAATTTAAAACAAATAATGTCATAGGAAATTTTGAATATCCTGAAAATGTCCCAACCTATAAAGACATTATAAAATTTTTATTCAACTGCCCACTCAAAATGGCCTTTGTAAAATGTCCCTCAGTAGTGTACCCAAACTACCTCAGGGAGTTTTGGGCTACAGCTAGAGCCTTTGACCCGATACCTTCTACTGATGAGAATAACCTTAGACCTCTCAGGGAGTATCTCATTAGGTTCAGTCTAAATGGGGGGAAACAATACACCATGGATTACAAAACGTTTTGCACTTCAACAGGGTTAGATTATAACAAAGGTGCTTATGTCGCCCATCCTGAACCCTCCACAGTGAAGGATGGGTTAAAACAAATCGTTTTAGATCCAATTCTTTTGGACAAGACCCCAGTCACTAAAAGCTCATTCCCCGTGGCTTGGAGGATCCTCTTCACTTTTGTGATTCAGGTCCTCGGCGGGAACCACTCATCCACTGAACAAGTTAATTCTATTCAGTTGATGATGGCATACTGCTTGATGAATGGGGTCACTGTCGACATAGGGGAGATCATTTACAGTGATCTCGTAACGAAGCTACAGAGCAAATCTAGGACGAAGTACGTTTCATATCCTAGGTTTGTCTCTTGTGCTTTGCAATCGTTACTGGGTTCAATTATACTCAGGATGAAAAATTTGGAAATTTACCTGGCATCCTGAGCCCATCAAATTTTCAAAAGGACCCATCCCTTGTCACTCCCATTGAATTGACGGCCCACATGATTGCTGTAAACAATCAAAGTGGATCAGTGTCTCCAAACCCTGCTCCTAAAAAGAAAAAGGGGAAGTCTCAGACTGGGACTAAGACTAAACCAAAGTCTCAGGGCCCTGAGGCTTCAGGAGCACAGCCTAAGAGGCACAAAAAGCCCAAGACCAAAAAGACACCCACTGACCAGGCAACAACCACCCCAGTGACAACGAAGGACACTGATACATCACAGTCAGTGCCCTTGGTCACACCTACTACTCCCCAAGATCCAGAGGGAAACATACAACCCGCTGGCAGGGGAGCGCCTTCCACAACGCCCAGTGATGACATTAGCAAATCCAAGCCTTTTTCTGAGGGCACACTGATCGATCCCAAAGACTCAGAGGGAATCAAACAACCCGCTGATAGGGATACAACTATCACTGACTCTGCTAAAGGCACTGGGAAATGCCCACCAGTGTCTCAGGGGTCACTGGGGGACAAAGACTCGGAGGGAAAGGAACAACCCGCCGATAAGGAACCCAAAACCAATCCTGACTCCAGCGAAGGCACTGGGAAACGCCCACCAGTGTCCGAGGGGTCAACGGGGGACAAAGACTCAGAGGGAAACATACCACCCGCTGATATGGAACCCAACACCAACCCCTGGTTAACTGTTGCTGATGTCACTGGGATATTATTCTCTGAAGATGAGCTTGCTGAGACTGATGATGAAATCTTATCAGCTGGAGAAGAAATGGACGCTGAGGTTCAAGCTGAACAAGAGCCTCAGCCTGATCCACAGGAGCATACTGAATCACCAGTCAAGCCTGACAATGATGACTCCTCTTCCTCCACTGATGAATTTGAAAGATTTGATAATGTTCTCCCACTCACTGAAAGACAGCTAGTTCAGTGGATCACCAAAGCTTCAAGAAGGTTATATTCTGGGGTCACTGACACATTGTGGGAACAACACACTGAGGCTGCTGCGAGTTATGCTGATCTAAAGGCTGAGGTACATGGCTTTGATGAAAATGTTCATGAGCACAGGGATCTGATGTATGACAACATTCACCAACTGGATGAAAACATGGCTAAATTCCTCAGGCATCTTCAGGGTGTAGGTACCACGATAGATGAAATCAGGGAGTTTGTCAAAGAAGACCCAGCACTCAACTCTAAAGTGCTGGAGGCTACTGAGGAGCACTTGAAACAATCCTCAAACCTCACTGAACTGCTCAATATGCTCAAGTCTGCAAATGTTCAGGGTCTTCCATCCTCAGTCCAGTCTCTTCAAACTACATTGGACTCTTTGAATACGCAGGTGGCTACTTTGGCTCAGGCATCCTCATCTCTGGCCTGGAATCTTGGGCCCAGAATGACCGCTCTGGAAGTTTCTCAGGCTAATTTGGAAACTAAAGTCACTGGTATTCAATCTGACACTTCAGACATCAAGGCTATGATCTCAGAAATTTATCAGGCCTTCAAGGGTCAAGCTGATCAGTCCCCCTCAGCACCAACTCCAACTCTTGCCCTCACTGAGGCTCCGACAACAGTTGAGGGGGAGAATATTGCTGAAGAAACTCCTTATCACACTGAGGGGGAGCCAACACCAACAACATCAGTGGCTCAAATCTCATCATCACCACCAGTCTCAGCAACACCTATCTCATCAATCCCACCAACAACATCATCAACAACAACACTGACAGTAATCACTCCAATAACGACAACACCACCACCCCTGGTAGCAACTTCATCTTCCTCAGGCCATGACAAAGGAAAAGGCAAAATGGCAACTTCTGAGCCTGAGAAGATTCCCTATAAAATCGGCGACATTGAGTACCTGCTAACACCACAACAGCTGAGTAAACATCTTGCTAAAGAAGAAAGAAGATTGAAACTAGCTGAAGAAGAGAAAAAGAACAGAGAAGCACTGGCATAGGTTGTCGCCGAAGAAGCTGAAAACATGAGACTAAATCCAAGCAAGCTCCAAAAGGGTCAGGCAGGACAAAAGTTCAAGGAAGCTCAGGCTGCTCAGATGACTGCAATGAGAAAATAGTTGGAAGAAAAGAAGAAGAAAACTGAAGCTCTCAGGCAAAGCAGAATTGAGGAGTACAACTGGACAATGACAAGCCGAAGGCTTCCTGAAAAGATCACAGATGTCAGAATCATCCCTAATACCAAACCTCTGGCCATGAACGTCTACAGAGGGGATGATAAAAGGCACTTCGAAGTTCATGATCCTCTCAAATTCACTGACTTCGGGATCACTGAACTCGATGAACTTGGTCCAATTATTGAAAAGAAGAAAAATGCGGTGGTTAAGGACCTGATGAAAATGCTCAGTAAAAGATATGAAAGACTGAGGGATTGTCCAGCCCAACTGGGAATTCAGGCCGCCTTAACTGCACCTCAAGGATCTCAACCACAATCATCCACTGGCAAAAGAAATAGAGTTGAGTTCCAACCTGAAATCAAAGTGCCTGGATTAGAATGCAACAGGGTGCTGCCTGAAGGTGTGAAATTTGTGAACTGTCTAGTGATTGAGAAGCCTGAAAGAGGGCTATTACACATTGATGTCTATGGAAACCCTGCTTTTCAAAGATGGAGTGATATTGATCAGGCTGGTGTGGCTGCAATGCTGAGCTACATACCAGTGGCCTCTCAAATCCAAACCCCAGCAAACATCAGGTTCTGCCAAGACCTGAATGCCAAGATAAGAGAGCACCCTGACAAAGAAACACTCCTAAAAAAGAAGCCTAAGCTTGAACCACTAGGGATCCATCTCAACTGACATCATTTTGATTTATCTTTTGTACTAGTGATAGGAACCTTTTGTAATTTGATCAATAAACGATGTATGTTTTGTTAAAATATTCAGTGTTCCTTATTGTATTCATTAGTACATTCAGTGTAGGAAGAAGCCATTTGCTCACTTACACTGATCAATCACTTAGGCTATTTGTATATCCAAATAGGGGGAGACTGTTGGGTTCAATAAATACCCAAACCCCTTAATCCAGGATTTGAATAGAAAATAGCCCAAGTGTTTAGTCCGTTAAACACTAATCAGGTCACTGAGTGCATAGCCTCTCAGTGAGTCATCTTCGGGATAATCAGTACGAGGCGTAGAAGAAGTCTCCCCACTCAGTAAGGCGGAACTTAAAGGGTGAAGACTGAGTCAAGAAGAAGATGATGGATTCAGTGAGTAATGACAATAACTCACTGAATCCCTAAGACTACTCTCCAACTCTTACACTGAAGACAAACTGAAGTAGAAGACTGAAGGATGTAAAGATTGAAGAAAGAGCGGGACAAGGCGGGAAAAGGTTGAATCAGATAAGACGAAGTCCTTATCAACCAAAGTCAACTTTCCCTGAATGGCAAAAGATCAGGCTCAGTGTCATCACTGAACTTAGGAAAGTAGTCTTGTCTCTTACCCAGAATAGTCTTTGTAAACAGAGACAAAATGCATCAGTATTTTGTCTTCTGTATGATGTCAGTTTGTCACTTAGGAAAGAGTCAAATATCATACATGTATAAATAGCATAAGAGATGGAGTGAAAAGGTTAAGCTTGTGAATTGTAAAAACACACATACACGCAAGCCATCTTTTCACTCCTCCAAATACAACTTAGTTCCTGAGATAGCTCAGTGAGCTCTAAGAGTTGTGCTCAGACTTAGCCTGAGCTTAGAGAGGAGTCACCCAACTTTGTCATTTCAATCCCAAGTACTATTCCGCGAGTACTTGGGTAACGTATTCTTTGTTGATTTATTTATAATAAGAATAAGATGTTGAAAATTACTTAGTGTGCTTTTCTTATGTTAATTTCAGTTATAGTTCACTATTAACTTGTTTTATAAACTTAAACTGTTTTAAACGATAGTGAACGGGGAACAACAATAAGAAATAATCGGTTCTAGAAGTCTCTTCGCCGGTTTTTATAGATTCATTGTCAACATCGTCTTCATATTTCTTATTTCTACAAAGAGCTCATTTTCCTTTCAATTTTTCATTCTACATTCGTTTTTCTTTATCAGTTTGTTTAACGGAAATTAAAGCGTCCTTAAAAGAAACTTTTTATTAAAGAATGATAGTAGATGAGATAAAACCAGAGATTGAAAGTAAGTTTGTAGGTGTGAAAAAAAAATCGATTCATTATAATGTAAATGGTTAAATGGTTGTTATCACATGGCTTAATTTAATATTTGCTTACTTTTCATGTAAAAATGGTTTTTTTATATACTTAATATCAAGGTTGCAAAAATCACGAATCGGCAGTCGGGAGATCGACTCCCTTGTAGTTTATAATCAGTTTAGGCAGGATTAATCGGTAATTAATCGATTGAGATTTTTGGCAAGTTTTGGGTATTTCCAGCAAATTTTGAGTATTCTGGCAAGATTTTTCTTTAAAAAATTCTTGTAATACATATAAACAGTGACAATACATGATTAAAACAAGTTTACGGCGAGTTTTTGGTATTTCCGGCAAGATTTGCAAGTTTGACCATCGTTGACACTCGTTGACCGCCGTTGACCACGGTTGATTGATTTGTTTGACCAATTTGCACAAATCAGAAAAGTTGGTGGCTCAGCAACGCCTAAGCGGCAATTAATCGGCCTTGTAGGCCTTTTTTTCGAAAAATGAAAAGTAAAAACTAAAAAGGCCAAAAAAATTCTATTATTTAACATTTATCTGCTAATTAGGACATTAAATAATCAGATCTTTAAAAATGACAACAAAAAGGTATGTAACTGTTTTTATATAAATAGAAAGTCCTAGAAAATCTAAAGCCTTAAAAAATTAAAGACCTAAAGCTCTAGCTTTACTTGCTTTACCCTTGAGCCACCACTCCATACATACTATACAAAGGTTCATGATACTAAAAATGCTAGTTTGTACATTTATCTAAGGGCAGCCTTAAAAGACACTCCACTATTATGCTAATTTTTCAAATTACAAGAAAAAGTGAGGTTAAATTATATGGAAACTTTTTACAAACAAAACATCCAACATGCAACCAACCACCTTTCCCATATTCACACGCTCCACTTCATATTATATATGCATGGAATCAAATTCCATAGGAGGCGGCAAATGCTAAGGCATTGGCTACCATGCACCATTTTATGTGCTTCTCAACATTTATGTTTTTGTAAATCAGATAAGTTAGCTAGCCGAAAGGTGAAGAAAGGGAAAGAACCTAGCTAGTTGATGTCAAGATGTGATAGAATCTATACCAAGAAAATTTTAGGGTCTTATACCAAAGACCGGAATTGAAATGGCCCCTAGAATACCGGTTAGGTCACGTACATTTAAGCTGAAAAATGCTGAGTATATATGTTTGAAACACAAACAGTTGTATTGAGATTATTTAAATCCTTCATTTAGGTTTATGCAATTACTGTCAAGATAGTAATGTATAACTTTTGAAACAAGAACAAGTAGTATAAAGATGACTGTTAAAAGTAAAGCATGGGGGACAAATATGATGCGATTCGTAGGGTTTTAAGGCCACTTTACAGCATATGACCTTAAACATACTTCAAAAAACTAAAATAAATTAAAAACCATACTTTACAGCTTTAATTCAACCGACTTAACTTCCCTTTTACCTTTTCTTTTTTCTTTCATGCCTTTATGCTCAGGGATTAAAAAAAAAAAAAACTCCATATCATCATCACTACTTTTTGGGGTTTTATCCTTTTGTATATCATCATAACTTTGTTCGTGTGGTTCAGATCGACACAATTGCACCTTTAGACTTTTTTCAAATTTCTTACACAAAGCATCCTTAATTGTTGACGAATCTAGCATTTTTCGTCCTTCTAGCTAACAGCCGTTACTTTGTCTCGTTAAGTCCCCTCATGTGATAAAAAACTGAGGATAAAATGGTCTTTTCGCATCTCACTTCATCTTCAACCTCTAAGAGTGCACGGTGTGAGGGTTTGTTACCCGCCGTTCATCAACAAAAACAACCAATAACACACTGGTAAGTGTTATTAGTGCACCGTCCCTTAGTGCCATTTGTTCCACCAACTTTTTTTTTTAATTATTTATTTATTTATTATTATTATTATTTTTTTGAGTAAGTGAGGTATTTTTGCTGAAGTGTTATGTGAAACTTACATGCACCAATAACAATTATTGGTTTTATTGTTATGAAGGTGTTTTAGTTATTGATGTGTTTTTGATGAAGTGTTTTGTGAGACCTACATACACACACATCATCTCCACCTTCATCTCAAAAAATACGCGCGCGCGCACACACACACACACCAATTTCACCTCCATAACCACCTCGTCACAACCACATCCACCTCACTATAACCACAACCACCTCGCCACAACCACCTCGTTACAAGTATATAAGTTTTGGGTTTGTATTGAAGGATATTGTATATAAGTTTTGGGTTTAATTGTTGAATTCTAAGAGCACTCTCAATCCTAACACGATAATACCAATAACACCGTCCACGTCAGCACCACATCAGCTTTAACATTTAACATTAACATCCCCAAAAAACACCCACAACCATAACATCCCAATAACATCAATAACATTTCATATTTTCAATTTCAACCCCTAAACTAAAACAAACACTTCATTTATTAAACTAAAACAAACATTTCATTAAAATTAAAAACATATTACAACACGAGATTAAAAAAAAAAAAAAAAAAAAAATTACAACGAAATAAAAAAAACACACTGCAAATAAAACATTACAACAAATTAAAGGAAATGACGAGAATACGATCTACTGACGAGGTTTCAAGTTATATTTTTTGATGATTCGATCTTTTTCGTCATTGATCCACTCCACGACCATTGGATCTTGCCCCTCAGTAGGCGTCATCAAAAACTTTATCTCTTCCAACCTTGTTAATGTGAGATCTCTTTCCTGCTGGGCCCGATACACCGCTTCGGCGGTTTCACGTTTCATACGAAACTCGTTTGCCATAGTTTCTGTGAAATAAGCTGACGAGCTCGTTCCTCCAGTGCTTGTTCCCCCAGTACTTGTTGTAGTCTCGGATCTTGCTTTCTTGGTAGCACGTTTCTTTCCCATGGGGCGTGGTTGTTCATCATTACCAAACAAAGCCTCGTTTGTTTGGCTTGGCACATCGCCGGTTAAATCAACCGGTGCCGGCGTGTCCCATTTCTTATAATGACGCAAAACCTCCCAAGCGTCATCGAGACCAAACGATGCTCCTTTGGATTCCTCACGATACCATTGCTTTGCCCGTTTCATCACATCCACCTCACTTTCTCCGCTTAGTTGATCCCGTTGCGCACGTATGTAACAAGCGTTGAACTCTGTGCATATGCCGTTCAATGTTTTCCATTTGCTTGACATCATGTCCTTGGTGCGCCGTTGAAAATTGTTTTTATTGAACTCATTTCTGACCCGATACCAAAACGTATCTCTGGGTTGGCACTTTCCAACTTTCGGATCCTCCGAAACAGCTATGTAACACCTTGCAAGTAATGCTTCCTCTGCTGAATTCCAACGCGCAGTAACGACAACCTCCTCTTCATCAGAATCAATTGGTTCGGGCTCGGGGTCTTTGGATTTCTTTGATTTTCGCTTAATACGACCTTTTCCTTTTTTTGGAGGAGACGTGGGTGTGTTAGGAACATCTTGTGTTTCAGTTTGTGATTGTTGTGACTGTTGTGTGAATTGTAGATTTTGAAAGTTGGAGTTTAATTGGGTATTTTGTTGGTTTTGTTGTTGCCAATACAGAAGTGTTTGATGTTGTTGATACATTTCTTGGCTCGAGAAGCCTAGTGTGTTGGGGTTTGAAGATGAACCCGCGTTCGGGTTAGATGATGAACCCGGGTTTGAGGGATTCCACCCACCACCGAGAAGATTGAAGAAAGTATCGTCGTTGTCTCCCGACATTGTTTTTTTTTTTTTTTTTGCAGTTAATTGAAGTTGAAAGATTGAGAGTATTGAGAGGATTTAGTTGTGGAAGTGTGAAAAAAATAGTGTTTTAATTGTGTACTTATAGTGGTAAAAAAGGTTTTTGATTTTTTTTTCTTTTTTTTTTTATAAAAAGTAGCCGTTAGGGACCAGAAATGATTTTTTTTTAAAACTTAACGGCTAGTAGCCGTTACAAGGACAAGAAATGAAAATTTTTTGAATTTTTTTTTTCTGCGCCTAACACGCGTTGGTTGGGTAACGTGGGAGGACCAACGGCGTTAAAGAACCACAAGTCCAATGGTGTAAGGCCGATAACGGCGTTATTTTAGGTATAACGGGCGTTACCCCGTTAGGATTGAGAGTGCTCTAAGGATTTCTTTATGAATGTTGTGTTTATAAGGTTAAATCATATATTTAGGGAGAAATAACTGGTTCATATTATAGGTGAAAAGTGCAAAGACCATTTTACCCTCACATTTTTATCACATGAGAGACTTAACGAGAAAAAGTAACGGCCGCAAGATTTTTCAACAACTAGGATGCTTTGTGAAAGAAACTTGAAAAAAAGGTTAAAATGTGCTATTGTGTTACCAAATGCATGAAGTTTGGGAAAAAAACTTTAAACTTTAGCTATCTTTTTCATTGATTATTTCTTCTTTTGGGCTGCTAAATATTTTGGGCTAGAGTCCTCCACGTTACACGATTGGGCCTTACGGGCTTCTAAATTATTGGAAAATGCATTGCCTTTACCTCATGGCCACATGCAAGTCAAATTGTGTGCAAGTTTATTTTTTAAAGAATTAACTAATAATAATATGGTTACTAAATTTTGCATTATTTGTATGATGCGAAAAGTTGATTTACTTGAATAACGGTGATGGTCCATGCTTTCTCTCCTTCCATTAGACTAATATAAACTCACCACACATATGATTGGAAGCAAGAATGAACCAATATTGCCTTTCCAAACCAAAAGTTGTAACAATAAACTAATAAAGAGATTGTTTTACGCGGTTTAAGTTAGTGTGACGGTGAGCTCAGACGTCGTAGATTATTCGGTCAAAAGGTTGGAAACTATGGTTAACAGAAAAAAGATGTACGAATAAAGCTATCCGTGTTGTTAAGAAATCTTACGGACTTGGTCTTCTGTGTAATTTTCTATTCGTTATAATTTGGTGCTGATGATTGAGTAATCGCTTGAATCATCGAATGTCATTCGACCTGGTCTTCAAAGATATTCTCGTTAGGTCATCAATGATTTTGTAATAGCAAGTTGTTGAAAATAGTGTCGTTAAGTTTCTGACTTTTTTCTCGATGACTTGTTTAAATATATACTCCAACTTTACTTTTGTAGCTTTCTAGTACGGCAAACAAATGAAGAGTCTACATCAAAATAGAATATAAGCAAATTTTGATCGACATCTCATACACTAATATAGGGGTGAGCATACGACCCGAACGGACCGGACCGACCACATTTGGTCCGGTCCGCGGTCTCGGCTTTTTGACCTAATTCGGTCCTCGGTCCGGTCCGGACCAAAATCGACAAATTTGGGCTAATTTGGTCTTGTTGGACCGGACCGACCGAAGGACCGACCCGGACCGAGACCGGACCAACCACATTCGGTCCGATCTCGGTCTAAGATTTTTTCCGAAATCGGGTCTCGGTCCGGTCCGATTTTTGGACCGTGCACACCCCTACACTAATATATTACATACGACTACACGTTTCTCATCAACTAATTCAAAATTTTACTTAATATAATTTCCAAATGTTATTTAATTCTGGCTTAAGCGCAACTCAACCATGTTATTGTTGAATAATAAAACCCGTAGGTTATAACGCATTATTGAAAAACTATTTATAAAGTTCAATTAGATTGTAACCCTAAGACACCTAACCCACATATAGGCTCGGGACTTAAAATCTATTTCCTGATACCCTCCTTCAGTTCAAGTGGCGAAATCGAAAAAGCAAGAATTGAAAGATATAAAGATAGTATGTGGATGACTGTTAGGACTTTTAACGAAGCTTGAAGACGCGTCCGACCGGTGGAGGCGGAGATTCCGGTAGCATTTCTTCGGAATTTAGTTACGAATCCATGCCTGCTGACGGCATAAGCTAACTCTAAGAGGTTTGAGAGTTATAAGCAAAAGAGTGAGCCATTCGCCTTTTCGAACCCGACTGCTTGTTTAGAGCGTGATGGTGCATCGATACAGCTAACGAGGCGATTCAGGTCTGACTGTCTTTGGAATATGATCGCGAAGCTAATGGCGTCGATGAAGTTAGTTAACTCTTTATGGTTTAGAAGATATTGTTGAAATAGTGAGAGGCTAGGGTTGAAGTCGAAAACTTATTTATTTATCTTTTTAAATGAGGGATAAAGTGTGGCAGTTAGGGTTTGATGGGGTGTCATAGATGCAGGATTAAACCCGTTCTGATACTATGTTAAATGATAAAACCTATACGTTATAACATATTATTAAGAGACTATTTATAAAGTACAATTAGATTGTAACCTTAATGGACCTAACTCACACGCAGACTCGGGCTTTATAGTCTATTTGCCTAATGGTTATACTCTTTCACCCTAGTTAATAAAACCAAAATTTCATATTTGTATAATGGTTACGAACGATAGATACCACATGAATATGTGATACTGTGTTTTTGTGTTATACAGTAATTCTCTATTTTGTTTCTTACCGTGTGAGTAATTAAGAAACATATAGTATAAACTACATGTCATGTTATATAGAAAACAAGTTAAGATTGAGCGTGTTTACTTACGCATACACAATTTAACAATGATATAAGTCTTGTAATTATATAGGTCAACAGAAGCGATAAAACTCATAGCATGGATAACGTACGTACGCTTGTCTACAACTTTAAGCATATATACTGTATACATGGATGAACCTGGGAATTTTGAGTGGACTTTGTACAATTTTTGTTTTATTCTATTATCATCGTAAGCACTAAAGTTATATCTTAAAGATTTTTTGGGGTCAGATCTAAAGTTACACAAAGTAGCACCCAATATTATCGAATGTTGAATTTATTTAAAGAAACTATTTCCAGAAAACTTTATATATTTCGTAATCTAAAATCTGACGTGGCTCGTGCTCATATGTTTTACGTAGGAGAGGAGTTGTCCCTTTGACGAAAAAGTCGATGATAATTTAAATTATTACTCCGTAGAAATTAAAAGTTTTATTGGGTCCCAATATCCTTGTGGCTTCCTTAGACACACCACCCTGATCTCCAACTATGAAACATATGATCACTATCTCAATCATTGAGTATTATATATTCGAGTCAAATAAATATGTTTCTACAAGTTATTTCATACTTTTCAAAAAGAAAAATATGTTTCTACAAGTTTTTTCATACTTTTCAAAAAGAAAAGAAAATATTTTGATCTTCTAAAATCCCGTCACTAATACTAGCTAGAAGAATATTCATGTACACTCTTATTAAATGTTGTTGAAAAAGTAGTAGAATTCCACATTTTTATAATTGAAACTTGTAAGTAAACGTAAAAAGAATGTTCTCTGTTCGTATGTGAATTCACGTTATCAGTAACACGTTAAAGACTTTATTACTAAAAAGTCTTATATTCGTCTATGCTTATCCGGTTACAAATGTAACAATTTTTAAAATGACCAAGAACATAATTTTATTTCATTTTTTCTACTATTCTAAAGACAAACATAATTTCAATAAAGGTAAAATATTAAATATGTGAGACCAATCTTTTAACTTATGATCTGGTTGTGCAAAACGAATCTTATATAGGTGAAACTATAATATCAAAGTTAAGTTAACATAGAAGATTAATGGACTAGCTATTCATTCTATTGTCAATCGATTTTAAGATGAAAGCACAACTGAACTTGTATATTGGATTTGGTGAGACGTTGAACAGTATAATACAATGCAACATGAAATATAAATATATAGTTCGTATGTGAGGCATGCTCATCCCAACACAGATTGGTAGCCTTGGATGCAATTTTTGAGAAGCAATGACATAGGAGGGAGGCGTCAGGGATGCTGAGGATTTTGTGGAAGAACTTGAACGATGATGCGGTAGAGTCATTTAGAGCGAAAGTCTCAGATGGACTTTTTTCTCGATCGGAGGACTTGATTGTTAGTGATGAGGATCAGATGTGGAACATCCTTGCCTGTATCATTAAAGACGTAGCAAAGGAGTCCCTAGGTGTGGCTAGTGGTCGGCGAGAACCCAGACAAGCCGTAGGGAATCTTGGTGATTTAGTGAGGAGGTGCAAACCAAAGTCGTGGTGAAACAATCTAGGTTCAGAGAGCTTCTTTTAATTCGAGAGGGCCATCAAGCGGATAGGGCCTCTACAATAAAGAGGTATAAAGTACCTAAAAGAGAAGAGAAAATGGCAATAGCCCAGGCGAAGGGCAAAGCGTACGAAGATTTGTATAAGAAATTGGACTCCAAAGAGGGGGGAAACGAGATCTTCAGGATTTCTAAAGCCTGAGAGAGAAGAAAAACGTATTTACGAATCATAAAATATATCAAGATGAAGGAGGACGAAGCATTGTGCACGAAGAAGATATTATTAAAAGATGGGGAAAGTATTTCTCCTCTCTTTACAATGAGAGGAGTATCGAAGGAAGTGGGGAAAGAGAAAACCCTAGCCAACATCTGCTATCCGAGTGCTTCTACTCGAGGATAAGCCAAGGAGTAGTAAATGTTGCATTACAGAAGATGTGAGATGAGGGGTTAAAATGGTTGACTTGCTTCTTCAACAAGATCTTCTCAAGAGCTAAGATGCCAGAAGAATGGAGACTCAGTGAAGTCATCCCCATCTACAGAAACAAGGGTGACACGCAAGTTTGTAGCAATTATAAGGGTATTAAGCTTCTTGGTCACATTATGAAGCTCTGAGAGAGTGTTATTGGGAGAAGGTTGAGAAATGAGACGAGGGTGTTAGAGAACCAATTTGGTTTTATGCATGGTTGGTCCTCGACCGAGGCCATTCACCTTCTTAGACATCTCACAGAGAAGTATTGAGAAAGACAAAAAGACTTGCATGTGGCTTTCCTTGACCTAGAAAATGCCTATGATAGTGTTCAATGTGAGTTGATTTGGAGAACTCTAATAGATAAAGGAACCCTAAGGAGATACTTAAGAGTCATAGGGATATGTACGAGGGGGTGAAAACCCGCGTATGGTCCACAGTGAGGATCACATAGTTTTTCCCTGTGGAAATAGGACTTCAACAAGGATCAACCATTAGCCCATAGTTTGATGATTCGTATGGTCCACAGTGAGAATCACATAGTTTGATGATTCGGATGGTCTAGGATGATGAAAGAACAAGTAAGCCGTTTTAGAGAGAGAAAGAGTAGAGAGGGTGTTTTCTAGAGAGTGAAAGTAAAAGAAAAAGAAAGGTTAGATTGAAAAGCACCAACCCTCTACCTTGGGAGGTAGAGGGTATTTATAGTCTTACATAATACGCCACCTACGGGCTGTGAATCAGGCATACAGTGGGTAAAGACCCGTCCGTCCTCCACAGTATTACTCTAACTAACTAATAACTTATAAATAACGTAATGTCTACGCGCTAACATATGCTAAACTATAGTTGGGGCGACCGACACTTCAACATGGATTTTCTAAATCCCAACAATCTCCCCCTAAGGGAGGTCACCCCATGAGTTACATTTTGAATCCTAGTGTTCTATCTTTAACTTCATGCTCGAGCTCGTAGACTTCAATTCTTCAATTTTCGCACTCTTTGTGCTTTAGCAGTGATTCATCAAAGTCCGAATACTTTGTACTTTCAGTGGAGGTCTTTAACTGATCCATGACTTGGTGATCCCTGAGCTTTCTTTGAGATCATCAGCCACAACAAATCTCTGGATCACCCATTGTTGTATCGCCTTCATGTGATGTTGTGACTTTTGGACCGACATGCTCACACTTTTTGGATCATGACATCTTTTCATCAGAGTAGCGAAAGCATTGTTGTATGTCTTTGATTGTCATGATTTTATTCAATTAAGAGTGTATGCTGCGAGCATGCGGTTATGAATTGACTTCTCAATATCGATCAACTGCAACCGTCAAATGTTCCTGCAAACAACAGTTAGCAATAAAACACACGAAAGTGTCTTTATTCACTTTCGTTGAATAGGGTTGCAAGAACCACAGTTCCCTGTTGATCAGTATAAATACTGCATGTGATCAGGTAGAATTCCTAAGAATCTCCTTGACAGGGTTTCACAGCTTGATCTAGCCGTTCTCAAACTGGAGCGTCCCAAAGTAGACAACACGGAGTGAGTGAACCAGCGAATTGAGATTCACTGATTGATGAAAATTGATTTGAAAACAATCGCGTATTGCTTAAGAGAAAGAGTTTTGCAATATGACGAAGGTTTTATGAGAAAGATCAATTTTCAATCATAAATACTCTTTTGGATTTGAAAAATTAATACACAGTCGATGTGCTAGAGAAAAGAGTAGATTTGCACATCGAAAGGTTTTTCAAAAGTATTCGTCAATTCATTTCCTGGACCAAGGTGGATTCAAGAGTAAATCGCCCCATTGCTTCTATCCAGTTGTCACAGGTTTGATCTTTTGAAAAGATCTCACATTTTACCCACCAAGAGCTTGTTTGATGTTGGCTCTAGAAGGATTTCCATCTTCATTGTGAATACTTTACATATCACTCGGGTGTTCTGGCAATACCACAAGGATAATGCGTAGGACTCTCAATATATATAATCTCACTTTCCACATTGTGTGAAACAACAAGTCTTCATGTATTGTATGTCCTAGTGAGATTTATTGTGAATGATCTCTTGGCTCTAGACTCAATTGTGCAAATTTGGTTTCCTAATCGGAGACTAGGGAGAGGGTCTCCTACTTCAATATCAACCATCTCTAAGAGAAGGTCGATAGATTATGTAGGTTCCCCGTGAGAATGAAACAAATTCTTTTAAGATAACTTGAGTAGCTTGGAAAGTTTAGTGCAATGCGTCATTGGGTCCATGACGTCTTGTCTTCAATACCGGCGTTACCTTAGTAACCACCAGTAGCATATGAATTGAACCCGGTTTCTGCTCTAAGATTGGATTATTGGAGGGCTATTTCTTTTCACCCTTTTCACTTTACATTTCTTTTTCATTCTTCAACCCCTTCAGTGCTTACCGAGACTTCATCACTAGAACCTTGTTGGGTTTATTCTAGTTCTAGCTCTTTCTCAGTCGGCACTCTTCTCTTATTCTCACTTTTCTTCTTTTTTCATCATACATAAGGACTTCTACACTATCTAGTGAATTGTCCCTGGGTAGATCCCTCCGGCTCTGGCGGGATCGTGGGAACGAATACCTAACCTTACCATCCTTATAACTCCAATGCATAAAGTAAAATGGTCGGTCTTGTGGTATAGTTCTTTCCTCCTTGAAACCAATTGAAAAATCATTAGGAAAATCAATCAAGTTACCGGTGATAAAATATCAAAGTATTTTGTACCTTAATTGTTTTGATCAATTTTATAAATTCTTCCCCTCAACATGTGCTATGTGATTTTGAAATTGTTTAGCACATGGAGGAAAGAGGACTTTGAAGTATTTTCTTTGATCACAATTTCCATAGAAAAAGCCTTTTGATTTTTTGGTAAATGCTCCCCCTCAGTATATGCATTGGTTATTTGAAATCGTTTGGCACATAGAGGAAGGAGGTCTTTGAAGTACTTCCACGATCACACTTGCTATAGATAAACCATTTCAAAATCAATCAAGGTACTTGTGTAAAAACATAGAAGCCTTTGTACCTTGATAGTTTATTTTCTTTTGAAATGCTCCCCCTCAATATGTGCATTAATTAATGAAAACGTTTAACACAT
Source organism: Chrysanthemum seticuspe (assembly GCA_019973895.1). Classification (NCBI taxonomy): domain Eukaryota; kingdom Viridiplantae; phylum Streptophyta; class Magnoliopsida; order Asterales; family Asteraceae; genus Chrysanthemum; species Chrysanthemum seticuspe. The sequence continues at coordinate 263,507,000 of BPTQ01000001.1, forward strand.
ATGGGAGAGCAGCCTGCACTTTGAATCAAAACGATCACCTTTTATCAGATTTCATATTTAAATCACAAATTCTCCCCCGATCAAAAATATCAAACCATTTAAGATTTTGGATCCCAAGTGATTTAAATAGGTTTAGAAAACATGGGAGAAAATGTGGTTTTTAAATCATGCCACATTAAATGCTCTTCTGGATTTTTTTGGATAAATACTCCCCCTCAACATGTGCATCATGTATTTGAAATCGTTTGGCACATGGAAGGAAGGAGTACATTTAAAAGATTGAATTAGTCTTTTAAACATTTAAACAGATTTGAGATTTAAATCACGATCTCTCCTCCGATAAAAAAATTTCAAACCTTTTGAGATTTGTAATCCCAATTGATTTAAATCAATTAGAAAATTTTGGGAAAAGACGTGGCTTAATTTTGAAATTAACTGATAAGGACCAATTTTTGACATTAAAGATTGTTAGTGTCCAGTATGATAATTTTAAGAGATCTTTAATAAAAATTTTCATTTTGAAAGATCTTTAAGTTTAACGAAAAAATCATACCCTAACACCAAACATTAAATCTTTAGATCACCACTTCATATCGTACAAATGGAATGGACAGAAATTACTCAAAAGAGTCCATTTGAAAAAATATTGTTTGAAAATATGATGTTTTGAAATCACTCTCCCCCTCAATCAATTACCGTAGTCGTTGATTGAGTGACTTATGTTTATGAAAAATTGAGTACGATTGATTTTCCAAAATTTGAGTCCGATTATTTTCAAACAGTATTTTTCTACCATGAGAAATACCAACATGGTTTCATCTACTACTTTTTCTGCACAAAGATACGTTATGTGGTGAAAAACAGAAGCTGCTTCAGTTGTTGCTGTAAGGATGGAAGAAACCATCTGCTGATGCAGTGAGACCTCTGAAGTTGTGTATATCATGCAAAGAGATCTGATTAAGTTTCGTTTCTTCTTTTGTCGACCCAAGATATAGTTGCCCTTTCCTTTTCTTCTTTTGTTGAAGCAGAGGTGGGAACATTCTCATCAATCATGTTATATGCATACGTTAGTCAACACAGATAAACATATATATGGTGGTCGACAACACCCAAACAGCAATTGACTAATAAAAGTCAATCCAACATATAAAATCATTCAAACAGATCATATAAAGGCATGAGGATTATGTTTCTCCCATCAAACTCAAATCATCTAATCCTAACAATCATATCTTAGGCTCCTAGCCTTTCAAAGTTAGCAGACACCTTTTTCAGTTAAGTATATAGGATGATTAAATAAACCCGTTAGATGATATAAATTTAAAAACATTCCCCCTCTCAATCAATGACTCATTATATGAAAAGTTTAAAAAAATGCTGAAGTCATTGATTGAATTTGCAAATTTATGAAAACTCCAATTATGATTGATTTTTCAAGCAACTCATTTTTCACCATTTTGAAACAAACAAATATTTTTCTGAAGAATCTTAGAAAGAAAAACATTTGTGTAGGAACAGCCGTCTTTTTGTCGACGTGCTTTCCTCATTTTGTTTTGGGATAAGTGCACGAAATTTATGAAAATCGATTAAGCATAGCACTTTCCCTTTTTGAGGAGCGGGTTGCATATCTGAAATAATAGCAAACCATGATTTTAAGAACAGGTTACAGTCTGAAATAACTGCAAGCCATAGTTTGAGACATGTTTTGAAAATATTTACACCTTCTGCTCGAACTTCATCTAAAGTCCCGTGCCATTATTGAATGCATTTCTAAGACCGTAGATGTTATCGATACCAGAAGACAAGCCTTGAGAAAAACAATATTTTTTGAATTTTCAAATTTTCTGATTTTTATGGATTTTTGTTGGTTTTATATATTTTTTATTTTTTTTTTGGTTTCATAATTTTGTATTTTGGTTTTTAAAAAAAATATATACAAAGAAGATGATATAGTTTAAGAAGATGATAATACGAGTACCGAGATAAGGATATCGTTCAGCACGTTGTAGAAGATAGAAATCATCATCTCTTGAACTTTCACCACCAAAGCTTTCGAGACTCTTGAATCGATGTCAAAAATTGAGCCTTCTGAAAGTGAGACTTTGGTAGCTTCCCCCCAAACCGAAAATCTTCTTGTTGAGCAGTTTCAAAGCTCTCTTTCAAGCTTGCTTTAGCCAGGTGCACAACTGAGCACACCATATCATTGATCTTGCTGCTCCTTTTAAGAATGATCATCGTGATTCTCCGTTCGGGGTATCATCAAATAGAACAGTAACGTATCATCCCCCGCTTGAATAAATCTTCTCATATTTCATTCCACTGAAGTCTGAAGCGATGCATACCAAAAGTGTCAAGAGACCACTTCCCGCAAATAGTTGAAGTGATGCAGTCAGTATCATTGAATGAAGCTCAAGAACCCGAATACACATATACCCAAAGACAGAATAACCGATAACACCGAAGTAGCAGATTAAATTACTGATCATCTCTGCGGATATCAACTCCGGAATAAATGATTAAGTCCGATCACGTGAATCTGATGAACGTCCCCGATGTACACATTTCATAGTGTATGAAGCTCAAGAACCCGAAGTACCCAAATGCCCAAAGAAAGAATAACCGGTAACATTGAAGTAGCAGGTTGAATCACTGATTATCTCTGCGGATGTCAACTCCGGAATAAGTGATTAAGCTCGATCATGTGAAACAGCTGTGCGTCCCCAATGTACACATTTCTCTCCCCTGATGATTGCGATATCATCGAAATCATCACACACTTGTGTACCTCTTTTATCATCAGAAACTGTCTCTTACATCTCTTCCCCCACATAGTTGTAATAAGAACACCAGAAGCCACAAGTTACACACTGAGTTTCTCTGCGGTTATGACATTTGTCTTCCCGGAATAACTTCAATCAAGCAGAAGTATTAAGTTTTTCATGTGTACTTGTTGTGCTTTTAGAAGTATGTCTCCTTCCCCCTTGCTGGTTTTGACACTTCAGAATCAGCAACACATTATAAGCCCATATACTTGAAATCTTGTGAGAAGAACACTTAAAATCTTGTGAGAATCAACTTGTTGAAGAACAATGTGAGCAAATTTAATTAGGGATTAAATCTGACTTTTCACTCTCCCCCAATTAGTGCTCTCCCCTAATCTGACAATCTTTCTGATGAATGCCCGGATTAAGAAGAAGTATTTTGATAATCAAATGCAACTCGTCTTTAGTCTTCTAACACGCAGCAGAAAATGTAGAACAGACTGTATACTCGACCTTCTTCAAGGTTGTCCGTTTGGGGAATAGAAAGTCAACATCTTCATCCCACCAAATTCATTCCAATTAACTTACATATTGCAAATCCCCTTAACTAAAATCCCTCACATCAAACAAGAACATAAAGATGTTCATCAAGGAAATCACCCCCGCAACGAACACATGAAATGGTAACACCAAACTAACAATCTTTCACATCAAACAAGAACGGAAAGATGTTTGGAATCATCATGATGATGTGTACGTGAAGCATTAACTGGAAGCACTTTGTCATTAATCATATCAGCCCATGAGAAGATGTCAACCAACGGCTCTTAGAAGAAACTCCATGTGAAGATGACCCGATAAGAAGAAGCTCAGTTCATACATGAGTTTGGAGCCGTATGACCATTTATTCTCAAATGTCAATAAACATGCAGTAAATTCACACTTCTTCTCCCCCTCAAGAATTGCATACGAAGTTGCCATTCTTGATTGAATAAGTGAATATCATCCAAAGGTAGTCTATTCACACTTCTCCCTCGCAAAAATTGCATATGATGTTACCATTGCCATTTTTGATTGAGAAAGTGAAATAAGAGAGCAATCAATGGTCAGTGTATCCACTTGACGACTGAGCGAGCATGGAAAAAGCATGAAGCTTGTTGATGAGAATGGTCATAAACAAGAAGATTTCTCTACTTTCGAAGATAAAGAGCACTGAAGCATACACTTTTCTTTTCTTTAAGGAACGAGGCTTGAACTGAAGTATTCAAACGTCATCTCTCTCTTTTCTACATCTCTTGGCTAACTTGTTACCAACCCCATTATTATTCAGTTGGCTCTTTATCGTGACAACTAATAGAGAAAACCCAATATGATGAATTTGACACTGAAGTAAACTAACCCGAACTTGTGACTTAAACTTGCGCAAGTGTGTGACTAAGAGCGGTGCAGAGAGTTCATGCAACTTTGAATCCCTAAGTACTCTATACTCTTCACCCAACCAACCATCAAGTATAAGACGTACATCACCTCTTGAAAATCCACAACTTCGTGTGACACTGAGCACTACAACGTAACTCCTTAAAGTGATAGTTATTTTGTGGTAGTATAAAAGAAGAATCACCAAAAAATAACTAGATTTCCAAGTCTTCTTCATTGAAAATGTTAAAAGCTCGAACAAGGATCTCGAAGAATCTTCATCCAACCATCCCCGATACCTTCAGATACTAAGTACACACACTCAAGACATTTCACTTCAACCTCAAATAAATAATACTGAATAAACTCCATAGTCACATCTTCAGGTTTAAGTGCCCAGATTGATAATGGTTTTATCCCGACCTTAGTCAAACGTACATAATCCCATAAAACTTAGTGATAACCAAACTGCCATGAAGAATATCCAAACAATCATCCAAGACATGAAGTACACACTTTATCCCTTTTTCAAATTTGAAATCGTAGCACCAGAATCAGAAGATCCAGAAATACACTTTCCTTTCTCTAGGATGGTTCCATCATCACGGGATTTTACAATTCTATGATTTAAACCGAGAAATAGTTTCTTTCGCGGGATTTTACAAAACCAAGAATAAACCGAGAGATAGATCCGGAAATGCACTTTTCATTCTTCAGGATGGTTCCATTGTCACGGGATTTTACAAATCTATGATTTAAACCGAGAAATAGATTCTTTCGCGGGATTTTACAAAATCAAGATTAAACCGTAAATAATGACAGCTTGAATGTGTTCTTAACAACTTTGGTTATGGTAAGTCTCTGTTTAAGGGAACATGCAATCAATTATCAACAATTCTTCTCCTAAATGTAGAATACTTCACAAACCATACTAAGTAAAGTAGTATACACTACTTCTCCCTGGAGGTTGACCTTATAACATCAAAGCACACGTTTCTCCCCCATGATGGTTTCGAACTTTCGGAAGCATCATTGACGTGTACGACCATTTATACAAAAAGTTCTTGTCATAAGAAAACATCTTGAAAAATCATGAATGACATTGAAGATTCTTGACATATTTTGCTTAGATTGTGAAGTATCAATGACATTCTGTAGCGTCGAATATTCCATGAGAATTGCTGATCACCTCTCAACCATTAAACATATTGGTAAACATATCATCCACGTATACTGCCGGCAATTGCTTTGACCACTTGGTGAAGTAAACCCGATATACCAAACTTGAACATGAAGTAGAATTCCCCATATTAGTTACTTAAGCTTGTACTATCCTTGTAGATAAAGAACGGTGTACCCATTGTACAAAACCTCTTGACATATCCTCAACTGCGTGAGACACCGAAAGTGATAGCTACTTTGTAGGTTAAGCGAGGAAGAATCACAAAAGTAACTAGATAGCCAAGTCTTTATCCCACTCAATAAATGCCCAAACAAGTCATCTTCGCGAAAGGGAAGAAAGAAAGAAGACGAAAATAAGTACACGCGCCTGGAAAACCTCACTTCAAATCCAAATTAGGAAATACTGAATACCAATAACCCCGTAGTCAACTTTATTCCAGTAACAGTTCAAGCCGTGACAAAGTATCCTCCGTGAAAATATATAAACCAAACTACCACTTATTATCGAAAAGTATTGAAACTTATGTGTTGGAATCACTCCTAAACCTTCATTCAAGTGTTTGTTACTCATATGTAATAGGTAGCTTATTATGGCCTTTATGTTTGTTTAAGGTCAAGCTTATGTAGAAGGCCCATAAGCTTAGGCCCATGTCCAATAAGGAAAAGGGAAGGAGTGAGAGTGTTGCCCTAGCTCCTTGCCTATAAATACTCTTGTACACCTTCATTTGAAGGTTGGTTGTTCAAGTTTTTCTTTCACTACATACTCTACGCATAACTGTCTTAGTATAACGTGTGTGTGTGTTTGGTTTACTTGTTCAATCGCCTCTATCTCTTTCTAGTAAGCTTGTGTTGTAAATCTAGTGACCTAACAGTGGTATCAATCGCCAAATAGTTGGGTGAACACTTTTGTTTTGAAGTTTTGGTTTTTGATCTTACGCGTAAAGAAGACGTGTTCTTTGGTTCGCTTAAAAACTTGTTTTCTACACTTTTTAATCCAAGATTCTTGTACTTTCAACGTTTTAAGGTGTTACAATACTTGTTTTTGGCAAAAAGTTTCAAACTTTACGCGTGGATCTAAGTTTTTGCGCTTGTTTTTGTTCGTGGGTGAAGTTCTACGCGTAACCCGTTTATCCATTTTGGTTCATCAAGGTTCACACTTTTGTGTTATTTTGGTACTCTTAACGCTATTCCATAACAAAAATCTGGTTTAGAAACAAATTTGGGCATAATCATTTTTACGAGTAAGATTACGCGTATCAAAACCCTAATCTTACGCGTAACTTTATCCGTGGTTTGATCTTCAGTTTCGTGGTTTACTCCGTGTTTTCTTGCTTGGATAAGCCTGAAAATACGTCGACTTTGGATATCTATTGCACTGTGAAGTGTAAAAGATCACTTGGGATAAAACCCTAAACTTACGCATAAGCATAAAGCTTACGCGTAGAAATCCTACGCATAAGATTAATCTTACGCCTAAGCCTAGTCTTACGCATAAGGTAATCCTACGCCTAACTTTCTACGCCTAACTTTGTGTCTACGCCTAACTTTAGAGTCTTTTCCATACTTACGCGTAAGCTAAAACTACGCATAACTCTCGTTGTTACGCGTAACTTTGGTGTTTTTGCGCATAAGTACTACTTGGATTATTGTGATTTCTACGCCTAAAGACACTTCATCAACAAAGGTTCATTCGACTACAAAGATCCATTTTTACCAACACAAGTTTTCAACAAGTCTCAACCACCATACTCTAACTATTTCCCTTACACTTATTCTCAACGACAACAACAACTAAGTCCACAACATCAAAAATAGAATCAACAACAAGCAATTTATCAACAACAATTTAATCAACAACATACTCCACAACTTGGTGCAATTGTCCCACCACAAATGGTTCAAACACCGCCAAGCCTTCAAGTTCAACCCTACACAAATGAATTCAATCAACATCCATCAAGGAACACTATGAAGGAACCCACTTGGTTTGCAAAGATGTGTGAAGCTTTAAGCAACCAACAATCAATTCATGAGGCTGGATCACTTGATAGACCTCCAATGCTCACTCCAGGAAACTACGATCAATGGGTGATAAGGTTCTTTAGATTTTGTGATATGAAGAAGCCACATGCAAAGTTCTTAAAGAAGGTTATCTTGGAAGGTCCATTTGAGATGCCTACTGTCATTGTACCCGGAGATCCAAATGCCATTCCACCAAGAGATGAACAAACGAACATTGCTACTGATAGCGCTACACGCGTCGTTCGGGGTCAAGGAAACTTCCTTTTCTTCGAGCAAGTTTTATAACACCCTAGGCAGTGAACCTAATCGTTGTAGTGTAGTAATTAGGGTAAGCCACAGGTATTGATATCGTTCTCTAGGGGAATAGGAATGCTAGTAAGGAGTTACTACACTAAGGTTAAGGTTGAGGAAGATTATTTTTTTATCTTTTTATGTTTTATGAAATGGAAAGGTACGAATCTCGGGTATTGGATTTGGGGGGTTGGTATTTCTACCGATTACTCTACTATTATCTAATTATCTAAACTAAGGTTGTGGGAGTCTATGCCTAATTAATGTGTGCTCGTATGATAGTTTAAAGACGTGTTTACTTAGGTTGTATTACTCCTTAATTATCTCCTATTGATGGTTGAATTGTCACGTCCTTATTCTTAGTTGCGTTGTGTGTCTAAAGTTGTAGGGTATTCGTTTCTCCTTAACTCTTTGAACTTAACAAAGGGTCTCGTCTACAAACCCACTAGGGATGATAAACTCTTACTCTAAGGCGCTCTTTGGATGGTTTAGCCTACAACTACTCAGGTAATTATATTCTAAGGTTCACAAAGATGAATCAAGCATTAAGTACACAACGAATGACCTATCGCATTACTAGATCATTAGTTAACTAAGATAAGAAACAACCAATCAATATTCAATAATTAAGTTTCATACTTCCTAAGCAAACACACAAATAAATTAGCCGGACATGGAAAACATGCAAGCATACACACAAATAATCAAAGACATAATTGAATTAATGAAGTAAAGACTTATCTTGATGTAAGATAGGGTTTAAAACCCTAAAATACTGTACAAGACACCTTAGGTTCGGTTTTAGGTTTTCACTCCAAAAGACTCTCTCTAAAACTGAAAAATTCGGATTCTATATATAAGATTACATATCCGACGGCGTCACCTTATGTTTTGTGACGCCGTCGTGTCGCCGTCATTAGGGTTTCGTCTTGGCCACGTTAACCTTGCGACGGCGTCACCTTATGTCCGTGACGCCGTCCTCTTCAGCTTCTGACGTCGTCTGGATGCCGTCTGAGTAGCGACGGCCTACTCTTTTACAACTGGACGTCGTCACTTGAAAATACGAGTTTTGAGTTCTGAACCGTCGCAAAAATCCTCGGACGGCGTCGCCATTAGCACCTGACGCCGTCACCTTCTAATTTCAGCAACTGTGAGTGTCTCGATTTTGACTTTGGCCATTTTCTTCATATATTCGCGCCTTTTCGTCCAAATAAGTGCCATTCCAGCATTTTGCCTTCAAGAGACCTAAAAAGTGAAAAGGAACGATATTAAGCAATAACGGATACAAAAGTGATCTAATACGGACTAAAACGACCCCTCAAAATGGTACCTTTTAAAACCTTATCAAATATCCCTACACTTGTTATTTGCTTGTCCTCAAGCAAATGTGCTTTTAGCCAATTAATTTATAAGTTAGGGGTCATGAAGCATTAATTCAAAACGGTCCACAACACATATAAGCCCCGCAAAAGTCATAACAAGCACGGAAATTACATACTAGCACCTCACATGGGGTGTTTGGATACTCACATCTCTCTCGGGTGTATATATGAAATATAACAAATAGGAAATGGAAGATAAACACTCATTAACCGGTCCTAGTACATAGATTACCATAGGCTTGAGAATAGATCAAACCTCCATCGCTTTGGCGTAAGCACCTAGGAAAGACTATCAAAGAGGTCTTTAAAGGGTTGTAATGTTAGGCTTACGGTAGGGAAATAAGGGTTTGGTGGGATAGGCTATTTAGTGGTGGTAAGTCAAAAATCTCTATGTTAAATGCATATGAAGAATGGCGTTGCTAAGCCAAGACTCGACACTCTAAACTCTAGATAACTGAAATAAATAAACATAAATTCAAAGGATAGATGTAGGATGGTAGCCCGTTTTTTTTTTTTTTTTTTTTTTTTTTTTACACTCTATTTTTTTTTTTTTTTTTTTTTTTTTTTTTTTTTTACACTTTTACTCTACCATCCTCTACGGTAACATCAAAATACTAGGGATTTATAGGCATATCCCTACACTTGAGTTTTTATTACTCTAACACTAATTTGACCCGAATTGAAAAGATCAAAACACTTGGGGTACATTATTACGCAAACAAGGGGAATTTGAATTTAACGTTCCCTTCCCGTCATTTCATAAACTTTAACTTTTCCCATGAATCCCAATCGTCCCAAAACTGTATACAAAGGATATGACTCGACTTAGCAACTTATGCAAGCAACTAGATAATTGAACTAAGGGTTTAGGGTGATAACAAACATTTGCACTAAAAGTGAGTGCATAAGGGGTAGGCTAAGGCGATTTGGGTGTATATTTGGGGGTGGGGTGTAAACAATGCTCTTCATTGATATTCCGGAAAAACCGAAACATCACGAGAACCGCGAAAAGGATAGGCTCTGAGGGGTTAACTAGGGGTATCATGTACTAAAGATGAGTACAACGCAAAGGGTGTGGGGGAATTACTCAACCGATATGGAAGAAGTAATTATATTACAGGTATCAAACAAGGGTTATCCTAATGCCTCTTATCATTTAGTTATTCCTAACTACACAAGTGTAGTCTCACTTGCGATCTCGGAATGCATCACAAAACAAGTTCTAGAATCTAATATACTACCGGTTCACACTCTAAGCATTGAAGATGAATGCTTTAATTCCTACTAATCTAAGGGCGATCCTCACATTTTGGGTGGAATTTGGGTGGTAAAGGGTTTTTGTGCTAGTCATGCAACTTCCTATCCATGAGACGCTTTTGTTAAGACTAATGGCCCACTCCTATATGTCATGAAAATTTTTAAATTTGGTGCCAAAATTACCCTAACCGACATTTTCTCATGGTTTATTACACAAATACAATTGGACAAAGCAAATAGTCAAGGATAAGCATAGTTTCAAAGTTCCCGTTTTATTTTCCCTCCCTACACTTAAACTGAACATTGTCCCCAATGTTCCCCGAAAGTATCAAAGTTATGATAAAAGAAGGTAATTAAAAACGAAAGAAACTAATACTCCCCTGATTAGCTCGGTAGGATCCGTGTAAAGTGGTGGTTAAATCCTTTTCAAGAAGAATTATTGCGTGAAAAGCTCCTTCCAATCTTATGTAACTTCTTCTTGACAAACTAAACCTTCACACTTGAAGAAAACAAACGAAACCTTCGCGTAAAATCGGCGGTAATAATATATATAAGACTCGATTTAAACTAGGATATAATGCTTGTGGAATGGATGTTTACAGAATTTCTAAGAAAATTAAGACCTGGAAAATTCCAAAAATTTATAAGTAGCTCAGAAAACGAGAAAAAAGTAATCTGATGTTTTTACTCCTTCCTGACGCCGTCAGGTTGCAATCCTGACGCCGTCAGGTTATCCTGACAAAAACTGGTCTGCGATTTTCTGGAAAAAATTCTGGAAAATTTACATCTTTAGAATCTGGAAAAATTTCTGCAAAACATCCATTATGACTCGATACAAGCATTTGACTCGAACAAACAAACATAAATATCTTTTAGTTAATTGTTATTCTCATGTTTACGTTTCTTTTGAAAACGTGTGTAATCCTCCCTACACTTATCCTTTATGTAAAATACCTTTATATGCAATTAAGACGAGGTTAAAAACAAAATAAAGCATTTTTACAAATTTAAACATGAGGATAAACAATTAATAAAAGATATATGACACTAACAAGCAAACAATTAAGCATGGGTTGCCTCCCACGAAGCGCTTTTCTTTATTAAAGAGTCTTGTAGCTAGACTCGTAGTCGTGCTCCTACGTACCGATATACGTAAGTCTATCCTCAACAATGTCGTAAGGATCAAACTTATCATTCAAGTTCCTAGTAGTACGTTTGGTTAAATATGCCTTTTCAAACATCTCACCATCGGGATCATAGATTTGTATCCTAATGTGCCACTCTCCATTACCATCACTAGGCGGTCTATTCCAATCCCACTTGTGTTCAGATTTCTCAACTTTCCACTTATTCATGACAAGGTTAACGGGCAAGCTTCCTAGGAACTCGGTCATCTTCCTAAATACTAAGGCGTCCTCGAATGGGTTCACTTCTATGTCCCTAGCCATTTCTTTTTCTTGGAAAGTTGCTGCATTAGCGAAGGCTTTATCTAGGTAAAAAGGTCTTTGGGGGCCTATGTTGTTCTTATCAATCCAAGGTCCATATCTAGAAGGCTCTCTATCCAACCCTATCTCTTGTGGGATTTCCTCATCCTTGTAGTATGTATGCCTTTTAACATCGTAAACGGATCTAGCACTCCCCTCCCCTACCACTATTTTGGACATCTTACAATCGATGATGGCACTAGCGGTAGCTAAAAATCCTCTTCCAACTAGTAATGGGCATGTCGGGTCCTTATTCATGTCTAGCACATGAAAGTCGACCAAAAGAGTCAACTCTCCTACATGTACTACCATGTCCTTTATTATTCCTACCAGACGTGCTATACTACCGTCCGCTAGACCTAAGATGGTTTCCGTTGGTTCAATTTTACCTAAGTTAAGGCTTCTATGGAGGGACAACGGAACAAGATTGATGCATGATCCTAAATCGGTTAGAGCATCGAGTGGTTTGGAAGTTCCAAGTCTACACGGAAGAGTAAATATCCCGGGATCGTCTAGCTTCTTAGGTAAGTTGTTTCGCACAAAGGCGGACCCATGTTTTCCAAGCCTAAGTTCTAACTCATATTTTTCTTTTAAAGCATTATAGTAAGGTGCATGAGCTAAGACTTCAAGAATCGGTTTTTCTTGATGGAGTTCCTTGTACTCCTCCTCTAAACTAGGTTTGGATTCTTGGCTGACGGGTTTCTCAAGAGTAGGCTCTACCAAAGGTGCCGGGCCTTGCTACCTCTTGGATGGCTTGGAACCCTTTTTGATAGCATTTACCGAGTGAACCGTTGGGTTGGGAGGGGCATGGATGTGCACTCTCCCATGGTGAACTAGAACATGAAGTCGATGCAATCGAATTCACTTTTGGGTTCTTTATGGTATCACTTGGGAGTGCTCCAACTTCCCGCTCATTGAAGGCTTTTAAGAGGGCATCAAGCTTGGTTGTCATCTCGCTTTGTTTTTGCTTAAAATCGGCTTCAAGCTTATTCAATCGAGTTTCTTGGGATGACAAAAATCTAGATGCAATTGCCTCAAGATTAGTGGGGTTCCCGGTATTAAAAGAGTTGACCCTAGTAGGTGAACTAGATGAGCTTTGGGGTGTGCTTGAGTTTTGGTTCCACTTAAGGTTAGGGTGATTTCTCCATGAGGGGTTGTATGAGTTTCCTAAGTTGTTTTGTTCGGGTTTGAAAGTGTACCACTTCTCTCCCGCTCCGTCGGTACGTATGGAGGCGTAGTCCGCAAAAGCTTGTTCGAGGAGCCTTGTGCAATCACGAGTGTCATGGGGACCACTGCATAACTCACAAGGTAGAGTGATTTGATTCACTTGTCGTGAAGACTTAGGATTTTTGTAGGAGCTCATGAGGAATCTAACTTGATCTTCAAGTTCGATCATCCTACGGTCGGAAGGGGGCAAGGAGATTGCCTTAACGGTTTTGGGCAGCTCACGGGGGTCATCCCAACTTTCGTTGTCATAGAGGGCGAGGTCCTCTATTATACCCCATGATTCTTCCGCGGTGAGATCACTAAGTTTTCCACCGGCCGCTTGGTCAATGGATCGCTTAGTGGGGAAGTTGACATGATCATAAAAGATTTGGACTTGAGCCAAAGATCAATGCCGTGATGAGGGACTTTATGAAGTAAGTCCTTGAATCGAGTCCATGCTTCGTAGAGAGATTCACCTTGACGTTGTTGGAACATCAAGATGTCATTCCTAAGCTTAGTGGTTCTCCCCGGTGGGAAAAATTGAGCAAGGAAGCGAGAGGTAAGATCATCCCAACTTGAGATGGAGCTGGCGGGAAGTCGCTCAAGACAATTACTAGCTTGGTCCCGTAGAGAGAATTGGAAGAGACGCAGGCGCGTGGTCTCCCGAGTAGTAGCATCAAGGTCGATGGAATCGACGATTTTGAGGAAATCCCTCAGATGCTGATTTGGATCTTCGGAACGAAGTCCATGGAATGCACATCCGTTTTGCACCAACCGGATGGTGTCGGATCGCAGGGCCGTAGTTTGGGCTTGGTCGGGAAGTTCAATGGTGTTCCTATAGCCTAGGTGGCTTGGTCTCGAGTATTCACCAAGAGTACGGGCTCTTGGCGGGTCATTTGGCGGTGGGTTGATGAATGGTAGTGGGTTATCACCTTCCATGATGAAAAGTGATGGGATTACTAACAAAGGTCACGAAGAAGGGGGATAGACTAAGAGAAAGCTAAAAATGAGAAAAAATTTACTTGATAGGAATCAAGCAAAGAAACCTAAACGAGGTGGACTACTAACTAGCTATTCTATTCCCCGGCAATGGCGCCAAAAACTTGATAACGCTACACGCGTCGTTCGGGGTCAAGGAAACTTCCTTTTCTTCGAGCAAGTTTTATAACACCCTAGGCAGTGAACCTAATCGTTGTAGTGTAGTAATTAGGGTAAGCCACGGGTATTGATATCATTCTCTAGGGGAATAGGAATGCTAGTAAGGAGTTACTACGCTAAGGTTAAGGTTGAGGAAGATTATTTTTTTATCTTTTTATGTTTTATGAAATGGAAAGGTACGAATCTCGGGTATTGGATTTGGGGGGTTGGTATTTCTACCGATTACTCTACTATTATCTAATTATCTAAACTAAGGTTGTGGGAGTCTATGCCTAATTAATGTGTGCTCGTATGATAGTTTAAAGATGCGTTTACTTAGGTTGTATTACTCCTTAATTATCTCCTATTGATGGTTGAATTGTCACGTCCTTATTCTTAGTTGCGTTGTGTGTCTAAAGTTGTAGGGTATGCGTTTCTCCCTAACTCTTTGAACTTACCAAAGGGTCTCGTCTACAAACCCACTAGGGATGATAAACTCTTACTCTAAGGCGCTCTTTGGATGGTTTAGCCTACAACTACTCAGGTAATTATATTCTAAGGTTCACAAAGATGAATCAAGCATTAAGTACACAACGAATGACCTATCGCATTACTAGATCATTAGTCAACTAAGATAAGAAACAACCAATCAATATTCAATAATTAAGTTTCATACTTCCTAAGCAAACACACAAATAAATTAGCCGGACATGGAAAACATGCAAGCATACACACAAATAATCAAAGACATAATTGAATTAATGAAGTAAAGACTTATCTTGATGTAAGATAGGGTTTAAAACCCTAAAATACTGTACAAGACACCTTAGGTTCGGTTTTAGGTTTTCACTCCAAAAGACTCTCTCTAAAACTGAAAAATTCGGATTCTATATATAAGATTACATATGCGACGGCGTCACCTTATGTTTCGTGACGCAGTCGTGTCGCCGTCAGTAGGGTTTCGTCTTGGCCACGTTAACCTTGCGATGGCGTCACCTTATGTCCGTGACGCCGTCCTCTTCAGCTTCTGACGTCGTCTGGATTGCATCTAGGCCGTCTGACTAGCGACGGCCTACTCTTTTACAACTGGACGTCGTCACTTGAAAATACGAGTTTTGAGTTTTGAACCGTCGCAAAAATCCTCGGACGGCGTCGCCATTAGCACCTGACGCTGTCGCCTTCTAATTTCAGCAACTGTGAGTGTCTCGATTTTGACTTTGGCCATTTTCTTCATATATTCGCGCCTTTTCGTCCAAATAAGTGCCATTCCAGCATTTTGCCTTCAAGAGACCTAAAAAGTGAAAAGGAACGATATTAAGCAATAACGGATACAAAAGTGATCAAATAAGGACTAAAACGACCCCTCAAAATGGTACCTTTTAAAACCTTATCAGCTACTGTTGCAGACTTGAATCCTCAAGAACTTCTACACTATGAAGCAGATGAACTTGCAATGGAATATATCCTCTTAGGATTACCAAACCCAATTCTTCGTAGTGTTGATGCTCAAAAGACTGCACAGAAAATGTGGGATCATATTCGTCTTCTTATGGAAGGATCTGTTCTCAATCAGGAGGATTTGGAATCCAAAATTTACTTGGCTTATGAACAATTCATGATTGAACCAGGAGAGACACTAGAGTCCTATCATCATCGTTTTTCAGACATCATCAATGATTTGGATAAACACAACATCATCATGCCAAGAATTGCAGTGAATACTAAGTTCCTGAGTAGTCTTGGTCCTGAATGGGAGAAGTATGTCATTTTTCTCCGTCAAGCGAAGAATATGCATCATTCTACATATGGATTGTTGTACGATTACTTGAAGCCTCATGAAAAGGAAGTTGATCGGGAAAGGATTCTCCGTGCTCAAATTGCTCCACCTACACATCCGGAAAATCAACAACTTGCCTTATATGCTCAACAAAGTTATCCTCCTTAACAAGCAACTCAACCAACTGCCTCAGTCACACCAAACGATCAATCACAGCAACCTCAACAAACTCAATTAGTTCTTACAACAACAACAATGATCAAGCACTTCATAGTCAAACTAGTGAGGAATCCGATCCGTTCGAAGCATTGCAACAGGGATTTGTTATGATTGCTAATGCTTTTAGCCGTTATACCAACAAATCCAACAATCGTATTCGTTCCTCATCCAATACACGAAATCAGGCTGTTGTGAACAATGGACGAGTTGAAGTTCAGAATCGTGGTTATGGTCGTCAAATGGGAGGTGGTTAAGGGTTTAATGTTATGGGTAGGAATAACAACAGAGCTCAAGTGGTGGAACAGGGAAATGCTCAGAATGGGTTGAATGGTCTTTGATGCTACAACTGCAATGAGAAGGGACACCTGGCTAATGCATGCCCAAAGCCGAGGACTAGGGGCAGTGCTTATTTCAAAGAGGCTCTTCTTTTGGCTCTTAAGGATGAAGCTGGTGGATCTCTCACAAACAAAGAACAGAGCTTTATGGCAGATGCAGACTCAGATGATGATATGGAGGATTTGCAGGCCAATGCAGCTGTTATGTTGATGGCTAATATGCATGAGTTACACATGAGTGACACAGGCCTAGTGTATGACACTGATGGCTTGTCTCAGGTACCCGAACAAACCATCATCATATCTGAACTAATATCTCCGCCAATATCTGAATCCGTCACGGCTCAGACTGTTCAAAATGAGTCATCTACATCTCATTCTGACGATTTTCAAATAAACCCCGTAGTTACATTTGACGATCAAGATGACCTTATGGTTTCCTTTGATAATCAAATTGACTCCGTGGTTGTACTTGAGGATCTAAATAATGATCATGTTGTGACTCACGTTGAACAAGCCGAACTGTTGCCTCATCCACATTTTGCTCGTTTAATTAAAGACCATCAAATCAAAATGGAGGAATGTTATGCATTAAATAAGGACTTAAAAAGCAAAAATGCACTGTTAACCAAGGATTTTGAATGTTTAAAAATGCAACTCAACTTTTTCAAAACTCAAGAAAACCGTGAAAAAGGTTTTGAAGCCGCTTTTGCAAAATCTCATCAAAACGAAAAATATTTAGAGAGACAGATGCGTGATCTAGCCGTTTCGAAGAATGCTTTGTTGTCTGAAATAGAACAACTGAAACATGAACATAAAAAGCAAATTAACGCTCTCTCCTTGGAAAATCAAAAAGCTAAGGTTGAGTTGTTAACTTGTCAAAAACAGTTCTCAGCATACAAAAAGCATTCAACGAATCGGGTAGATGACCTTCTTGAAGAAATTATCGGCTTGCAAAACAAAATTAAAGAGTTTAAAACTGTTGCTTACAAACATGGTGAATCAGTAACAGCTATTGAAAAGTTTACTTTAAAACCCAATCCAAAAGGATATGGACCAAATCTAGCTGATTACAAACCAAAGCTTTCACTAAAAACATTCAAACCAAATCCTGAAGTTTCCAGTGCAGAATATAAAATTAATGATACTGTTATGAGTATTGTTGAATATCATTGTCAAGAGGAATTAGATGCAGAAGACGAGAGTCGATCAAAATTAAAAACTGTTGTTTACAACAAACCTTTTAATTATTCAAAACCGGTCACTTTCGTCACACCAACGGATTCTTCTAACATACCAAGGGTTATCATCAAAACACCTGAGTCTTCTAATGTTAATCCCCAACCAGATTATGCACAAATTTATGGTCCTTTACCTTCCATCAGTGAAGTAAACTCAAAACCTGAAAATCGAAAAATTCTTAGATATTTTGACATTTTCATGGCTGACCTCAAAATTTTACAACATGAGATAGAATATCGTTCTGAAATCAAAATTGATCATTTTCAATCGCCTCTGGCGCGAGAACAAAGAGACATTTTTTAGAAAAATCTTTTACCTAACGTTAAAAATTTGAAAAGTTGTGCATTAGCTTGGGAAAAGGATTTTCTTAAGGAACTTGGAGTAATGAAGGTCGTTTTCGAGAAAACAGAAACATCTATTTCTAACACTAAACGTAAAAAGAAAATGTTGAGAAAAGATGTTGATCGACTCTTGAAAGATGTTATCTGTGCTGATATCCATAATGTTGTGTTATTCAATTCTTTGCCACATGCATCTGATAATATCTCTGCTGATACTGTTGATAAGAGTGTAACTGTTGAGAACACCGATAATGTGCTTCAGATCGAGTCTTTAAAGCTGAAAATGAACGATTGCTTAACGAACTTTCCTATGCAAAACGTCGTCTTAATTGGTGTCAAAAAGATATTCACAATAAACAACTTGCTTTTCAAAACAAAATCGCTCAGTTGTGTGCAAAATCTTCTGATCCTAAAATTGAGCAACTGGATGATCAAAACGTGTCTTTGAAAAGTCAAATCTAAAAATATGAACAAGAACTTGTAAAAGTTAAACAGGAATATGGTGTCATATTTGATTTACTCAATAAGACTCGTCATGAAGCATCAAACGAACTTGATCACTATCTTGCTCACACTAGAGAAGTCATGAATTTTGCTGGTAATATTCGTTCTGAAAATCAAGATTTGATTCACACTATCTCTAAGTTAAGAGAAATGTTAGGAAAGTATGAACAACTTCCGCCTACCGTGATTAAGAGAATAGCACCAGTCACACTTAGTAATCGTGCACCTAGAATCCCTACTGCCAAATCACAAGTTGCTAACGTGCTTCCTTCTACTGAAACAGGAATAGTTGCGTCTTTTCCAAACGTCCGCACTTCTCAGCCTAGGAGCACTCAATCGAAGAATAGGAAGTTGCAACCTAAGAAAAGATCAATAAGGAATGCTAAAGTAGAAGAACACCCTAGGACTATGAATAAGACTCACGTTTCTTCCACTATAGATGTTGCATCTGGCAAATGTAATAGAAATAGTGATGTAACGAATGCTAAACCTTTAAGCACTTTTGATATTCAGTCTGATGCACCTTGTGTTATTTGTCGTAAAAGTATGAATTCTGATTGTCATGACAAATGTGTTGCTAAAGCTATAATCTCTCGGTTACAGAATCCTAAGAATCGGAATACCTCTAAGCCCACTAATCATTCTAAGTCTGTGCTTGGTAGACCGCCTTCTTTAGATTCTAAGGCAAGCACTGTTGTCCCTGTAGCTCCTATTTCACCTCCTAAGAATGTAGTACCACCTAGTGCATTCACTAAGACTAAAGCAAAGAGTAGTTATAGATGGCAGAAATGGATATATAACACCCTAGGATTTAAATGGTTGCCTAAAATTATTAATGTGTGTATGTCTAATATACCTGCTTCGGAACCCTCTAACATTTCGGGTTCCACATCTACTTCTATTCCATATGTGTCGTCTGTGTGTAATGCAGGTGATACAGATCATTCTCTGGATTGTTGATAGCGGATGTTCCCGACACATGACAGGCAACCTTAAACTGTTATCAAACTTTATTGCAAAGTTCATTGGCACTGTCAGGTTCGGGAATGATCACTTCGCAGCTATCATGGGCTACGGAGACTATGTTAATGGGAACATCGAAATCAGCAGGGTTTACTATGTGGAAGGCCTCGGTCACAATCTGTTTTCAGTAGGTCAGTTTTGTGATGGAGATTTGGAGGTTGCTTTCCGGGAGAAAACTTGTTTCATTTGCGATCTACAAGGAAATGACCTTATGTCTGGCTCGCGTAATTCTAGTCTCTACACTATCTTTATGCAAGACATGGTTGCTTCATCTCCCATCTGCTTACTTTCAAAGGCAACATCAACAAAATCCTGGCTATGGCACCGTCGTCTCTCACATCTAAACTTTCAAACCATCACCAACCTTGCTCGACACAAACTAGTTGAAGGTCTCCACGATTCTGGTATTCAAAAGATCACCTTTGCTCAGCCTGTGAACAAGGGAAAAGCACTCACGCTCATTTTCCTTCAAAGGTGGAACACAGCTCTCAGCATGTGCTTCATCTTCTTCACATGGATTTATGTGGCCCGATGCGCGTGCAAACGATCAATGGCAAACGCTACATCTTAGTAATAGTTGATGACTACTCACGATGGACTTGGGTTTACTTTCTTCGAAGCAAAGACCAAGCTCCACAAATGATCATCACCTTTCTCACGAAAATACAGGTTCAGCTCCGCAACACTGTCAGGCTAATCAGAACAGACAAAGGAACTGAATTTGTTAACCAAACCCTTCGAGAATTTTATGAGAAAGTGGGAATTCAACATCAAACATCTATTGCACATACACCTGAACAAAACGGAGTCGTTGAAAGACGAAACCGAACGTTAGTGGAAGCTGCAAGAATAATGTTAATCAATGCTAAACTTCCAGATTACTTGTGGGCATAAGCTGTATCTACTGCATGCTATACTCAAAACCGTTCTATGATCACAAAACGCCACAACAAAACACCTTTCGAGCTTGTCCACAACCATAAACCGAATCTCAAACACTTTCATGTATTTGGATCCCTTTGCTATCCGAATAATGATCGTGATGATTTTGGAAAGCTCAAAGCCAAAGCCGACATTGGAGTCTTTATTGGATACTGTGAGAATTCTAAAGGTTACCAGATCTGGAATCGTCGTACAAAACAGGTGATGGAAACGATTCATGCTCATTTTGATGAACTTACGGAAATGGCTTCTGAGTATAACAGCTTAGAACCCGGTCACAACCGTTTAAACTTCCCTCAACCCCCATCATCAGCTGAACAAAGCCCCCAGCTCACTCGTCAACAAATGGAAAGGTTATTTGCTCCGCTGTTCAGTGACGATATTGATAAACGTGCTCCAGGTGTATCCGCTGTTTCCGCTGCTCAACCTGATACTATTCTTATACCTGATACACCTGCTACAACAACTACTGTTGAAGATGCACCTACACTAGTTGACTCCAACACAACAGTTGAACAAACCGCTTCCAACAATGATGAACCGGCTGATGATATTCTGAATGAAGTACCCCCACCTGCAGATTTTGATCCAAATGCGTTCTTTAACCCGTTTGCTAATGAGACTGCTGCACCAGATGTCGCGGAATCTTCAACAAACCATTTGAATCCTCAAAATCTGCACAATGTATACCAACATCAACCCTCTACACATAAATGGACAAAAGATCATCCTCTGGAAAATATTATTGGCAACCCAAACTAACCAGTCGTTACGAGACAACGTCTTCACTCAGATGGTGAACATTGCATTTATGCACTCACCGTCTGCCAATCTGAACCCAAAAACATAAAAGACGCAATGACAAAAGACACCTGGATTGAATCCATGCAAGAAGAACTCAACCAATTCAAACGACTTGAAGTATGGGAACTGGTTGAAAGACATTGGATGCTAAAGGAAACGTAATCCGAAACAAGTCACGTCTAGTTGCTAAGGGTTATCGTCAGGAAGAGGGTATAGACTTTGAAGAATCTTTTGCTCCGGTTGCTCGTCTTGAGGCTGTTCGGATATTTCTCGCGTTCGCGGCTCATATGAATATGACGGTCTATCAGATGGATGTCAAAGCTGCGTTTCTCAATGGACAACTTAAAGAAACGGTTTATGTCAGCCAACCAGATGGATTCGTTGATCGTGAGTTCCCGAACCATGTCTACAAACCGAACAAAGCTCTCTATGGTCTCAAACAAGCCCCTCGGGCATGGTACGATAAACTATCATCTTTCCTCATTGCTAATAATTTCACCAAAGGTTCAGTCGACCCTACTCTTTTTATACAATATCACGGGGCACATATCTTAATTGTTCAAATTTACGTGGATGACATCATTTTTGGGTCTACACATAAAAAGTAATCAACCGCTTTCGGAAAACTAATGAAGAAAAATTTTGAGATGTCCATGATGGGTGAACTCACGTTCTTTCTAGGACTTCAAGTTCATCAATCACCCCGTGGTATTTTCTTGAGTTAGTCCAAATATGCCCTTAAATTTTTAAACAAATTTGGAATGAAAACCTGTGACACTTATACCACACCAATGGCTCATACCAAGAAACTAGATGCTGATTTACATGGGAAATTAGTTGACCCTACCAAATACCGAAGTATTATTGGGTCTCTCATGTATCTAACAGCTAGCAGACCTGATATTGTATTTGCCGTTTATCTATGCTCCCGTTATCAGTCGCGACCAACTGAAACCCACCTCTCTGAGGCTAAAAGAATCCTCCGATACATCAAGGGAACCATTAACTTGGGGATCTGGTATCTGAAGGATTCTGGTTTTGAACTAATTGCTTTTTCAGACGCTGACCACGCAGGATGCTTAGACTCAAGGAAAAGTACTTCAGGAGCACTACAATTTCTTGGTGATAAACTGGTGTCTTGGCAATCAAAGAAGCAGGACTGTACATCGCTGTCATCAACCGAAGCAGAATATGTAGCCATGTCCGCGTGTTGTGCTCAAGTCATCTGGATGAGAACACAACTCAAAGACTATGGTTACGTATTTGACAGAATCCCGATGTACTGCGACAATCGGAGTGCCATAGCTATCTCGTGCAACTCAGTTCAGCATTCGAAATCAAAGCACATCAATCTTTGCTATCATTTCATCAAGGACCACGTGGAATAGGGTACTGTTGAATTATACTTCGTAGGTACAGAATACCAATTGGCAGATCTTCTCACCAAAGCCTTGCCTCCCGCTAGGTTTAATGAGTTGGTCCACCGGATTGGTATGAGGTGTTTGACTCAAGAGGAATTGGATGACCTCCTAAAACAGTCTTAAAAACCTGTCAAACACCAAATATCTTTGGTAAATATTTTTCCAAAAACAAAATACAAAAATATAAAACCTGATAAAACAACAAAAATATTCTTCTATCTATGTTTCTTTCAACATGGCAAGTACATTTCTTCCGTCAACACTCTAATCTTTCAAAATTCAGTATTTTTCCGATCAAGTGTTGAGGGGGAGAAAATAATCACTTAACTGTTTCAAAACATCTGTGTACTTGCATGTTATCATATCCCGGTTGTTTCTTTTATCCATGGTGGTAAACTTTTCTGGTTCAATGACACTCCTCGGACTAAAATTTATAACCTTTCATTAGTTTCTTAAGTCGAGGGGGAGTGTCGTCAAGTTTCTTTCTCAAAATCTTTTGTTTGGTAACCAAAATGGAAGTTAAATGGCTTTGTATGAAAAAGGAAAAGGTGGAGGGACCAAAACTGTCAAAATGTTAAAGTCATTTTAATAAAAATACTCTCCACCTAACTATTCCATCACATTTATTACTTACACCTAAAAGATCCTACGCCTAAGAATCGTTCATCCAATCTGTGTTTTTGATCATCAAATTGTAAGTGGATTAATGTTTCTAACATGTTTTTAAACATTGGTTTTGATTTTCAAATGAATCCAACGGTCAAATTTACTTATATGGTTGATTTTGTGTTCTTCGCAAATGCGTAAGAACACATGATCATGTGTTGTGTGTTTGTGGTCAAAAAGATCGTGTCAAAACGTTTTTAGAACATCAAGGATATCTTTTTTATCCTCAAAATGCACCCAGAAACACGAATTGATGGCTTTTCAAAATTAGGGTTCTTAAGTCGAATTGGGTGTTTTCAAATGTGAAGGTTTTTGGTCAAAAAAATTGTTGTGTGATGTTTATATCATGTTGAATTAATGATTTCCAGGCCCTATAACAACCCAGAAACACTAATTAAGTCAGAATTAGAAATTAGGGTTTAATGTTCTTGAGTTTGGGTATTTTTGATTCACTGAGAATTGGGTGTTAAAACTTGGTTTATAGACTCTCTCAACACCTAAGACCTACCAAAAAAATTTTGGTGCAAATTCCATGGTTAGAATTGTTATGCGTAATTCTTGAACTATTAGGGTTTTTGACTTACGCGTATGTGTTTCTACGCATAAACTGTGTAATATGTTTCATGCCATAATCTGTTTTAATATGACTATACATGTTAAGATTGATGATATGATGATTTTATTTCAGGCTTGCTACTCGTAAAATTCAGAATCAAGGTCGATTTTTACTCTACGCATAAGGATCACCTTACGCGTAGACAGTTATGCGTAAGAGAAATCTTACGCGTAACTACTACACATAAGGTTCTACAATGGGACTACGCGTATCCTGTGAAGGATATGCGTAAACAGTGACCTCTACGCATAAGGTCTACTCTTACGAGTAAGCCTTACGCGTAAGGTCCTTATACGCCTACGCGTAAGCTCTATGCATAAGGTGCCCTTTTCCTACGCGTAACATTTCTTACGCGTAAGTTAGGATCCTACGCATAAGCTTTCGTCTACGCGTATATCACTTCTGTTTACGCGTAACTTTGCCAAATCTACGCCTAAGCCTTGATAGACCTTCATTATGAATTGTTACGTGTACAAACTTGTTAATAAACAAATCATATCGTCATGAAACCAATAATGTCACTAATAAGCTTAATCGTTTAATATGTTGTGTTAAATATGTGATAACATAAACTTTAAAAATTAAAGTTAACTAACTCACGAAACTTATCACGACGACATTGGACTATTGAACAAACAAGTGACTTTGGACTCGTAACAATCTTTAACACTGTACATTCAATAATTAGACAATAAAACCTTCTGTTAACTAACATTATGTCTTTCGATATGTTGGTTCTTTTGGCTAATGTTATTTCAGATCACGACATGGCTGCTCAAACGAATGTGGATGCACCAGAAGATCTCACAATTGCTGACATCTTCCCCAATGGCTATCCTAGAAAGATTGGAAAGAACAACCTTAGGGTTGACTTTGAAACCCTCACTTGCTCAGAATCTTCTTGTCTCATTGCTGTGGATATTCTAAGGAATCATCCCTACCATAACATGCTCTCACACTCTGCTACTGTACCGGAAATCTACATTCAGCAATTCTGGAATTCTATGCAGAGGATCACAGGTCAAAGTGCAGTGACAGTGACACTTAATCACAAACAAGTCACCATCACTCCTGCAGACTTACGGGCGGTTCTTATCATTCCAGACATCGTGCCAACCGACTTCTTTGCCACACCTACTGAGGAGACAGTTCTTCAATTCCTGATTGATATTGGCTATGATGAAGCTTCAGGAATTGCCACTAAGCACTCTCATGTGGAGCTTAAGAACATTCCTCAACCGTGGAGAACCCTCTACATCATCATCACCAAATCAGTCTCTGGTCGTGACAGTGGCTATGAGCATCCCAAGCTCATGGAACTGCAAATCTTCTAGTCACTAATCAACAAGAAGGACATTGAAATCGAAGCACTGATATGGGATGACATGATGTCATTTCACAAGAAGCTTGGCTCAAAGATTCCCTATGTCAGATACACAAAACTGTTGATCCAGAGAGCACTTGGACTTCATCCTGATATCCCCAAGAGGCTCAATGACCCCGACACTCACGACATGTTGACTGAGCCCATCCTGTCTGTCAAAATTAAGGAATCGTCAACAAAGAAACAGGGTGCGGTGTTACCTGATCACCTTCTGACTAATGAAATCAAAAAGCTTGAAATGTACAAAAGGTATCGGGTAGCAGTAAAAGAAGGCAAAGTTGGTCATCTTGATGAGAAGTCTTCTGGAACACCTACTCAGAGAACCAGAAGAGGAAGTGCTGGAAGTGCAGTAAGCACAGAGAGTCAAAGGAAGTTTCCCAAAAGGAATCCTCCTCGTAAAAGGATTGTTCCCATAAAGGAAGCTGAACCTATTCCCACACCTGAACCGCAAAGAAAGCTTGTGGACGAAAGCTCTGAAGGTACTGATTTAGATGAAGAGATTACCTACTCTGAATCTGCAATCGAACCACCTCCCTCAGTAGCAAAACCTCCTAGTCCTACAGCTGAACATGGAAAAGGGAAGACTCCTGTACTTGTGCCATATGATGAAAGCTCTGAAAGTGATGAAGAGCAACTGGATTTATCTTACAAGAAGAAGTTTAAATTCGTCAGACACCTTCAAAAAGCTGGAGAATTTGCAAAAGACCAAATGGGTGGCCCCGGAGGATCAAGTGGTGCTGCCTACTCTTCACCAGATCCTGATGCGGTTAATCGACCCGATAAGGGATCTGGTGCCACCACTCTTGTGCAACAACAAATGCTTGTGGAGGAGTCTATTGATTATAACATTGAGGAACCAGAAAAGGATAAGACTGAGAAAGAAAATCCTGATGAAGAAGCTCAGTCTCAGATGGAAGAAAAGGCTAAACCTGGACAAGATAATGAAGAGAATTATGATGATTATCTTCTCTACAGTCCAACTCGTTCCAAGGAGGATACTTCTGCACCTCCAAAGGACCCTGAATCTCCTCACATCTCATCATCATCAGACTCATCCTCTCACTCTTCACCACCACCGTAAAAAAGATCAACCAAATCAACATCAAAATCAGTAAAGAAACCACCTCGATCTTGGATTTCTCATACTCATGAAAGAATTGTGAAAGCTGTCCAACAAGTCAGAAAGAAGGACATGCTCCACAGAAAACTGAATTGGTTTGCTGACCAAATACAATACTTACATGATGAGAATGACAAGATGCAGAAAGAAAGGGAATTCGTTCAGGAGTTCATGAGAAGTCATCGTCAAGAGGAACTGAACGAAATGATCGAAGGTTACACTAACAAGTACCTTTAGGATATCGTTCCTAAAGTCACAAAGGAGATGTTTACCAGACAACTATATCTGAATCTTATGCAGATAGCCAAGCAAACTATAAGATCAACACCTTTAACCGTCTCAATCAATCCATCTGATCCTGTAGTTTTCTCGGATAATGAATTGGTGGCCAAGCTTGTCACACAAATGTCTAAACGATCTGGGACATTTACTTCTGATGAAGGAAAGCTGTTTCAAGCATTGCTGGACTACCAACTCAAAGAAGCATGTAGATTCGAAGCAGAAAGGCCTAAACGTCCTAGAGATGATGAAGATAAGGATCAGGATAAGAATGATGAAGCTAAACGTCAGAAGAAGTCTGGTGAATCATATTCTATGTTACCTCCTCCCCAACGGACTCCTACTCAACAAAGGTCTCCTCCCCGTTCTTCTACTGATAAACCTCAGGATTCTGAGTTACCGCCCCAGACTCAGAAAACTGGTGATTATTTTGAGTATACGGGTGGTGACGATGAGGAAGTCCGTGAGCCCCTACAACAACCCACCCCTCCCAAACAAGTACAGAAACCAGAGTCATCATCTAGGCCTTTGAAAAAGAAGAAGAAGACGCCTCAGACTGACGTTGTATCATGGCTAGACGATGATAAAACAGAAGAATTTGAATGGTTCTCTACACTTGTTAACTCAACTCCCTACCCTGAAGAAGGTCTAGATCTGGTAGACGGTAACACATTGGAGCATGCTAAAATTCTGCAAGAAAAGTTCCATGTGAAGAAGATGACGAAATCCAAGTTGAAGCGAATCAAGAATGAAGCATTTCAACTGTTAAAAGACAGCTCCGAAAGTGCACTCGAGGTCGAATATCACCTTGACAACATTGCTCGAGCATTGTCTAACAACATGGATTGGCTCAACCCAGAAGCAAACATCGACTTCACCAAACGGGACAATCCTCCATATTACACCGACTGGATCAAACCTCTACCAACAATTGGCCAACCAGATGATCCTAGGATTCCATTCAGATATTTCTTCAACAAAGACCTGGAATTTCTTCTACATGGTGGCGATGGGTCAAGGAAATACGCTACATATTTGACACTTCCATTCCCCGCAGCTATATACTCAAACTGCATAGCTATCGAGGAAAGAGCTAATCACTTGTTCTCTAACAAAGTGGAAGCTTACGACCAAGATGCATTGTATGGGATTCATCATTGGCCGGAACGCCGAAGAATCTACTACAGAAGCTGCCAGGTTCAGAAGTCTCAACATGCAGTGTTCAGTACTAAGGATATCGTTGCCATCAAACACGTTGCTCTTTCATCTAAGTGGGACTACACTTTCCTAAAGAATATCGTGGTCAAACGACAAGATGAAAAAGATTATGCATTCTCTGAAGCTGATTTTGAGAATTTGTCTATCAACGACATTGAAGACATGTACCTTGCCAAAGTACAGGGTCGCATGAGGCAATTTTCAACCGAAGTACAACGTGAATTCATCAAGTCACTTCTCATCTTCATCAGACGCATAGTCATCAAGGAACGTGTAGAAGATCTTCAACTGGCAGTTGAATCTTATCAGACCCGTGTCAACTTCACACCACCTCAGCTAGATCTTCCCGACATCAACCAGCTCTCACAATATACACTCATCAGCAAACCTTTTGGCGTCGTTTACCGTAGTGAACTACAAAGAAATTGCTTAATGGCGTGTAGTGAACTTCACAAGTTTGGGGATCACACTTTGAAGATGGTTAGGGACGGATTGGCTTATAGGTTGAAGGATATACGTCACAAGATTGGGTCTCCTAAGCGATGGAATTCTCAGGATCGAAGGGATGTGAGGAGGATCATCAAAATGATTGATGAAAGGTTGAATAGAAGGGATCAGTTCAGAACTTTGGAAAGCTTTGTTGGTGGTCGACCCAGGATTAACATCATCGGCTATCAACGCCCTGTTCGTACTCCTGGCAACATCACTGGACTTCCTGGTACCCCTTGAACTGCTTCTTTCATTATAAATTTGGATGTGTGATTATATATGTCTATGGCTTGTGCACACATAATAGTGTACAACCCATTATTGTCAAGAAAGGACCCTGTGGTACGCTTCAGTGCCTCAATCCTTATAAAAGGAGCAAAAGCTTCTTATTTTTGAGTAAAACCTATCAAACCTTTCATTTTTCAAGGTTTTGCTCAAAAGAACAAGTACTTCCCATCATGATTTTCAAAACCTCAACCGTTTATATCACTTGTTGAGGGGGAGTATTTGAATTAAAACTTTGTTCACAAAATTTTCACAGTGGTCACTCTTCCCGCAACACTCGAAATGGTCATATTTATTCTCAACCGTTCAAAAATAACATTTTTATATGCCATTTTAGAGGGGGAGAAAACTGTGTGATAAGAAATATGTTGTGCAAAATGCAAATGAATCTGTGTACTTCAGACTTAACCAACGAATTGACGGTACTAAACTGTTAGTAACTCGAAAAGACTTGTCCCGGACGGGTAATAATTTCAAGCTAGTTCGCTAGTAATGTAAACGTGTCTCGCAAAGGACTTGTCCGAGTAGAAAGTACCATTCGAGAAACTCTTGGTAGACATGAACTCTGACGGGTATGACAACCTTTCGAGGATTGTCTACACCTTCAAGGTAGTTATTAGAGCTAGTTGTCACCTAAAAGATGTCAATGTAACTCTTTAACTATGCAACGTAACCGTGTCTCGCGGGAGATTGTCTATCTTGAGTTGATCAATTCAAAAGTGCGCGCTCTTCCCACACAGTGCAGATTTCCGTCAATACTCTAAAGCACATGTGGAGGGGGAGTATTTATGCTAAAATATAAAACTCTCACAGTGGTTCAAACATGTTTTTCATTTACAAACCCTTTGAGAGATTCTTCACAAACAGTGGTTTTAATGGCAACATAGGTTAGTCATGGAGTTATAAGGTGACTAAGGTTAGGAATAACAGTCCTATGATCCGCCAGAGCCGGAGGGATCTACCCAAGGACATCACAAATAGTTAGTACTTAGAACTCCTTAGGTATGATTATAAAAAGGAGAAAATGAGAATCGGAGAAAGAAGGAGTTGAATAATTAAAAGAAATGCAAAGAAAAGGGTGAAAAGAAATTGCCCTCCAAATTATTCAACTTAGGGCAGACACCGGGTTCGATTCATATGCTACTGGTTGTCACCGGTATTGAAGATTAAAAGTCGTCATGGACCCAGTGACGCATGCACTAAACCTTCTTAGCCACTCAAGTTTCTCTCAACAGAAGCTTGTTTCATTCTCACAGGGAACCCTACATAATCTATTGGCTTTCTCTTAGAGATTGCTGATATTGAAAAAGGAGACCCTCTCCCTAGTCTCCGCTCAGGAAAACCAAAACGCACTATTGAGTCTAGAGCCAAGAGATTCATCAAAAGATCTCTTAGGAACACTTGACATTTCATCACTTGTTGATCAACAAATAAGATCATCAGTGGTTCATATCGAGTCCTTCACAGATCTTAGCAATCTATCGAGAACATTTATGAGAGGTTCACGACTGTGATCCTCAGTGATTAAATGGAAACTCCTGCCAGGGTCAACATTAAACAGCCCTGACAGCAGGTCACTTCGGTAACTCCCCGTGGATTACGCGGAGTGTGTCTCAAACGGTCTACAGTCGTGAGGTGATGCTTCGGTGTACCTCAGCGACTCATTTGAACTGTAGATGTACTTCGGTACATCGCGTTATCTCACTTGTGGGACTCCAGTTCAGGAACGGCCTTTGTGAGAATTAGAGTTGTGTTTTCACACTATGCTGTTAACACTCTCGAAGTTCAAACTTGTAAGTGCCGGAATTCGCTTATTACTAACCGTTTGAAATGTTTTCTTCTTATGGAAGCTCCAGAGCTGGATGATCGTGCAGATTCTTCTCATGCTCACGCCAATATCATCACTAATGGAAGTTCTATTCAAAAGCAACACAACAGTCAGAATGATTCTTCGACAAATCAAAGAATCTACAAAGTTAAAGACTTAAAGAACTTCATTAGTACTGAATTCCAACGTCAAAGAGCGTATGAGCATGTTGAAGAATGATGTGGAGACACTGGAGCAGTGAAGCAGACCTGAGGCAGACTTGATGCAGACAACAACATACTATCACTTTCATCACAAAGAACAATGATCAAAGAACAAAGTTAAAGATGACGACAAAGCATAACTTTTCAAAGACAACTATCTCTCTACACTGGGGAGATTGTTCGAATCAAGGCAATTCTTCTCACAAGAAAGAAGAATGTCAGAAGACGTCAAAGCTACTATTACATCAACGCCTTCACCGTTTTTCATCACCAACACTTGAGGGGGAGATTGTTGGAATCACTCCTAAACTTTCATTCAAGTGTTTGTTACTCATATGTAATAGGTAGCTTATTATGGCCTTTATGTTTGTTTAAGGTCAAGCTTATGTAGAAGGCCCATAAGCTTAGGCCCATGTCCAATAAGGAAAAGGGAAGGAGTGGGAGTGTTGCCCTAGCTCCTTGCCTATAAATACTCTTGTAAACCTTCATTTGAAGGTTGGTTGTTCAAGTTTTTCTTTCACTACATACTCTACGCATAACTGTCTTAGTATAACGTGTGTGTGTGTTTGGTTTACTTGTTCAATCGCCTCTACCTCTTTCAAGTAAGCTAGTGTTGTAAATCTAGTGACCTAACATTATGTATCCAAAATTTTGTTTGTGATAATAAAATTCGGATAACACAATTTTTTTTTCACCGTTTCATTTGACCACAAAGCCCACTTAAATATTCTACGCTCTCCTTAATAATTTAGTCCAACAAGAATACATCCTGTCCAACTCGACACTACCTCTGGTCCAACTCAGGCCCACGAGTTCAAATTATACCTGATCCAAATATGACTTTGCCCTAATTATACGGGTATATAAAACCATTACCCTAAGACATTGCAACCCTAATCCCTTGATTAATCCGCCTACCATCTATCATTTATCTCTCAACAAAAAAACGCAGCATCAGAAAACTAGTCTCAAATCGATCTCATCACAGATTACATCATCAATCTTCTCCAACCCTAATACTAAGTTTGTCCGCCCCCTTCTCTAAACCACACATCAAAAGATAAAACAGATCTCAACAAGACTTTAGATCACAGCTTCTCTCCAATCTTGTATCACTTTCATGGGCACTATTTTACTTGTCTAGCCACAGGGATGGCATGAGACATAGGGCTTGGCTTCAAGATCTAACCATAGGTAGGTAAAAGTAACGAATTAATCGTTTTGTTATGTATTGCTTAAGCGAATAACTGAAAATGAATTAACATCAATTGTTAAATTCATTTCATGTTTCGTATATTAACTTGAAGTATAGACATCAAACATAGATCGAGGGAGATTTCTGTAAATCGATTTCTGATGTGATATATTTTACTTTTATTTTTTATTTTTGATTTCTGATGTAAATCGATCTATGATGTGATATCATTTCGTTTTTTTGATCTTTATGGTCTCGAAGTTGCTGTGACACACAAATAAGATGACTGAGATCGATTTAAGTTTTGAGTTTATCATTTAGTTTTGAGTCTTGATCAATGATGAATGTTTATTTCGTGTATGAGACTCTTGATAGTCTTGATGATTCAATAAGTATCACGGAATCTTTTCTGAGATTAGTCATTGAGATTCGTTGATGAGTCTTACCAGTATCAAAACCTCCTTGAACCTTGTGTCCTTGATGTTTCAATGATGAGTATTCGTTGATGAGGATTTGTTGTCTTGATTAGTAATAGTTAGGATATGGATCAATGATGTGAGTCGTTTGATTTGCAAAGATCTATACGATCTTTGTTTCTCAAAAGAGATTCAAAGCAAAACAAAGCGAGTCTGAGATCTTGGGTTTGGATATATTGTTGAGTCGATTATTTTGATAGTATGAAGTGAGATGGTTGGTATTGTAGAAGTAGAATCTGGTTTGGTAAATGATGTTACTTGACTGATGATGCTACAAACTGAAGTCCAGAGAGTTATTATTCTTCATGTCATTCTATTGTAGTTTGAGGTTTGAGTCTTGGTTTTGATATATTTTTATGTTGACTGATGATGAGTTGAACTGAGGTCATTAGGGTTTTGATATTATGGTTTTGTGGTTGATGAGTGTCTAAATACTCATCATTTTTGTACAAAATAAACTGCAAAATCATCTGAAAACACTCAGAAACACATCAAAATGATCAAAATATCACAAATCAGTGTTTTATGTGTTTTAAAAGCAAAAATATCAAAATCAGATGAAAAACATATCAAATTTGCAAAAATTGCAGTTTCAGTCCCCCAAGTTTCAAAAGTTGTCAAAAACAGTCCCTGGTACATAATTTCAAAAGAAAAGTCACCAAAGGTCCTTTTTAAATCATAAGTTATCAAATTTAGTCCTTTGGTGAAAAATATCAAAAGTTTGAGAAAATTACACAAATGGTCCTCCAAGTTTGAAAATTGGCAAAATTAGCCCCTGGAAAATTGCAAAATGGCAATTTTGGTCCCTATACTTTTGAAGCTTGTCATTTTCAGCCCTTGGAACAAGTTTGATGATTTGGCAGAACAGGTCCCTACATTTTCAGATTTTACAACATTGGTCCTTATTATCTAAACCTAATTTTGGCCCTTTATGAACCTTGGACCCCTGTCACCTGTTTTGACCCCCTGTCATATCCTGTTTTTGAACCCTGGTCAAACCAAAGTCAAATAAACAGACTTCCCACCAATCCACTGTACCCTTATCTTCTTCCCACCACTTGTGCCTGCAACTCAGGCATCACTTCACCCTTTTCACCCTTATCCCTTCCAACCCCTCTCCCATCACCCTTACACATCCACCCCCCCTAGTTGCAGGAAAAGAGAGCCTATAAGTCAAATTGCAACTTTCCCGCCAAAACAAAAAAAATGGCAAAATACTCAAAACTCTACCATTGGCTAGAAAAAGAGGTGGGATTTGATCTAATGGACACGTGGAAGATTTGTGAAGTATAAATAAAGAAGAAGAAAGAAGAAAACGGGTAGTAGCTAGTTTCTTAATTTTCCTTAAAATGTCGTTTTTTTATTAATGTTTTAGCTTTAAGTAAATGATGTAATTTCAGTTTCTCTGTATTGGATTTAAGCTAATTAAGAGTTTTTAATCAAGTTTCAGTCTTAATTTAAAGTTTCATTTGAGTTTCATGAATTAATATCCACTGTTGAAAAATGAAATTTGCAAATCAGGTGTTAAAGCTTCTTATAGCTGATATTCAGTTCATTTAAGTTTGTTTAAGCTTGTTAAAGCTTTTCATAAGCTTTCAAATCAGTTTGAAGCAAAGTTCATGCAAGTTTGGATTTCAGTCAACCAAAGTCAACATGAAGCTCAAATTGGGTTTGGTGATGATCATTGGTGTTGCAGATGATGGTTATGGGTTTAAATAGATTAGTATAGTGGTTCTTTGGGTTTGGTTTAGCCTGCAAAACATTTGGACACATGTAGGTGAGTTTCTCAGTTTTCATATTTCAAGTCTATTTGCAGTATTTGCTTGTACCTGCATTTGTGGTCATAAACTGCTAATGTCTGTTTAACTATTTGTACTTAGGTCAGTTGAACTTAGATTGATCATTAACATTTGTTGGTTTAGAGATTTACTCTTTTAATCTTCAACACAGTTGTAATCAAGAGTGTTTGGAATTGCTGCACTTACTGTTTTGGAGACCTATTCAGTAGTTATCTTTTGTTGTTTCAAGTTTTCTTAGTCCAATGGAGTCCTTTTCTGTCTTGTTCTTGCACTCACATAAGCTCAAAGTCAAAATTACATCTTAAAGCCCTTAGCAGCTTACTGTTGAGTTTTTTATAAAATCCAAATCTTGTTTCATGTTCAAAATCCATAGAGTTAGGTTTCATTAGCCTTATTTCATCTTAAAACAACTTAATCAGTCATTAGGATTGATTAAAAGTTCATCAAAGTCAAAGTTGTAGTGTAATTTCAAAAGTCAAATTTCTCAATAGCTGTTTTTGAATAAAATTTAGAATTTCACTGTGTGTTTATTATTAAAAGTTAGCTTAAGTACTTTTGGGAAATTAATATTTAGTTGCTTAAGAAAAATAGAAAAATACTAGATTGCCTTTAATCAGCTTATAGAGTGCTTATTTTTTAACTTCTTTTGGATACCTTGTCTGAAAATCTGTTCTGTGCACAGGAACTACAAGCTTTTTCACAAGCTTGTTATAAGCTATCTAGTACTCCTAAGCAGGTGTAATTTAGATTTTTAGATAGCCTAGCTGGTGCACTTGTTAGTCCAAGTGCTTATTTTCATTTTCTAGATCATTTCAGTACTTAAAAGTCATCTTGAAAGTAGCCAGAAATCCAACAGTGACCTGTGCATAACAGTGGTGACTTGTGCTTATTATTAGCTTATTCAGTGCTTATTAGTAGTCATTGTGCTTATTCAGTGTTCAAGTGTGCTTATAAACATTAGTTTAGCTTGTTACAGTTTACCTTGTGCTTATTAATTAGCTTTTAAGTATTTTAGCTCAAGCTTTGTACTTAGTCATTTTCAAAAAAAAAGCCCACTGTGACAAAAACTTAAGCTGGTTTAGTGCTTATTAGCCGTTTTCATAAAAAGTGGTAGTTAACAAAAGTACTTATTTTCATGTATAAAATTGGTTTGTAAAAGAAAAAAATCGAAAAAAAAATGGTTAGCAAAAAGGGGAGGTCAAGGTTCGAACATGCGACCTCCCCCTTGATAGAGTGTTTAATGTGTACCTGTAAACCAATCGCCCTTGGGACTTTTTCTGTTATTTTCTTACACAACAAATCTCTTAAATACATTTAGTCCCGTTTAGCTTATTTGGCTAGTTTAGCTTATTACGAGCTTATTCAGTGTAGCTTTTTCAAGTTTTCTAATTTTCATAAATCTATATTAGTATTAAGGATTTTTACAAAAAGTTTCAGATTTTTATAAATAGTTTTAGTATTTTTTAACATTTAATTAGTGTGAAAACTTATTTAAATCATAATAAAAAATATAAAACTCAAAAAAATATTCCGCTTTTTCCTAAAAATTTCTTTTGTCATATAGTACGTAAGAAAATTAGTTTTACACTTGTAGGCCTTTTATTTTATAAATTTTACGTTTTTGCTTGCGCTCCGGCGCCCTTTTCGTAAATAACGCTCGTTTCCGTTTTAAGTAACGTTTTTAGATAATTTGAGTTTACGTTTTAGTTAAAATAGTTTATTTAAGATATTTTATTTCATAAAAACACAAAAACATTAGTTTAAATATAGTGATAGCGTTTATTTAATAGATTTTATCTTTTTAACTTTCTTTAATTTGCATTTAAGCCGTTGTAATTTGTTGGCTATTTCTGTAGTTATAATCAATAATCAAATCTCTGTATCCATTCAAATCTTCTCGATCACTAAACGTCTGACTATTCTCGCACAGCTCGTTGGGACATAACGACCTGGGGAAACATTATACTCTCCCGATCTTCATTGCATTCGTGCCTGAGCTGTTTTAGGTTTTCTTACGCTTGCGTGAGATAACTTGACAGTTTTGCGCGAATCAAATTTTGGCGCCGCTGCCGGGGAGCAGTGCTAATAGTCTTACGTCTAGCAGATTAGTGATTTGACATCACTCTTTGTTTATACCATCCATCTGTATATGTTTATATTTTCTTATCCAAAAATACCAAAAATACTCTTCTTTAACCTCAAAACCATTTGATTCTCTTCTTAATCCTCTATATGTTTAATTCTTATGTCGACATTCGTCAACTTCATCGTCAAATATGTGTGTGAGCGGTGTGGAGGTCCTAGTTCAAGCGAATTTTGCAATTCGTGCGAATTATCCATCAAAAATGCTTTTCTAAGTTATTTCGACCACCCGCCACAACCTGAAATACATTCTAATCTTGACAAACCAGTTCAAACGTCGGAGCTACCCCAAGCACCCATCGAGGATTACGAGGACACTTTCTTTGAAGATAGAGCCCGTAATCTAATCGAACAAATTCAAACCGATGAAAAAAGGTCGAGAATTAGAATTGATTACGATGAACCCGTTCAAACACCGGTGACTAGCAAGAATGACTTGCCTAATCTTCACGTTTCTCAAGAACCAGAACCGGAGACCATAACGGAAGTGGTGGAAATTGCTAGCTCTCAGAGCACACCACTTGTCCCACCTCCGGATCTTTCTGAATGTTCTTCGAGACTTGATAGTCATCCGGATCACAATGTTGGTTTTGTTGATCCTTTGAATAAACTGATTCCTCTTCATAACTCTCAAATGCAATCGTTTATTCCTTGTGTCGGTTGTGGTGAGCCTCTTTATGGTTCACCCTGTCATTGGTGTACGTGCGAACGATGCGGTAATGACATTCATAACGGAAGTTGTTTGTTTTGCGGTTCGAGGAATTCATGTTCTTATGATCAAAATTCTTTCAATGAGCCGAAAAACTTCTCCGACTACCCACCCCAACCCCAAAATTTTTCGTTCAATCAGCAGAATTGCTATGGTTGTGGGGATCCGTTAGTTGATTTTCGATGTCAACGATGTTCTTGCGAGAGGTGTGGAAATGATCTTACGGATGGATTTTGTTCGTTTTGTGCTTCGGAAGCTGAAAACTCATGCACTTATCCGAACTTTTCCAATCATCCTCAAAACGATTTTAGCCACACTCCTCAGTATTCATTTAAGCAAGAACCGTGCTATCAAAGTTTTAATGACACATCATTTCAGAATGTACCGAATTTTTCTTGCACAAATTGTGGAGGTCCTCACGATAATTTTCATTGTCAACCGTGGAATCAAAATTACTATACTTCCGGGTTTGAAAATTTCCAACCTCCACAGCACCATACGGTTCAAACTCCACCTGAGCCGTTGTCTCAAGAAATTTCCTATGATTTTGAATCCACAATGAAAAAACTTGATGATATACTTCAAAACCTTAAGAATCAAGTGAGTGGTGAAAAGTCCATGGGAGAATTGCTAGCCGAAGAGCGAAAGGCCCGCCAATCTAGGGAAGAATCATTAGTCCTAGAGCAAGCAGCTCTAAGACGTTCCCAATTTCTTAAGGCAGCTCTTTATGATGATGACGAGGAGAGTTTTTATCCTTTTAGAGATAATATTTCTCAACTCCCTCAGTCAGTTGATATTCCAGCAGTTGAGATTCCATCTCAAACAACTGCTATCACACCCGAGATTCACACTCACTCTCTTATTATGGGGGACGAGCATCTCGACACTGTTCCTGAAAAGGAATCGGACGAATTAATAAAGTCTAGTGTTGAGGACCTTGTCCCAATCCCAGGAGAGTCACAGGGAATTCTTGATCATGTGTGTGATATCCCTCCTCCTCTTGTCTTCCAAACAGATCATGTTGAGATGCTCTCCGATTCTGATAATGATGATTCATTATCTTGTGGAGACATCATTTATGTGGAAGATTCACCTTCTGAGCTTGTTAGCTTAGAAGAAGAGAATGATGAAGTTACTGACAATGAAATCAAAGATGAAGCTCTTCGAGCAACATTATTGAAGGTCAGTCTTCTCATTTCTAAAATCGAGGCTTTCAAAGAGAAACCTATTTCATCTCCTACCCCCATTAAGGGTAGTGACATTCTTTCCGATGATTCTAATCCGGAAATGAAAGCCTCCTGTTTTGATAATATGGGAGAGAAGA
Source organism: Chrysanthemum seticuspe (assembly GCA_019973895.1). NCBI lineage: Eukaryota > Viridiplantae > Streptophyta > Magnoliopsida > Asterales > Asteraceae > Chrysanthemum > Chrysanthemum seticuspe. The sequence goes on from BPTQ01000001.1 coordinate 263,545,480, forward strand.
TTAGTGGCAGTACCACTTTTCATTCTCACAATTCTCTCCCCGATTATGAATCATGTACATTAGAGGAGTTCATCAGTGAACCCACTCTTATCAATTCTGACTATGATTCATTCACCTTCATGGAGTTCTCAGATGAACTCACTTATATCATATCTCCGCCGGAGTATGATAACTTCTACTTTGATCTAGACACACCCGAGATATGTCTAGACCAATTGAGCTTAACTGAGGAGATTCATGAAACTATGAATTCTCCTATTGAGGATGAAGAGTTAGTCATGATTTGTATCATGATTTTCTTTCTTTTCTTCATATATTCTGTCACCTCTCCTGTTCTTCACTCCTTCGGGAATGAAGACATTATCTTTGATCCCGGCATTTTCATGTACCATTTGTGAGCCGGTTCTATGTATATCTCATCGGTGTGGAACTTTCTCGTGCTTCAAATGTTTGTCCAAACATTTTGAATGAAAGTCCGATGGAGATTGTCTCATCCACTTACTTCCCCATGAACAATTTAATTCGGGGTCGAGTCAAGCTAGCGACTCGGTAATCAAAAACAGTAGCTTTACATGGGTTTTCACCCGTGTGTCCCACCCTAGTGTGGGGGAGATGCCCCACATGTTGTATATAGATCTAAAAACTTTGAAAATTTGTAAATATTAAAAAAGAGAATAATTGTTGTGTTTCCACACTTAGCTAGTAATGTTATCTTTTTACGTTCTAAGTTTCGGCATTACAGCCGGTACTTTGAATATTGAGGACAATATTCATTTCTAAGTGTGGGGGGAAATTCTGGCGAATTTTGATCATAAATGTACCATTTTAGTCCCTTTTTCCCCAAAATGGCCAAATTTTAAAATTTTTTATCTAGTGGAAGTACTATGTACTAAACACAACAAATGGTAATCAGTCCACCATGTCTAACCCACATAAGGATTGGCTAATCCAGGAGCAAACGGCTCTTGGTAAAGATATCTCAAATCCGTTTATATGGCTTGCAATTTGCCAAAAATTGTATGGTATTCAGCTCACCATATCCTTAAAAGTGAAGAGTTGGCTAGCCCGTAAGTTTATGGCTTGTGGTAAAGGCAGTGGAAAAACCATAATTGGTAATCAGCTCACCAAAGATAATATTGATAATTTATCTAAGAGTTGGCTAGTCCAGAAGGGTACGGCTTCTGGTAAAGACAAAATCAAATCCGTTGAAAGCTGGTGGTTTGCTCAAAATCACATGGTTATCGGTGTACCATGGTTCTTACTTGAACTGAAACATTTGGCTACTCCAGAAGTAATGGCTTTTGGTAAAGAGATTAAAATCCATTATGTTTTCTCAAATCATTGCTAGGGACTAGCAATATCTCAGTGTGGGGGATTGATGAGTGTCTAAATACTCATCATTTTTGTACAAAATAAACTGCAAAATCATCTGAAAACACTCAGAAACACATCAAAATGATCAAAATATCACAAATCAGTGTTTTATGTGTTTTAAAAGCAAAAATATCAAAATCAGATGAAAAACATATCAAATTTGCAAAAATTGCAGTTTCAGTCCCCCAAGTTTCAAAAGTTGTCAAAAACAGTCCCTGGTACATAATTTCAAAAGAAAAGTCACCAAAGGTCCTTTTTAAATCATAAGTTATCAAATTTAGTCCTTTGGTGAAAAATATCAAAAGTTTGAGAAAATTACACAAATGGTCCTCCAAGTTTGAAAATTGGCAAAATTAGCCCCTGGAAAATTGCAAAATGGCAATTTTGGTCCCTATACTTTTGAAGCTTGTCATTTTCAGCCCTTGGAACAAGTTTGATGATTTGGCAGAACAGGTCCCTACATTTTCAGATTTTACAACATTGGTCCTTATTATCTAAACCTAATTTTGGCCCTTTATGAACCTTGGACCCCTGTCACCTGTTTTGACCCCCTGTCATATCCTGTTTTTGAACCCTGGTCAAACCAAAGTCAAATAAACAGACTTCCCACCAATCCACTGTACCCTTATCTTCTTCCCACCACTTGTGCCTGCAACTCAGGCATCACTTCACCCTTTTCACCCTTATCCCTTCCAACCCCTCTCCCATCACCCTTACACATCCACCCCCCCCCTAGTTGCAGGAAAAGAGAGCCTATAAGTCAAATTGCAACTTTCCCGCCAAAACAAAAAAAATGGCAAAATACTCAAAACTCTACCATTGGCTAGAAAAAGAGGTGGGATTTGATCTAATGGACACGTGGAAGATTTGTGAAGTATAAATAAAGAAGAAGAAAGAAGAAAACGGGTAGTAGCTAGTTTCTTAATTTTCCTTAAAATGTCGTTTTTTTATTAATGTTTTAGCTTTAAGTAAATGATGTAATTTCAGTTTCTCTGTATTGGATTTAAGCTAATTAAGAGTTTTTAATCAAGTTTCAGTCTTAATTTAAAGTTTCATTTGAGTTTCATGAATTAATATCCACTGTTGAAAAATGAAATTTGCAAATCAGGTGTTAAAGCTTCTTATAGCTGATATTCAGTTCATTTAAGTTTGTTTAAGCTTGTTAAAGCTTTTCATAAGCTTTCAAATCAGTTTGAAGCAAAGTTCATGCAAGTTTGGATTTCAGTCAACCAAAGTCAACATGAAGCTCAAATTGGGTTTGGTGATGATCATTGGTGTTGCAGATGATGGTTATGGGTTTAAATAGATTAGTATAGTGGTTCTTTGGGTTTGGTTTAGCCTGCAAAACATTTGGACACATGTAGGTGAGTTTCTCAGTTTTCATATTTCAAGTCTATTTGCAGTATTTGCTTGTACCTGCATTTGTGGTCATAAACTGCTAATGTCTGTTTAACTATTTGTACTTAGGTCAGTTGAACTTAGATTGATCATTAACATTTGTTGGTTTAGAGATTTACTCTTTTAATCTTCAACACAGTTGTAATCAAGAGTGTTTGGAATTGCTGCACTTACTGTTTTGGAGACCTATTCAGTAGTTATCTTTTGTTGTTTCAAGTTTTCTTAGTCCAATGGAGTCCTTTTCTGTCTTGTTCTTGCACTCACATAAGCTCAAAGTCAAAATTACATCTTAAAGCCCTTAGCAGCTTACTGTTGAGTTTTTTATAAAATCCAAATCTTGTTTCATGTTCAAAATCCATAGAGTTAGGTTTCATTAGCCTTATTTCATCTTAAAACAACTTAATCAGTCATTAGGATTGATTAAAAGTTCATCAAAGTCAAAGTTGTAGTGTAATTTCAAAAGTCAAATTTCTCAATAGCTGTTTTTGAATAAAATTTAGAATTTCACTGTGTGTTTATTATTAAAAGTTAGCTTAAGTACTTTTGGGAAATTAATATTTAGTTGCTTAAGAAAAATAGAAAAATACTAGATTGCCTTTAATCAGCTTATAGAGTGCTTATTTTTTAACTTCTTTTGGATACCTTGTCTGAAAATCTGTTCTGTGCACAGGAACTACAAGCTTTTTCACAAGCTTGTTATAAGCTATCTAGTACTCCTAAGCAGGTGTAATTTAGATTTTTAGATAGCCTAGCTGGTGCACTTGTTAGTCCAAGTGCTTATTTTCATTTTCTAGATCATTTCAGTACTTAAAAGTCATCTTGAAAGTAGCCAGAAATCCAACAGTGACCTGTGCATAACAGTGGTGACTTGTGCTTATTATTAGCTTATTCAGTGCTTATTAGTAGTCATTGTGCTTATTCAGTGTTCAAGTGTGCTTATAAACATTAGTTTAGCTTGTTACAGTTTACCTTGTGCTTATTAATTAGCTTTTAAGTATTTTAGCTCAAGCTTTGTACTTAGTCATTTTCAAAAAAAAAAGCCCACTGTGACAAAAACTTAAGCTGGTTTAGTGCTTATTAGCCGTTTTCATAAAAAGTGGTAGTTAACAAAAGTACTTATTTTCATGTATAAAATTGGTTTGTAAAAGAAAAAAAATCGAAAAAAAAAATGGTTAGCAAAAAGGGGAGGTCAAGGTTCGAACATGCGACCTCCCCCTTGATAGAGTGTTTAATGTGTACCTGTAAACCAATCTCCCTTGGGACTTTTTCTGTTATTTTCTTACACAACAAATCTCTTAAATACATTTAGTCCCGTTTAGCTTATTTGGCTAGTTTAGCTTATTACGAGCTTATTCAGTGTAGCTTTTTCAAGTTTTCTAATTTTCATAAATCTATATTAGTATTAAGGATTTTTACAAAAAGTTTCAGATTTTTATAAATAGTTTTAGTATTTTTTAACATTTAATTAGTGTGAAAACTTATTTAAATCATAATAAAAAATATAAAACTCAAAAAAATATTCCGCTTTTTCCTAAAAATTTCTTTTGTCATATAGTACGTAAGAAAATTAGTTTTACACTTGTAGGCCTTTTATTTTATAAATTTTACGTTTTTGCTTGCGCTCCGGCGCCCTTTTCGTAAATAACGCTCGTTTCCGTTTTAAGTAACGTTTTTAGATAATTTGAGTTTACGTTTTAGTTAAAATAGTTTATTTAAGATATTTTATTTCATAAAAACACAAAAACATTAGTTTAAATATAGTGATAGCGTTTATTTAATAGATTTTATCTTTTTAACTTTCTTTAATTTGCATTTAAGCCGTTGTAATTTGTTGGCTATTTCTGTAGTTATAATCAATAATCAAATCTCTGTATCCATTCAAATCTTCTCGATCACTAAACGTCTGACTATTCTCGCACAGCTCGTTGGGACATAACGACCTGGGGAAACATTATACTCTCCCGATCTTCATTGCATTCGTGCCTGAGCTGTTTTAGGTTTTCTTACGCTTGCGTGAGATAACTTGACAGTTTTGCGCGAATCAGTGGTCAATGGTCAACTATGTCTTCATCTCTTTCTTTGTTACAGTCAAGTCGCAATAGGTTAGGGTCAAAACGCATCATGTGTCAAGACGCAGTTTCAATTATTTAACAAACCGCAACCTGCAACTTTTCTTCAAACCGCATACCCTTTTAAAAAACTAGTTGATCAAAACGCAGTCTGTAAGTCGCATTCTTTGGGTCAAAACGCAGTTGACAAGTCACACAGCCAAACTTCAAAACGCTCATAAGAACACCATCTGATTAGACCAAACCGCATTGACCAAACCACATAGACCAAACCACATTGACCAAACCGCATAGAGATCAAACCGCTTTGATTAGACCAAACCGCACCTGAAAAACCGGATCTGAACAAGCATACATAACAAACCGCACATAAGAATGATAACATCAAATAGTTCTGAATATTTGGTGTCAATTTCCGCCGATAATGTTCGTATTTTATATCATTTATATGGATTTACACTTGTTTTCCTCCATATTTCACTTTCAGGTAAATTACGAGCATTGGAGCTAATGAGACGCGGATTTGGAGAGTTTATTGAAGATATATGATAGTATGCTCATTTTGAAGATGTTACGGTGTAACTCCCCTCTCACATTACGCCGTAACAGAAGCGTGGCTCAGAAAACCAACTAAACGGATGATTACGACGTAACTCCATCCTAAGATTACTTCGTAACTAATTAGGTCAAAAGAGGTTCCGTGCCGCTGCAAGCTACGACGTAACTAATTCCACAATTACAGCGTAACCACGATTTATTGAAGATACGTCGTAACTCATTCATGATGTTACGCCGTAACCAGCTTTTCCAGAGCAAATTACGAAGAAATGGATGTTACGGCGTAACTCTTAACTTAAGTTACGCCGTAACCAGATCTGGCCTATAAATACCGCCCAAATTCCATCATTTCTATTCATCCACTTCACACACCAATTCAAAGAACGTGAGTAGAAGGTTGAACGCAGATCTTAGGGAGCATACAGAGCCATCTCCAAGGAAGAAATCACTCCCCTACGATAAGCATTAGCATTTTATCATTTCTTTACTTTCAATTCATGTATTTCGTAATGTTAAACATTGAATCGATTGTTTTAGTTAATATGAGCGATTAAGCACCTCTAGTGCTAGCCTAGTTATGATTCCTTAATTGTTTTGTTTATGTTTACATTGCTTCCGTATAATTGTTTCTAGTGTATGCATGCATAGTTTGTTGGTAGCTACCCTTGTTTCGGTAGTTTTGAATGGCGGTAGTGGCTAGTTACTTAGGAGATATGACCAACTGACCCCAAGTAGTTAGATTGAGTGGGAAGGGTAAGAATTGACCAACTGACGACCCTTCTTCGCTTATGCGATTTGACCAACTGATCACCTACCGTTTGGATGAACTTAAGAAGTTATGGATGAGTGTATAAGATGCTAGCGCCCGAGCACTCATTGTTATGAATCTTGCATGTAGCGGTACTTAATGACTTGGCTTATGGGACTAAAAACAACTGGACTTTCAACAGGTCACATGCGATCTCCGGCGGAAACCTTTGCTGATAGGTTAGGACGAACTGACCAAATGCTGTCCTAGCGACCTTTACCCCCACTTGAAGCAATTGGAAGTAATTAAGCGTGAACTTAACATGATAGGATGACTAACTAGGTTAGCACACTTCTCCTCTATTGATCACAACCCTTGCCTTTACTTGCTATCTTTTATTTTCTTGTCTTTAGTTTTAATTAATCATTTCAACCTTAAAATATGTGACACCTAGACTTAGTTAAAATCCGCACACATAGCTCCTGGGACGACCTCGGTTTTACCGAAATACTACACTACACACGACCGGGTACACTGCCAGTGCCCGTTAGTGCATTAGGGTAGACCATAGGTATAACGAGACAATATAAATACTAAAACCTGGTCAGTAAAACCTGCATCAAGTTTTTGGCGCCACTGCCGGGGAGTTATATTAGGATTTTCATTAAGTCTTTTAATTCTGTTTTGTTTTCTAAATTTCTCACGATCTCTTTTCAAGTTTCAGCTACTATGGAAGTTGTCAACATTGATGACCTTACTCTTGAGGAATATTTGGCGTTGACAAGAGAAGAACAAGGACTGGGGATCGTTAGGCCGGCCATCGCCGAAGATGCTCAATTCGATATCAAACCTCAATTTATGAGGGAGTTGCGTGCAAATCCTTTCTCCGGAAGCATTACCGATGATGCTCACGAACATGTGGACAACGTGGAATACATTGTCAGCCAATTCAAAATTCCTAGAGTCTCAAACGATGCTGTCATGTTACGTATGTTCCCTATTTCTCTCACTAGAGCTGCTAAAAGATGGGTTGATCGATTACCTGCCGGGATAGTTAACACCTGGCCACTCCTAAAAAAATATTTCATTCAAAGGTACTGTCCTCCATCTAGGATTGCAAAGCAATTAGAAGAAATCCATAACTTCAAGCAGGAGGGTGATGAAACGCTGTACCAAGCATAGGAAATGTACAACGAATTATTGTACAAATGCCCCACTCACGACCTCAACAGCCAGCAAAAGGTGAACGTCTTGTACAAGGGTCTAAACATCTCCTCAAGGCAAATGATCGATTCTCAAGGACCAATACCTGGAATGACTCCAACAATGGCTCTTGAAACTATTCAGAAGATGGCTGACCACTCTCACAAGTGGCACAATGGAAGGAGCAATCGAAGTAAGAGTGGAAATATGGAAGGCCTTGCAGCAATAAACAACAAATTAGAGAGTCTTGGAAGGGACATGAAAAAGCTCAAGAAAAATGTGCATTCCATACACGTTGGACGAAACGAACACAATGGCACCCTCCCTACCAAAGAGTGCTCGTCTAATGAGGAAGTTAAAAGGATTGAAGAAGTAAAATATGGAAGTGGAAGTCCCTTCAACGGATACAATGGTAACGGGTTCAGGTACCGAGAAAAATCCCCAGGGTTCTATACTAGAATCAACAATAATCCTCCTAGACCAAGCCTCAAAGAAATAATGCATAAACATATCAAAGAATCTATAAAGAAAAGTGATAGACTCAAAGAATGGATGGTAAAGGTAAAAGAAGATACCAACATGAACTTGCGTAACCAAGATGCCGCAATTAAAAACCTCGAAACCCAAATTGGACAATTAGCTAAAAATTTAGAAACCAGTAATGACAAAGCCTTTACATGCAAAGCCATATTTACACAACATAAACTGAAGGAAGAACAGTGCACCTCTTCTGTCACTAATGATCTTTGCGGGATTAACTACTTAAAGGAAGATGACAAATCTGAAGACGACGAGGACCTGCCAAGCCAACTTCCTGAGAAGGAACTCTATCAAGAAAGTTTTCTTCTACCATGCACTATCGGTAATCTTAAAATTCCTGCTTTAGCTGATTTGGGGGCTGGGGTAAACCTTATTTCTACCTCATTCTTTGATAAAATAAATCTTACCAATTTAAAAGAAACAACAATGATGATTGAAATGGCTGATTCCTCTAAAGCTGTACCTAGGGGAGTGGTTAACAATGTTCTCCTTAAAATTGGAAAATTCCTTTTCTTACTGATTTTGTGGTTATTGACATGGGGAAACGGGAGACTTACAACTTAATTGTTGGAAGGCCTTTCCTGACCACTTGTCGAGCACATATAAAGGTCTTTGAAAAATAAATTTCTTTGGGAACTGAAGGGGAACGAATCACTTTCAGCATAAAGGAACAATTGAATCCAAGATTAGAAATTTCAAAAAAAGTTGATGTTGTCAATGTTCCGTCGCTCGACCCGCCTTTATGTTGTAACTTAAGAGCTAACAATTGTAGGCAAGATTTTGATAGTTGTGAACAGGAACAGAAAAAAATTTGGTACATGTAGCATCGGAAACACAACCAGAAAAAGAGTTTTTATCGAATGGATGAATGATTGCCGCCAAGTAACGGAGGAAGTTGGCCAAGTCCAAAGGCCACCATAAATCCCCGAGGCTTTGAGTCTAACTTAAAGACTCGTAGATAAAGAAAAGTGCTCTTTCGGGAGACAACCCGAATTATCCCTTTCATTTGTTTTATTTCCATTTCTGTTGGGTTTTGTGTTTTTAACCATTTTTGCAGGAAAACGGAGAAAACGTTGCTGCAACATGCTGAACGAGGACCTGGTCTGTCCACAGTTACGGCGTAACTCATTCTTATGGTTACGCCGTAACATACTTTTTGCAGTAGCTTCTCAGAGCATTAACCAATTACAGCGTAATCCCATGCAATGGTTACGCCGTAGCTACACTCCTGTAGCGTCTGCCAGGTTTTGCACTAATTACGGCGTAACTCCTTATAGGGGTTACGACGTAACTATCATCTGTTACACTTCTTTCTTTTTAAAGACAATAACCTTGTATTAGTTTTCAAATGAACTTTGTGGGTATGTTCCCTGTAAGCCCTCACGAGACTACACTCGTCCACTTGGGACACCAAGTGGTTTAAAAGGCTTGTTGCATACGCTAAATACAACCGTGATTCCTACGAAAGTGAGTTAGGTTTCTTTTTCATTTTTCTTTTTCTTTTTTATAATTATGCTTGTCGGTAGCGTGATTTCAGGGATTGAAGTTTGCTCGTGGATGCTTATGCGAAGGCACGATTCCTTTCGTGAGCCTTCTTTCTTTTTTGGAGCAAATTTCAGGGAAGTTCTCGCTCTTATTCTACTTTTCTCTTCACCTTTATTTAACGCTTAGTACAAAAAAGACTTTGTACATTTCAAGTGGGGGAATAGGAGTAGAATTGTCTCTTAAACTTTATTTTGCCCTCGTTTTTCTAGTTTATTTTAAAAAATTATGCCATTTTTAAAATGTTGACATGTTTTTCTTAACCTAACTAGATTAGACCTTAGCCGAGCACATTATAACCCTTGATATTATATGGTGAGATTAGCCTTATCCGTTTCCAAATTTTTACCCCAAATCCACCAAATTATGAGTGTGCCGGTAGCTTATAAACTTTAAAACTTGGCCTTTACATCATTTCGAGACAATAGACGAGGTATGTTGAGTTAGCTCGATGTATTTGGACTTTTCAGTTTAAGAAGGCAGTATTATAAGATTATCACCCAAATAGCCTATCATTGTGTGTCTATCGGTTAGTCACCTTGACTTCTCGACCCCCATGTTAAACCCTTTGTTGCACTCTCCTTTAGTGCAAGATACCCCTAGATACACCCATCTGAGCCATTCATTTCATTTTGTTCACCCAACATATTGTTTCGTTACACCCATACACCTTAGCCTACCCTGTAGTCTTTATTTGTAATTGGGAAGTCATTATTTGCCTAAGTTCAAGGTTCAAGTGGAAAGGTTCGGAAATCACGCTTTCGTCGACGACATATTCTTAAATATCATTGAAGACCCCCCAAATTCTCATATTGTTCATCTCAAGTGGGGGGATGTTATGTTTAGTAGTTATGATTAAAAAAAATAAGATTCGAAAAAAAAATATGAGATTCGAAAAAAAAAAAATAGTTATTGTTATTCATTTGATTATAAAGTGCGAAGTTATAAGCACTATGTTATGAGCTTACTATAGATTTAGTATCGAGGAGGCCACCTCGGTCACTTTTGAAGAATGGAGTTGATAATGTGCCCATCATGACGTCCTCTAATGGCACATCTACCTAGTATTATCATGACCCGGTTTCTTAACTTCGAAACTTGAACTTTGGGCGAACGGTAAGTGGTGATGACTTGGTTGTAGATTTAGACTATTTGCTTGATTTTATTTTACACCAATTTTATCCCATGTCTTATCCTACCCTTAGTCATGAAGCATGTCTAGGTGATGCAGCGAGCAATCTTTGGTGTCTTGGTCATGGATTTGGTCATGTATCATTGATTTTGTCCACTTCGCCGTGACATGTTAGTAATGACAACTCACCCTTAACATTTGTCGTGTCTACCCATATTGCCATCGAGAATTGTTTAGCCCTTAACTCTAGTGGTGGAGATTTATGTAACCGCCAAGCTTATGATAGAATACATGCTATGACTGTGCAATGAGTGATCACCCCGAAATTGGCACTTAAAATAGTTGAGAGATTTTAGTGTTTTGTTCCCATTTCGTGAGGTGTTCGGCTTTGTTTTATTCTAGCATAAGGGATTTGTAAACTTATATTTTTCAGGTAATGGGAGATATCTTTTTAGGAATCTATCTAATAAGGTCTACTTGAAGGCAAGTATAGTTCAAGTGGAGGGATATTTGATAACATCAAATAGTCCTGAATATTTAGTGTCAATTTTCCCCGATAATGCTCGTATTTTATATCATTTATATGGATTTACACTTGTTTTCCTCTATATTTCACTTTATTGAAGATATATGATAGTATGCTCATTTTGAAGATGTTACGGCGTAACTCCCCTCTCACATTACGCCGTAACAGAAGCGTGGCTCAGAAAACCAACTAAACGGATGATTATGGCGTAACTCCATCCTAAGATTATGTCGTAACTAATTAGGTCAAAATAGGTTCCACGCCGCTGCAAGCTACGACGTAACTAATTCCACAATTACGGCGTAACCACGATTTATTGAAGATACGGCGTAACTCATTCATGATGTTACGCCGTAACCAGCTTTTCCAGAGCAAATTACGAAGAAATGGACGTTACGGCGTAACTCTTAACTTAAGTTACGCAGTAACCAGATCTGGCCTATAAATACCGCCCAAATTCCATCATTTCTATTCATCCACTTCACACACCAATTCAAAGAATGTGAGTAGAAGGTTGAAGGCAGATCTTAGGGAGCATACGGAGCCATCTCCAAGGAAGAAATCACTCCCCTACGATAAGCATTAGCATTTTATCATTTCTTTACTTTCAATTCATGTATTTCGTAATGTTAAACATTGAATCGATTGTTTTAGTTAATATGAGCGATTAAGCACCTCTGGTGCTAGCCTAGTTATGATTCCTTAATTGTTTTGTTTATGTTTACATTGCTTCCGTATAATTGTTTCTAGTGTATGCATGCATAGTTTGTTGGTAGCTACCCTTGTTTCGGTAGTTTGGAATGGCGGTAGTGGCTAGTTACTTAGGAGATATGACCAACTGACCCTAAGTAGTTAGACTGAGTGGGAAGGGTAAGAATTGACCAACTGACGACCCTTCTTCGCTTATGCGATTTGACCAACTGATCACCTACCGTTTGGATGAACTTAAGAAGTTATGGATGAGTGTATAAGATGCTAGCGCCCGGGCACTCATTGTTATGAATCTTGCATGTAGTGGTACTTAATGACTTGGCTTAGGGGACTAAAAACAACTGGACTTTCAACGGGTCACATAAGATCTCCGGTGGAAACCTTTGCTGATAGGTTAGGACGAACTGACCAAATGCTGTCCTAGCGACCTTTACCCCCACTTGAAGTAATTGGAAGTAATTAAACGTGAACTTAACATGATAGGATGACTAACTAGGTTAGCACACTTCTCCTCTATTGATCACAACCCTTGCCTTTACTTGCTATCTTTTATTTTCTTGTCTTTAGTTTTAATTAATCATTTCAACCTTAAAACATGTGACACCTAGACTTAGTTAAAATCCGCACACATAGCTCTTGGGAAGACCTCGGTTTTACCGAAATACTACACTACACACGACCGGGTACACTGCCCGTTAGTGCATTAGGGTAGACCATAGGTATAACGAGACAATATAAATATTAAAACCTGGTCAGTAAAACCTGCATCAAAGAATCAGACCACAAACCACACTTAAGAACTTAATAGCAGCAGATTCACAACCTTCACCAAACTGCTTAATGCACTGTTTGACCACATGGATCTTAAAACCAATAAAAAAACTGCTTAAGAACTGCATAAAAGACATATTCAAAAAATGTTTAACACTTGTAAAAAAACAGTTTGACCTCATTCAATTTTAAAAACCGTAGTAGAACTTGTTAAAATCTGATTTGACCATATCAAACATAAAACAAGTGAACAACTTTGTGGAAAACTAGAAGGGGGGGTTGAATAGTTTTACCAATTTTAAACTTCCTTTTCAATATTTAGATCGACTTATGTCAATCTATTTGATTGTTTATGTTGGACGTTCATAGATAGATATATAAACGTGTAATGAAAGATAAAGAGTAAGAAGCACATCACCATGACACAAGTATTTATAGTGGTTCGGTTACAAGGACACCTTCCTTGCCCTACTCCACTCCCCGAGTCACCTACTCGAGAGTTCTTAAGCACTACACCAACTCCTTATGGCGGAGAAGCCTTCACAACGTCGCTTAACATTTTTCCGGTACAAAGCTAAATACCAAGTTCCTTCACACCAAGGCGAACCACACCTAACACAACTTCGCCTACCCTTTATACGGTGCTAGGCTAACCACCGTGTTCTTTCACACCAAGGAGAACTAATCCTATCACAACATCGCCTACCCTTTATTAGGTACTAGGCTAAGCACCTAGTTCCATTACTATGGAGGAACTACTACCCTTCACAACACAACACCTAATATCAAGGAGATCCACTCCTTGTTACAACACCATCAAGGATATCACCATCCTTGGAAATAAACAAATACTTATATGTATAACGATGCACCTCATCGATTATACGACCTACGCATTCTTCCCAAATGCTACTTGATTTGATTCTTCGGCATCCTTCACTAATGCCTTTGACACAACGCTTGGCACCCTTCACTAATGCCTTCGTCGTGACCCCTTTAGCATTCTTCACTAATGCTTTGACACGGACGATAAGCAGCTTTCACTAGTGCTTTCATCTTGACACTTTCGACATCCTTCACCAATGCCTTCGACCCAACATCTATAGAGAAAGAAAAACTATCAACAAGAGAACCTTAGTTGTCTTGATGATGACGAAGGATGGCAACTCATGGACTTGAGCTTGCTCGTCTTCAAGAAGTGGTGATCTCGCCTTTAAGAGGAACCTAGAAGATCACACAAAAACAAAAGACAAACTACATAGATCACTTGGATCTGAGGTTAGAGGGTTATAATACTTGGGGAAGTATGTATGTAAAAGTTGTTAGCAGAAAGGAAGAAATGGCTCTCTATTTATAGAGGAAATTATCTACTGTTCCCCGGATCCAACGGATCCCTTCCACAAGGGATCCGGCTAGCACAAAGCTAGAGATCCGTAGGACGATCCTCTTTGCCCATGGATTTTTTGGTTATGGGTCATGGGTCATGGGTTGATCCATGGTTTTCTTTCTAGATACAATGTATCTTATGGATACAATGAACTTGGTTAAGTGGTATATATAAAACCATGGGTTATGGGTCAATACCATTTGCTAGTTTTTACCCATTTAGTATATACTTGTTTTTACCCATTTTAGTATACTTAGTTTAAGTATATGCTAACCCAATATGTAAACACTAGTTGTTGTACATATGTATCTAAATCATAAAATCACTTATACTTGTTTTAGTGTTTTATGTGAAAACATAAGTGTGTTAGGAAACTATTGACTCAAACTATTTACGTATTTTATTTGTTTCGTTAAAATGATTTTACGTTTGTTATCGACAAAACATTAGAAGATCGTAAAATATAAATAAACGTTTTTACGGCTTATTTGTATTAACAATCTCCCCCTTTTTGTTGATGATAAAACATAAAATTAATTTAAGAAAAAATCAAATTCGTAGCAAATTTGAATTAGTAGTTTTTACTTTCTTCTCCTCCTTTTTGTCGAAACAAAAAGTGTTTGAAAGAAACTAACACAATTTTTATAAGAAAAATATGTAAAAATGTAAAGAGAGCAAGTGACGGGAATGATACTCGTCTTAACTCCCCCTTGATGAGTCCATCCCTTTGAGAGGGCGTCAAGGACATGACGTAAAATAAACTAATTGTGTTTGAAAAATATGTTTGCAAATGGTTCGTCTAAGTGACGAAAAACGTGCTCCCCCTTTAAGATTGCAAAGTTGCAATGGGGTGTCATGAAGTATAATCCAAAATCGGATTAAGTTGCAAATGTTTTTGCAATATCGTTTGACACAAAGCTCCCCATAGCTTTATGGTGTCAAGATCTTCATATGTATTTTGAAAATCTACAAAGCAAAGGTTAGAAAACAAGAGTATAGTGCATAATTTCCTGCAAATAAAACTCAAGTTAGTAGAAATTTGTGCTTCTGTACCACGGATCCCACGGTTCCCTTCTTGGAGGGATCCGGCTAGGCATTTTGGAGGGATCCGTCTGTCTGTTGACAGTTTCTTCAGCAATGAGAGTGTTTCAATCAATGCTAATGAAGATGTGAAGTAGTATATGATATAGTTAAGCACAAAGCACATAACAATTATGGCATATGGATATTCATTCAATAAAAACAAGAGATGATCAAACAAATCTCTAACACTAAGAAAATGAACTAGCCATACAAGTACTACTAATGCTAATGAGTTACCCAAACTCAATATTCAACTAATTGCTTAATGATGATCAAGGATGAGATAAGTTTCCTAAACGTTCTAAGTTTAAGCTTGTGACTATGATGCTCATTGTAGTTTAGGCTTGTTGACCTCTTCGAAACGTTCGAGGAGGTGATAAAACATGAAACGTTGCTCTTCACGTAGTTCATGTATCAACCTTTCAACATGTTTACAATGATAACAATCCTTGTCATGGTTTTGAATTTCTTAAAGTGGAAGTTCAAGTGAAGTGGGTTGAGAATTTTCAAATGAAGGAGGAATTGGTGGAGGCTCATTAAGTGATGGCTCTACAATGTTTGAGGGTGGAGGTAAAGAAGCATCAACTTCCATGTGGTTGGGTGGTTGACTTTGATGTCTTCTCATAATCCAAAATGAACTATTGGGAGGAATGAGAGAGTTTGACATTGGATCAAGTGTTGATTCAATATTTTGATTTTGTTGCCCAACCTTTTCAAGTGAGTTTGTTGGTAGTGGTGGAAGGTGAGATGGCCAAGGAGGTAAGTCTTCTACATTGTGGGAATGTGGGGATGATTGTGAGGTGGCTCTAGGCACCAATGATGTTGGTTGAGTTGTGGAGGGTATGTTTAGTTTGGTAGAGTTTGGTGATGAAATCCTAGTGGGAACAATTTTCTTGGGGTTTAGTTTGATTGGTTTCCTTGGTGTAGGAGAAATCCTAGCATTAGTTGACTTAACCGGAGATGATTTGGTTGAGGAAACTTCATGTATGATCCTAGGAAGTTTCTTGGGTGGTTCTTGAGTGGACGAGTTAGCACTAGGAGCCTTTCTCATGATGAAATGACTAAGGAAGATGGTTGTAATTGCTGATAATTGTGTTTGTGTTTGATGACTAAAGTGTTCTTAGGAATATGGCTTATAAAGGGAAGAGCTTGGAAAATGCATTTAAGACTTAAGCCACTAAGATTCTTGGAAATGTGATGATTAACATGCACAAGGTTAAAGTTCAGAGTTTCACTGACCTAGGAACTCATTTAAGATGAGATGGAGTGTTTGAGATAGGAAGATGAGTTGAAATGATTGTTTTAGCATTGTTTGACATAAACTGTCACCCGGATCCCACGGTTCCCTCCTTGGAGGGATCCGGCTAGGGTAATCCTAGGGATCCGGCTCTCAGCAGTTATGACAGGTTTGAAATGAGGTTTCTAGGAGCTAAAGCCTATCTCATTTTAAGTGTTTCAGTTCTCCTAAGTGTTTAAGATGAGAAGGTACTTGAATGATTAAGGGTAATAAGTGTTATAGCAAATGATTGCCTTTTATGAAAGGGAGATGGTCTTAAATGACTACCAATAGATGTTCAAGGATAACACTAAGTGATTTGGTGGTGTCAAGTCATAATAAATGATCCTAGTGATCAGATTTTGGCTTGAGATGGAATTTGAAAAATCTTTAAAAAATCAAAAGAATTGAAAAGCTTAATTCTTGACCCATTTTGAGATAGAGATGAGTAGAAACAATTTCCTAAAATTGTTCAATATATCCACCTAAGTGTTTTGAAAGATGAGAAACAATTTGTGAGTATTGAAGCGGAAATATGGTGAGTTTTGATTTGTTGATAAATCAAAAAGGCAATTTGACTAAGATCTCAAGTAAGTCATAAATGTGTCTAAGCCTTTCTCATCCCTGAAGTGGACTTAGTTGGGTTCTAATATCATATGTTTAGTTAATGTGATGTTATCTAGAAAGTTTTCTTGATGTAAGGGATGTTGTATTGCTGATCTGATGTCACGGATCCCACGGTTCCCTCAAGGGAGGGATCCGTCTAGGCTAATCCTAGGGATCCGGCATCTGCAGATCAGAATCTTCACAGAATTGATGTGCAGATTTTGCACACTAATAAATTGTTAAGCTAAGCAATAAGAACAAACATGTCATCACAAAGCATCACTTATAAAAACATGATAAAGTAATAATATCCAAATTACCACTAACCAAAGTGCTAAAACGTAATCATTAATACATAAAATAAGAGAAAGTAAGCATATTCCTATTGTCTCTTTCGTCAATCATTTCTTTTCCTTTTTGACGGCTTAGTGAGGTTGTAAGCAAGGTTTTGAATCATGCCCCTCAATTGTTTGAACACCGCGGTTTCGTTTGGAATGGTTGGAAGTTGATCATAGTAATCAAAGGGTTCCAATTTGATGTTGGCTATGGGGTCGACATCTTCTTTTTCTTCATTTTCTTCTTCTCCTTCCGAAGAGTCCGAGAGAGCTTTAGGTTTCTTTCCATTGACCTTGAAGTGTTTAAAGGGTATTTTGGTAAGAGGTACCATTACATGATCGGCAAGGAAATGATCATTGTTGATAGGGGATGGTTGCAATGCACTAACATACTTACAAAGTCGTGTTAGGAGCATACCATATGGAAGTACCATGTTGGAAGCTTTGAATACCCCAGCCATTCTCCTTACCATGTAATAGGCGAGATTAAATGGCTTTTGGTGGATAAGACAATAGATCATTTGCACAAGACATGCGTTTGGATGATCTTTGTTTCCAACTAGGCTTATGACGTTTTCCCTAAGGATTTCTTCCCATTTTCTGTACATGGGATGGATTTCGAAAAGTTCCATTTGAAAAGGATTACGGTGAATAAGTTTCTTGTTTCGGTCGAAACGGGATTGGTCGGCTCTTATTTTGAAAATAGTATCTCGGATGGTTTCGGGTTCATCAAAAGGAGTATGGTACATTGGTTTAGAATCAAGTGCAAGGTTTTGAGTGTTGATTGCCCAATCTTGAGAGTACATACAAATTCCTTCACACGGAATGCGAAGAATTTGAGCAAAGGTGTTGAGAGGAAGAGTAAAGTTTCGTGTATTGATGATGAAAGCGATTGAAATGCTATCATCGACGTTTCGAATGATCCTAATGCTTCTATAAAACTCAAAGATGAAGACCGGACAAATTTGTTCATCAATGTCAAGAAGACAATCAAAATTGATTGCCGAGAAGACTTGACGAATGTCGGTATCCTCAAGGAAACATTCCTTCATTACACGACCTTCGTGGATAAGTCATTTTTCGAGCTTTTTGAAGACCTTGCGGTCTGTTTTTGAGAATTCCTCATTTCGATAATAATGAGTAAGGTAATGGACGGTATCATGATGATCTTGTTGAGTGGCTTTAGGCATGGTTGGTCCTAAAAACACAAAATTTTCAATTAGGTAAGATTAGTTGAGGTGGGTTTATGGTTTTGATTTGTATTAACAATGTTGTGACCACAATGTGAATTTAGTTATGTTAAAAGCCCCTTTTCATGATTAATTTTGAAAAAACCCTAATTAAACTAATTGATTCGAGATTTGTGAAACCATAAACCCTAGAATGAGGATGATGAAAATTAGAACAAGTTAATGTAATTACTTACAATGGTGTTCTAGGAAGGAATACTTGAGAGTATGGAATCCAATGATGATGATATCAGTGGTTTGGACGTTTTTGTGTTATGTGAGTAGAGGAAAAAAATCAGTGGTGATTTTTTGAAAGCGTATAGCTGAGTTTTGTTCCACGGTTCCCCCAGATCCCTTGTATTTGGGATCCGGCTAGTACAACTAGAGGGATCCGGCTACTGTGGACAGAAAAAGGGTTGTTTGGCATTATTTTTGTAGTAGGCTTATAAACCAGCTTACTAAAAAATAGTTTGGAGGTATTAGATGAAGATCATTTTTGGATGACGGGTTTTGATGAATCACATATCGAGGGTTCATATGTGATGACGGCGTTAGTTTGAGGAATCAATAGGAATACCATTCCCGATGATGAATAAGAAAGAAAAGTGACGAAAGAGACTTCTAACGATGCTAGTAATTATTAAACAAAGAGAACTATGAAATAAATTAAACTCATGTAACCTATCTAATGAAGACTAAGACATACCTCTATGCTTCTTGGTTTGGCATAATACCAAAAATACTTCATGAGCTTTTAAAGTAATCCTTCACTAATGCCTTTGACACAACGCTTGGCACCCTTCACTAATGCCTTCGTCTTGACACCTTTAGCATTCTTCACTAATGCTTTGAGACGGACGATAAGCAGCTTTCACTAGTGCTTTCATCTTGACACTTTCGACATCCTTCACTAATTGATGAGTGTGTGAATACTCATCATTTTTAGTCAAATCTGAACTGCAAAACAGTTAAAAATGCTCAGAAATGCATCAAAACACTGAAAATATTCCAAAATTGTATTTTATATGTTTCAGATGCAAAATGTTTAAAATCAGATGAAAAACGAGCAAAGTTTGCATAATTGGCAGTTTCAGTCCCCCGACTTTCAGAAAATGGCAAAATCAGTCCCTAGGCATTTATTTTAAAAGAAAAGTCACCAAAGGTCCTTTTGGAAACATAAATTATCATATTTAGTCCTTTGGTGGAAAATCCAAAAATATTTGAGAAATTACATGTTTAGTCCCTGAAAATCCAAAAATGATCAAAATTAATCCTTGGAATTTCACAATTGGCAATAATGGTCCTTGGATTTTTGGAGATTGTCAAAACAAACCCTTGGATTGCTCTTCATAATTTACAGTTTGGTCCCTGGAATTTTAAACTTTACATTTTTGGTCCTTATGTTATTAATTCCACAAACCAAACGGATCTTATTATTATCCCAAGCCCAAACCCCCTTGGCCCAATCCGTTTACCCGGTCCAGTCTACCCATGACCCGAACCCAAACCCAATGTTTAAAATAAACAACCCGCCCCCCTATATCCCTGTCTTCCCCGACAATGTTGTCTGCAACTCCCCTCCTCTAGCCACCAAATACCACCCTACTCCACCCTTTGTCTCCCCCCACCTCACCTAACAACCCATCACATTAAATGCACCTTGTCCCTGTCCCAACTGTCTTGTACCAATTTTGGCGCCAAAACCATCAAACGGCCAAGATGCTTCAAAAGTCATCCAAGGGTTGAGATTTATGTTGGGAAACGATCAGAGTAGAGAGAGAAGCAACTTGGAGCATAAATAAAGGAAGAAGGATGGCTTAGAGGAAGTAGTTAGTTTGTTTTATCTAAATGTATGTCGTTTTTTTACTTATCTTGTCTTAACTAGTTTTCAATTGTATTTTCTAATTAATTTGTATCAAACAAAGTTATTTAAGTGTATTGCAATTATTATCAAGTTTCAATTTAATCCTTTGTTCACATTTCAAATTTTATCTCAACTGTTGCAATTTTCCATATTAAAATCTGTTGTTAAAGGTTCAAAAAGCCTAATTATAAGCTCAAACAAGATTCTATAAGCTATTCATAGCTTTTTACAAGCTTGTATTCAAGGTTCATGTAACTTTGGTTCTTGGTCAAGAAAAGTCAAACTAGGCCAAGCATTGGACATAGTGATGCAGAAAGGGTAAATGTTGATTCAGACATGAATGTGGGTTGATTTGGAAGCAGTAGGTTAGGGGTTTTATTAGGTTAGAGTTCACTGTTCCATTGTTGCAAGCCATAGTGGCTAGGAGACTTGTAAGTTCTTAAATCTGATCTTGTTCATTGAATCTGTTGTTTGCATTTGATTTTAGTGATTAATTGTAGTTATTGATCTGTGTTTAATGATAGTTTAGTATAATCTAGTGGTAATCAGTTTTTAGTTCTCATATTAGTTGTTAAACTAGTGTTTGGAATTGGTCTTAGATCTGTGATAGAGGCTAGTTCAGTAGCTTAGATTTGTTGTTATAGGCTTATATAGTTTTAGTACATTCATATCAGTCTTTGAATTGCATCCAAACACTCATTTAGTCAAATTTAAATTGTAACTGATCTAGAATCTGTCACTGTTAAAATCAGTAGTTAAAAAGTTACATATAGGTTTAAAACAAGTAGATCTAGCTAGTTACTATCATAATTAGTCTAATATCATCATAATCAGTTCTATATTTTGGATCAAATCTCATCAAAGTCAAAGTTACAAATCTGTTTTTATAAAAGTCAAATCTGTCAAACCTATTTTTCAGCAAACTTTGAGGCTCTCTCATTGATTCATTTTCAAGTTTAAGTGATCGGAATTTTGGATAAACATATTTCAGTTGGTCTAGATTTGGAAACATCTTTTTGTGAAATCTGTTCAACTCATTTTAAGCTTCAAATAAGCTGTTCATTTAAGCTATTTCTGCCCTGTTCACACTCAGTAAAACTGAGTGTGAATCAGGCCATCTTGCAGACCTTGTGCAAGGGTCAATTCAGTGAGTTAGCAGCTCAAACTTGGCTTAGTTGTAGCTTGCCAGGTGGTTTTTAGGACTGCAGTGTTTGTTTTTGGTTTGGCTTATTGATTAAGCAGTTACACAAGCTCAAACAGTAGGGGGTCATCACTGTTTTGCTAATATAAGCAGTTTGCTCTAATCATTGATCTGAGCTTGTAGATTGTTAGGAGTAGATTTAGTTAGTTGCTATTAGCTTATTTTGGCACTCACTAGCTTAAGTGACTGTTTGGTAGCTTAATTAGCTTGTTTGCTTATATTTGGTAGCTTATTCTAGTAGCAGTTACACTGCAACTTTTATTTTTCACACATAAGCTGTTGATTTCTCATTTTTCATAGATTTAGATATTAATTTTAGAATTTTCCTGAAGATTTCATAATTTTTGGTCATTATTTACTATTTTTTTTAATTAAAAATAGTTTTTAATCACTTTTAATTAGCTTTTAAATACAAAAAATTCAGAAAAGGTTCAAAAAAATAATTTTCAATTTTCTTAAGTTTAGATAAATATAAAAAGACAAAAAAGTAATTTTTCAGATTTTTCATAGTTTATTTTGTAATTTCTAGCAATTTAATTAGTTTTTAATAGTTTAAAATTCATAAAAAAATAGAAAAATATTCAGAAAAATACAAAAATAGTTTTGAAAATTCTATTTTGTTATTTTAGACTTTTCCAATTCATAATTTTATTTTTCTAACTTTAATTCCTAATTTCTTGTATTTTAGCTTATTATTAAATAGTTAAAAATAGTTTTTAATTAATAATAATTAGATAAATAGTTGTAAAAATAATTTTCTTTTTCTAATAATTTTCTTTTATCATTAGGTTTGTAAAAACATCATTTTCATATTTTTAGGGTTAAAATTTACTTAGTTTCACGTTTTTATTTGTACGTCGCGTAGTTTTTAATTTCAGTTTTGTGAAAACATAAAAACAAAAACATCATTTTAATTATAGTGATAGCGTTTATTTAATATTTTTATCTTTTTAATTTCCTTTAATTTGCATTTAAGCCATTATAATTTGTTTGCTATTTCTGTAGTTATTATAATCTCAAAACCCCTTTTTCGTTCAAATTCCTCGATCACTATACGTGAGGTGATCCATTGCATAGCTCGCTGGGACATAACGACCCGGGGAAACACTATACTCCCCAGATCTTCATTGCATTCGTGCTTAAGCAGTTTTAAGCTGATTACGGTCTGCCATTCACAAGTGGCAGGCTTGAGTGATTTAGCTTGACTGTTTGGCACGCATCAAATTTTTGGCGCCGCTGCCGGGGAGCTGTGCTGATCTATCTTCCGTCTAGCAGATTAGTTGTTTGAATCCTCACTCTTTGTTCATACAATCCATCTGTATATGTTTATATTTTCTTATCCAAAAAATACAAAAATATTCTTCTCATTCCTCTTATTCGTTGATTCTATTTCTCTTACCCTCTTTTGCCGTTTAATTCTATTCTTCGTATCCTCTCAACCATTTTATTCTCTTCTTAATCCTATATATGTTTAATTCTTATGTCGACAATCGTCAACATCATCGTCACAAATGTGTGTGAGCGGTGTGGAGGGCCTAGTTCAAGCGAATTTTGCAATTCGTGCGAATTATCCATCAAAAATTCTTTTCAAAGTTATTTCGACCACCCGCCACAACCTGAAATACATTCTAATCTTGACAAACCAGTTCAAACGTCGGAGCTACCCCAAGCACCCACCGAGGATTACGAGGACACTTTCTTTGAAGATAGAGTCCGTAATCTAATCGAACAAATTCAAGCCGATGAAAAAAGGTCGAGAATTAGAATTGATTACGATGAACCCGTTCAAACACCGGTGACTAGCAAGAATGACTTGCCTAATCTTCACGTTTCTAAAGAACCCGAACCAGAGACCATAACGGAAGTGGTGGAAATTGCTAGCTCTCAGAGCACACCACTTGTCCCACCTCTTGATTTTTCTGAATGTTCTTCGAGACTTGATAGTCATTCGGATCACCATGTTGGTTTTTTTGATTCTTTGAATAAACCGATTCCTCTTCATAACTCTCAAATGCAATCGTTTATTCCTTGTGTCGGTTGTGGTGAGCCTCTTTATGGTTCACCCTGTCGTTGGTGTACTTGTGTACAATGTGGTAATGATATCCATAACGGGAGTTGTTTGTTTTGTGGTTCGAGGAATTCATTTGATTATGATCCTAATCCGAACTCATTTAACGACCCCTCAAACTTTTCCAATTACCCACCACAGCCCGACTTATCTTCATATAACCAACACTTCTGCTGTGAATATTGTGGAGGTCCTCACCAAGGATTTGAGTGTCAATCCGGAAATACGTTCGTCTATGAACAGTTTTCCAGTGATGCTCAGAACTTTGGTTATGACCAAAATCCATATGATTCACCAGTCCTGACTCAACAGTTTTACTGTTGTGAGTACTGTGGAGGTCCCCACTTCAGCCCTGATTGTCAAATAGGGAACCCAGTTCCTTGTAACAATCATGACTCTCACATGTTTGATAATTTCCAACCTCCACAGCACCATACGGTTCAAGCTTCACCTGAGCCGTTATCTCATGAAATCTCCCAAGATTTTGAAACCACAATGAAAACACTTGATGATATGATTCAAAACTTTAAGAATCAAGTGAGTGGTGAAAAGACCATGGGGGAATTGCTGGCCGAAGAACGAGAAGAACGAGAAGCTCGCAAATCTAGGGAAGAATTATTAATCCTAGAGCAAGCAGCTCTAAGGCGTTCCCAATTTCTCAAGGCAGCTCTATATGATGATGATGAGGAGAGTTTTTATCCTTTTAAAGATAATACTTCTCAACTCCCTCAGTCAGTTGATATCCCTGCAGTTGAGATTCCATCTCAAACAACTGCTATCACACCCGAGATTCACACTCACTCTCTTATTATGGGGGATGAGCATCTCGACACTGTTCCTGAAAAGGAATCGGACGAATTCATAAAGTCTAGTGTTGAGGACCTTGTCCCAACCCCAAGAGAGTCACAGGGAATTCTCGAGCATTTGTGTGATATCCCTCCTCCTCTTGTCTTCCCAACAAATCATGTTGAGATGTTCTCCGATTCTGATAATGATGATTCGTTATCTTGTGGAGACATCGTTTATATGGAAGATTCACCTTCTGAGCTTGTTAGCTTAGAAGAAGAGAATGATGAAGTTACTGACACTGAAATCAAAGATGAAGCTCTTCGTCTTACATTATTGAATGTCAGTCTTCTCATTTCTAAAATCGAGGCTTTCAAAGAGAAACCTATTTCATCTCCTATCCCCATTAAGGATAGTGACATTCTTTCCGATGATTCTATTCCGGAAATGAAAGCCTCCTGTTTTGATAATATGGGAGAGAAGATTAGTGGCAGTACCACTTCTCATTCTCATAATTCTCTCCTCGATCATGAATCATTTACTTTTGAGGAGTTCGCCAGTGAACCCACTCATATCAATTCTGAATATGATTCATTTACCTTCATGGAGTTCTCAGATGAACTCACTCATATCATATCTCCGCCGGAGTATGATAACTTCTACTTTGATCTAGACACACCCGGGATATGTCTAGACCAATTGAGCTTAAATGACGAGATTCATGCTATCATGAATTCTCCTTCTGATGATGATGAGTTAGTCATGATGTTTATCATGATTTTCTATCTCTTCTTCACCTATCCCGTAGCTTCTCCTGTTCTTCACTCCTTCGGGAATGAAGACATTATCTTTGATCCCGGCATTTTTATGTACCATTATCTTGAGCCGGTTCTATGTATATCTCATCGGTGTGGAACTTTCACATACTTCAATGTTTATCCAAACATCTTGAATGAAAGTCCGATGGAGATTGTTTCTTCCACTTTGCTTTCCCCATGAACCAATTAATTCGGGGTCGAGTCAAGCTAGCGACTCGGTAATCAAAAACAGTAGCTTAACATGGGTTTTCACCCATGTGTTCCACCCTAGTGTGGGGGAGTTGCCCCACATGTTATATAAATATAAGTCTTCTCTATAAAAAAAAAAAAAAAAAAAAAAAAAATCCTTTCTAAATAATGGCCATAGTATTTCCCTTTCACGTTCTTTGTTTCAGCATAACCGCCGGTACTTTGAATATTGAGGGCAATATTCATTTCTAAGTGTGGGGGGGAATTCTCACGAATTTTATCATATAATTATACCAATTCCCCCGTTTTTGGCCAAAATTTTTTTTTGGAGTAAGTGTTTTACACTTACTCATTTGGTTATCAGTCCGCCATGTCTATTAGACAAAAGGATTGGCTAATCCAGGAGCAAACGGCTCTTGGTAAAGATATATCAAATCCGTTGACGGCTTGCAATTTGCCCAAAATTGTATGGTATTCAGCTCACCATATCCTTAAAAGTGAAGAGTTGGCTAGCCCGCAAGTTTATGGCTTGTGGTAAAAGAAGTGGAAAATCCATAATTGGTAATCAGCTCACCAAAGATAATATTGATAATTTATCTAAGAGTTGGCTAGTCCAGAGAAAACGGCTTCTGGTAAAGACAAATCAAATCCGTTGGAAGCTGGTGGTTTGCTCAAAATCACATGGTTATCAGTGTACCATAGTTCTTACTTGAACTGAAACATTTGGCTACTCCAGAAGTAATGGATTTTGGTAAAGAGTTTCAAATCCATTAGTTTTTCTCAAAAGATTGCTAGGGACTAGCAATAGTTTAGTGTGGGGGATTGATGAGTGTGTGAATATTCATCATTTTTAGTCAAATCTGAACTGCAAAACAGTTAAAAATGCTCAGAAATGCATCAAAACACTGAAAATATTCCAAAATTGTATTTTATATGTTTCAGATGCAAAATGTTTAAAATCAGACGAAAAACGAGCAAAGTTTGCATAATTGGCCGTTTCAGTCCCCCGACTTTCAGAAAATGGCAAAATCAGTCCCTAGGCATTTATTTTAAAAGAAAAGTCACCAAAGGTCCTTTTGGAAACATAAATTATCATATTTAGTCCTTTGGTGGAAAATCCAAAAATATTTGAGAAATTACATGTTTAGTCCCTGAAAATCCAAAAATGATCAAAATTAATCCTTGGAATTTCACAATTGGCAATAATGGTCCTTGGATTTTTGGAGATTGTCAAAACAAACCCTTGGATTGCTCTTCATAATTTACAGTTTGGTCCCTGGAATTTTAAACTTTACATTTTTGGTCCTTATGTTATTAATTCCACAAACCAAACGGATCTTATTATTATCCCAAGCCCAAACCCCCTTGGCCCAATCCGTTTACCCGGTCCAGTCTACCCATGACCCGAACCCAAACCCAATGTTTAAAATAAACAACCCCCCCCCCCTATATCCCTGTCTTCCCCGACAATGTTGTCTGCAACTCCCCTCCTCTAGCCACCAAATACCACCCTACTCCACCCTTTGTCTCCCCCCACCTCACCTAACAACCCATCACATTAAATGCACCTTGTCCCTGTCCCAACTGTCTTGTACCAATTTTGGCGCCAAAACCATCAAACGGCCAAGATGCTTCAAAAGTCATCCAAGGGTTGAGATTTATGTTGGGAAACGATCAGAGTAGAGAGAGAAGCAACTTGGAGCATAAATAAAGGAAGAAGGATGGCTTAGAGGAAGTAGTTAGTTTGTTTTATCTAAATGTATGTCGTTTTTTTACTTATCTTGTCTTAACTAGTTTTCAATTGTATTTTCTAATTAATTTGTATCAAACAAAGTTATTTAAGTGTATTGCAATTATTATCAAGTTTCAATTTAATCCTTTGTTCACATTTCAAATTTTATCTCAACTGTTGCAATTTTCCATATTAAAATCTGTTGATAAAGGTTCAAAAAGCCTAATTATAAGCTCAAACAAGCTTCTATAAGCTATTCATAGCTTTTTACAAGCTTGTATTCAAGGTTCATGTAACTTTGGTTCTTGGTCAAGAAAAGTCAAACTAGGCCAAGCATTGGACATAGTGATGCAGAAAGGGTAAATGTTGATTCAGACATGAATGTGGGTTGATTTGGAAGCAGTAGGTTAGGAGTTTTATTAGGTTAGAGTTCACTGTTCCATTGTTGCAAGCCATAGTGGCTAGGAGACTTGTAAGTTCTTAAATCTGATCTTGTTCATTGAATCTGTTGTTTGCATTTGATTTTAGTGATTAATTGTAGTTATTGATCTGTGTTTAATGATAGTTTAGTATAATCTAGTGGTAATCAGTTTTTAGTTCTCATATTAGTTGTTAAACTAGTGTTTGGAATTGGTCTTAGATCTGTGATAGAGGCTAGTTCAGTAGCTTAGATTTGTTGCTATAGGCTTATATAGTTTTAGTACATTCATATCAGTCTTTGAATTGCATCCAAACACTCATTTAGTCAAATTTAAATTGTAACTGATCTAGAATCTGTCACTGTTAAAATCAGTAGTTAAAAAGTTACATATAGGTTTAAAACAAGTAGATCTAGCTAGTTACTATCATAATTAGTCTAATATCATCATAATCAGTTCTATATTTTGGATCAAATCTCATCAAAGTCAAAGTTACAAATCTGTTTTTATAAAAGTCAAATCTGTCAAACCTATTTTTCAGCAAACTTTGAGGTCTCTCATGGATTCATTTTCAAGTTTAAGTGATCGGAATTTTGGATAAACATATTTCAGTTGGTCTAGATTTGGAAACATCTTTTTGTGAAATCTGTTCAACTCATTTTAAGCTTCAAATAAGCTGTTCATTTAAGCTATTTCTGCCCTGTTCACACTCAGTAAAACTGAGTGTGAATCAGGCCATCTTGCAGACCTTGTGCAAGGGTCAATTCAGTGAGTTAGCAGCTCAAACTTGGCTTAGTTGTAGCTTGCCAGGTGGTTTTTAGGACTGCAGTGTTTGTTTTTGGTTTGGCTTATTGATTAAGCAGTTACACAAGCTCAAACAGTAGGGGGTCATCTCTGTTTTGCTAATATAAGCAGTTTGCTCTAATCATTGATCTGAGCTTGTAGATTGTTAGGAGTAGATTTAGTTAGTTGCTATTAGCTTATTTTAGCACTCACTAGCTTAAGTGACTGTTTGGTATCTTAATTAGCTTGTTTGCTTATATTTGGTAGCTTATTCTAGTAGCAGTTACACTGCAACTTTTATTTTTCACACATAAGCTGTTGATTTCTCATTTTTCATAGATTTAGATATTAATTTTAGAATTTTCCTGAAGATTTCATAATTTTTGGTCATTATTTACTATTTTTCTTAATTAAAAATAGTTTTTAATCACTTTTAATTAGCTTTTAAATACAAAAAATTCAGAAAAGGTTCAAAAAAATAATTTTTCAATTTTCTTAAGTTTAGATAAATATAAAAAGACAAAAAAGTAATTTTTCAGATTTTTCATAGTTTATTTTGTAATTTCTAGCAATTTAATTAGTTTTTAATAGTTTAAAATTCATAAAAAAATAGAAAAATATTCAGAAAAATACAAAAATAGTTTTGAAAATTCTATTTTGTTATTTTAGACTTTTCCAATTCATAATTTTATTTTTCTAACTTTAATTCCTAATTTCTTGTATTTTAGCTTATTATTAAATAGTTAAAAATAGTTTTTAATTAATAATAATTAGATAAATAGTTGTAAAAATAATTTTCTTTTTCTAATAACTTTATTTTATCATTAGGTTTGTAAAAACATCATTTTCATATTTTTAGGGTTAAAATTGACTTAGTTTCACGTTTTTATTTGTACGTCGCGTAGTTTTTAATTTCAGTTTTGTGAAAACATAAAAACAAAAACATCATTTTAATTATAGTGATAGCGTTTATTTAATATTTTTTATCTTTTTAATTTCCTTTAATTTGCATTTAAGCCATTGTAATTTGTTTGCTATTTCTGTAGTTATTATAATCTCAAAACCCCTTTTTCGTTCAAATTCCTCGATCACTATACGTGAGGTGATCCATTGCATAGCTCGCTGGGACATAACAACCCGGGGAAACACTATACTCCCCAGATCTTCATTGCATTCGTGCTTAAGCAGTTTTAAGCTGATTACGGTCTGCCATTCACAAGTGGCAGGCTTGAGTGATTTAGCTTGACTGTTTGGCACGCATCACTAATGCCTTAGACCCAACATCTATGGAGAAAAAAAGAACTATCAACAAGAGAACCTTAGTTGTCTTGATGATGACGAAGGATGGCAACTCATGGACTTGAGCTTGCTCGTCTTCAAGAAGTGGTGATCTCGCCTTTAAGAGGAACCTAGAAGATCACACAAAAACAAAAGACAAACTACATAGATCACTTAGATATGAGGTTAGAGGGTTATAATACTTGGGGAAGTATGTATGTAAAAGTTGTTAGTAGAAAGGAAGAAATGGCTCTCTATTTATAGAGGAAATTATCTACTGTTCCCCGGATCCCACGGATCCCTTCCACAAGGGATCCGGCTAGCACAAAGCTAGAGATCCGTGGGACGCTCCTCTTTGCCCATGGGTTTTTTGGTTATGGGTCATGGGTTATGGGTTGATCCATGGTTTTCTTTCTAGATACAATGTATCTTATGGATAAAATGAACTTGGTTAAGTGGTATATATAAAACCATGGGTTAT
This sequence comes from Chrysanthemum seticuspe, assembly GCA_019973895.1. Taxonomy (NCBI): domain Eukaryota; kingdom Viridiplantae; phylum Streptophyta; class Magnoliopsida; order Asterales; family Asteraceae; genus Chrysanthemum; species Chrysanthemum seticuspe. The sequence goes on from BPTQ01000001.1 coordinate 263,575,587, forward strand.
GGGTCAATACCATTTGCTAGTTTTTACCCATTTAGTATATACTTGTTTTTACCCATTTTAGTATACTTAGTTTAAGTATATGCTAACCCAATATGTAAACACTAGTTGTTGTACATATGTATCTAAATCATAAAATCACTTATACTTGTTTTAGTGTTTTATGTGAAAACGTAAGTGTGTTAGGAAACTATTGACTCAAACTATTTACGTATTTTATTTGTTTCGTTAAAATGATTTTACGTTTGTTATCGACAAAACATTAGAAGATCGTAAAATATAAATAAACGTTTTTACAGCGTATTTGTATTAACAATCTCCCCCTTTTTGTTGATGATAAAACATAAAATTATTTTAAGAAAAACTCAAATTCGTAAAAATTTGAATTAGTAGTTTTTACTTTCTTCTCCTCTTTTTTGTCGAAACAAAAAGTGTTTGAAAGAAACTAACACAATTTTTATAAGAAAAATATGTAAAAATGTAAAGAGAGCAAGTGACGGGAATGGTACTCGTCTTAAATCCCCCTTGATGAGTCCATCCCTTTGAGAGGGCGTCAAGGACATGACGTAAAATAAACTAATTGTGTTTGCAAAATATGTTTGCAAATGGTTCGTCTAAGTGACGAAAAACGTGCTCCCCCTTTAAGATTGCAAAGTTGCAATGGGGTGTCATGAAGTATAATCCAAAATCGGATTAAGTTGCAAATGTTTTTGCAATATCGTTTGACACAAAGCTCCCCATAGCTTTATGGTGTCAAGATCTTCATATGTATTTTGAAAATCTACAAAGCAAAGGTTAGAAAACAAGAGTATAGTGCATAATTTCCTGCATATAAAACTCAAGTTAGTAGAAATTTGTGCTTCTGTACCACGGATCCCACGGTTCCCTTCTTGGAGGGATCCGGCTAGGCATTTTGGAGGGATCCGTCTGTCTGTTGACAGTTTCTTCAGCAATGAGAGTGTTTCAATCAATGCTAATGAAGATGTGAAGTAGTATATGATATAGTTAAGCACAAAGCACATAACAATTATGGCATATGGATATTCATTCAATAAAAACAAGAGATGATCAAACAAATCTCTAACACTAAGAGAATGAACTAGCCATACAAGTACTACTAATGCTAATGAGTTACCCAAACTCAATATTCAACTAATTGATTAATGATGATCAAGGATGAGATAAGTTTCCTAAACGTTCTAAGTTTGAGCTTGTGACTATGATGCTCATTGTAGTTTAGGCTTGTTGACCTCTTCGAAACGTTCGAGGAGGTGATAAAACATGAAACGTTTCTCTTCATGTAGTTCATGTATCAACCTTTCAACATGTTTACAATGATAACAATCCTTGTCATGGTTTTGAATTTCTTAAAGTAGAAGTTCAAGTGAAGTGGGTTGAGAATTTTCAAATGAAGGAGGAATTGGTGGAGGCTCATTAAGTGATGGCTCTACAATGTTTGAGGGTGGAGGTAAAGAAGCATCAACTTCCATGTGGTTGACTTTGATGTCTTCTCATAATCCAAAATGAACTATTGGGAGGAATGAGAGAGTTTGACATTGGATCAAGTGTTGATTCAATATTTTGATTTTGTTGCCCAACCTTTTCAAGTGATTTTGTTGCCCAACTAGGCTTATGGCGTTTTCCCTAAGGATTTCTTCCCATTTTCTGTACATGGGATGGATTTCGAAAAGTTCCATTTGAAAAGGATTACGGTGAATAAGCTTCTTGTTTCGGTCGAAACGGGATTGGTTGGCTCTTATTTTGAAAATAGTGTCTCGGATGGTTTCGGGTTCTTCAAGAGGAGTATGGTACATTGGTTTAGAATCAAGTGCAAGGTTTTGAGTGTTGATTGCCCAATCTTGAGAGTACATACAAATTCCTTCACACGGAATGCAAAGAATTTTTGCAAAGGTGTTGAGAGGAAGAGTAAAGTTTCGTGTATTGATGATGAAAGCGATTGAAATGCTATCATTGACGTTTCGAATGATCCTAATGCTTCTATAAAACTTAAAGATGAAGACCGGACAAATTTGTTCATCAATGTCAAGAAGAGAATCAAAATTGATTGCCGAGAAGACTTGACGAATGTCGGTATCCTCAAGGAAACATTCCTTGATTACACGACCTTCGTGGATAAGTCGTTTTTCGAGCTTTTTGAAGACCTTGCGGTCGGTTTTTGAGAATTCCTCATTTCGATAATAATGAGTAAGGTAATGGACGGTATCATGATGATCTTGTTGAGTGGCTTTAGGCATGGTTGGTCCTAAAAACACAAAATTTTCAATTAGGTAAGATTAGTTGAGGTGGGTTTATGGTTTTGATTTGTATTAACAATGTTGTGACCACAATGTGAATTTAGTTATGTTAAAAGCCCCTTTTCATGATTAATTTTGAAAAAACTCTAATTAAACTAATTGATTCGAGATTTGTGAAACCATAAACCCTAGAATGAGGATGATGAAAATTAGAACAAGTTAATGTAATTACTTACAATGGTGTTCTAGGAAGGAATACTTGAGAGTATGGAATCCAATGATGATGATATCAGTGGTTTGGACGTTTTTGTGTTATGTGAGTAGAGGAAAAAAATCAGTGGTGATTTTTTGAAAGCGTATAGCTGAGTTTTGTTCCACGGTTCCCCCGGATCCTTTGTATTTGGGATCCGGCTAGTACAACTAGACGGATCCGGCTACTGTGGACAGAAAAAGGGTTGTTTGGAATTATTTTTGTAGTAGGCTTATAAACCAGCTTACTAAAAAATAGTTTGGAGGTATTAGATGAAGATCATTTTTGGATGACGGGTTTTGATGAATCACATATCGAGGGTTCATATGTGATGACGGCGTTAGTTTGACGAATCAAAAGGAATACCATTCCCGATGATGAATAAGAAAGAAAAGTGACGAAAGAGACTTCTAACGATGCTAGTAATTATTAAACAAAGAGAACTATGAAATAAATTAAACTCATGTAACCTATCTAATGAAAAGTAAGACATACCTCTATGCTTCTTGGTTTGGCATAATACCAAAAATACTTCATGAGCGTTTAAAGTAATCCTTCGTACTTGGTGTACGTAAGTTGTGATTACTTTTTAGATCCTTCCTTGAATGTTGACTTCATTATTCTTTGAATAGAGATGAAGATTTTTGGAGAGATTCTAGCATGAAGATTTCTTGAAAACAAAAATTGTTAGAATGATCTATCAATGTCCAACAAAATGATTTAAAAGAAAATATGATCTTAAAAAAAAATCCTTCTTTGTAGTTTTCAAACATACACGGATCGTATCAAGTCTTTAAAGTACAACATACTTTAAGAAACTTGGTAACGAAGCTCTGATGCCAATTGTGGAAAACTAGAAGGGGGGGGGGTTAAATAGTTTTACCAATTTTAAAATTCCTTTTCAATATTTATATCGACTTATGTCAATCTATTTGATTGTTTATGTTGGACATTGATAGATAGATATATAAACGTGTAATGAAAGATAAAGAGTAAGAAGCACACCACCACGACACAAATATTTATAGTGGTTCGGCTACAAGGACACCTTCCTTGCCCTACTCCACTCCCCGAGTCACCTACTTGAGAGTTCGTAAGCACTACACCAACTCCTTATGGCGGAGAAGCCTTCACAACGTCGCTTAACCTTTTTCCGGTACAAAGCTAAATACCGAGTTCCTTCACACCATGGTGAACCACACCTAACACAACGTCGCCTACCCTTTATACGATGCTAGGCTAACCACCGAGTTCTTTCACACCAAGGAGAACTAATCCTATCACAACGTCGCCTACCCTTTATTAGGTACTAGGCTAAGCACCTAGTTCCATTACTATGGAGGAACTACTACCCTTCACAACACAACACCTAATATCAAGGAGATCCACTCCTTGTTACAACACCATCAAGGATATCACCATCCTTGGAAATAAACAAATACTTATATGTATAACGATGCACCTCATCGATTATACGACCTAGGCATTCTTCCCAAATGCTACTTGATTTGATTCTTCGGCATCCTTCACTAATGCCTTTGACACAACGCTTGGCACCCTTCATTAATGCCTTCGTCTTGACACCTTTAGCATTCTTCACTAATGCTTTGACACGGACGATAAGCAGCTTTCAATAGTGCTTTCATCTTGACACTTTCGACATCCTTCACTAATGCCTTCGACCCAACATCTATGGAGAAAGAAAGAACTATCAACAAGAGAACCTTAGTTGTCTTGATGATGACGAAGGATGGCAACTCATGGACTTGAGCTTGCTCGTCTTCAAGAAGTGGTGATCTCGCCTTTAAGAGGAACCTAGAAGATCACACAAAAACAAAAGACAAACTACATAGATCACTTGGATATGAGGTTAGAGGGTTATAATACTTGGGGAAGTATGTATGTAAAAGTTGTTAGTAGAAAGGAAGAAATGGCTCTCTATTTATAGAGGAAATTATCTACTGTTCCCCGGATCCCACGGATCCCTTCCACAAGGGATCCGGCTAGCACAAAGCTAGAGATCCGTGGGACGCTCCTCTTTGCCCATGGGTTTTTTGGTTATGGGTCATGGGTCATGGGTTATGGGTTGATCCATGGTTTTCTTTCTAGATACAATGTATCTTATGGATACAATGAACTTGGTTAAGTGGTATATATAAAACCATGGGTTATGGGTCAATACCATTTGCTAGTTTTTACCCATTTAGTATATACTTGTTTTTACCCATTTTAGTATACTTAGTTTAAGTATATGCTAACCCAATATGTAAACACTAGTTGTTGTACATATGTATCTAAATCATAAAATCACTTATACTTGTTTTAGTGTTTTATGTGAAAACGTAAGTGTGTTAGGAAACTATTGACTCAAACTATTTACATATTTTATTTGTTTCGTTAAAATGATTTTACGTTTGTTATCGACAAAACATTAGAAGATCGTAAAATATAAATAAACGTTTTTACGGCTTATTTGTATTAACAATCTCCCCCTTTTTGTTGATGATAAAACATAAAATTATTTTAAGAAAAACTCAAATTCGTAGCAAATTTGAATTAGTAGTTTTTACTTTCTTCTCCTCCTTTTTGTCGAAACAAAAAGTGTTTGAAAAAAACTAACACAAATTTTATATGAAAAATATGTAAAAATTTAAAGAGAGCAAGTGACGGGAATGATACTCGTATTAACTCCCCCTTGATGAGTCCATCCCTTTGAGAGGGCGTCAAGGACATGACGTAAAATAAACTAATTGTGTTTGCAAAATATGTTTGCAAATGGTTCGTCTAAGTGACGAAAAACGTGCTCCCCCTTTAAGATTGCAAAGTTGCAATGGGGTGTCATGAAGTATAATCCAAAATCGGATTAAGTTGCAAATGTTTTTGCAATATCGTTTGACACAAAGCTCCCTATAGCTTTATGGTGTCAAGATCTTCATATGTATTTTGAAAATCTACAAAGCAAAGGTTAGAAAACAAGAGTATAGTGCATAATTTCCTGCAAATAAAACTCAAGTTAGTAGAAATTTGTGCTTCTGTACCACGGATCCCACGGTTCCCTTCTTGGAGGGATCCGGCTAGGCATTTTGGAGGGATCCGTCTGTCTGTTGACAGTTTCTTCAGCAATGAGAGTGTTTCAATCAATGCTAATGAAGATGTGAAGTAGTATATGATATAGTTAAGCACAAAGCACATAACAATTATGGCATATGGATATTCATTCAATAAAAACAAGAGATGATCAAACAAATCCCTAACACTAAGAGAATGAACTAGCCATACAAGTATTACTAATGCTAATGAGTTACCCAAACTCAATATTCAACTAATTGCTTAATGATGATCAAGGATGAGATAAGTTTCCTAAACGTTCTTAGTTTGAGCTTGTGACTATGATGCTCATTGTAGTTTAGGCTTGTTGACCTCTTCGAAACGTTCGAGGAGGTGATAAAACATGAAACGTTGCTCTTCACGTAGTTCATGTATCAACCTTTCAACATGTTTACAATGATAACAATCCTTGTCATGGTTTTGAATTTCTTAAAGTGGAAGTTCAAGTGAAGTGGGTTGAGAATTTTCAAATGAAGGAGGAATTGGTGGAGGCTCATTAAGTGATGGCTCTACAATGTTTGAGGGTGGAGGTAAAGAAGCATCAACTTCCATGTGGTTGGGTGGTTGACTTTGATGTCTTCTCATAATCCAAAATGAACTATTGGGAGGAATGAGAGAGTTTGACATTGGATCAAGTGTTGATTCAATATTTTGATTTTGTTGCCCAACCTTTTCAAGTGAGTTTGTTGGTAGTGGTGGAACGTGAGATGGCCAAGGAGGTAAGTCTTCTACATTGTGGGAATGTGGGGATGATTGTGAGGTGGCTCTAGGCACCAATGATGTTGGTTGAGTTGTGGAGGGTATGTTTGGTTTGGTAGAGTTTGGTGATGAAATCCTAGTGGGAACAATTTTCTTGGGGATTAGTTTGATTGGTTTCCTTGGTGTAGGAGAAATCCTAGCATTAGTTGACTTAACTGGAGATGATTCGGTTGAGGAAACTTCGTGTATGATCCTAGGAAGTTTCTTGGGTGGTTCTTGAGTGGACGAGTTAGCACTAGGAGCCTTTCTCATGATGAAATGACTAAGGAAGATGGTTGTAATTGCTGATAATTGTGTTTGTGTTTGATGACTAAAGTGTTCTTAGCAATATGGCTTATAAAGGGAAGATCTTGGAAAATGCATTTAAGACTTAAGCCACTAAGATTCTTCGAAATGTGATGATTAACATGCATAAGGTTGAAGTTCAGAGTTTCACTGACCTAGGAACTCATTTAAGATGAGATGGAGTGTTTGAGTTAGGAAGATGAGTTGAAATGATTGTTTTAGCATTGTTTGACATAAACTGTCACCCGGATCCCACGGTTCCCTCCTTGGAGGGATCCGGCTAGGCTAATCCTAGGGATCCGGCTCTCAGCAGTTATGACAGGTTTGAAATGAGGTTTCTAAGAGCTAAAGCCTATCTCATTTTAAGTGTTTCAGTTCTCCTAAGTGTTTAAGATGAGAAGGTACTTGAATGATTAAGGGTAATAAGTGTTATAGCAAATGATTGTCTTTTATGAAAGGGAGATGGGCTTAAATGACTACCAATAGATGTTCAAGGATAACACTAAGTGATTTGGTGGTGTCAAGTCATAATAAATGATCCTAGTGATCAGATTTTGGCTTGAGATGGAATTTGAAAAATCTTTAAAAAATCAAAAGAATTGAAAAGCTTAATTCTTGACCCATTTTGAGATAGAGATGAGTAGAAACAATTTCCTAAAATTGTTCAATATATCCACCTAAGTGTTTTGAAAGATGAGAAACAATTTGTGAGTATTGAAGCGGAAATATGGTGAGTTTTGATTTGTTGATAAATCAAAAAGGCAATTTGACTAAGATCTCAAGTAAGTCATAAATGTGTCTAAGCCTTTCTCATCCTTGAAGTGGACTTAGTTGGGTTCTAATATCATATGTTTAGTTAATGTGATGTTATCTAGAAAGTTTTCTTGATGTAAAGGATGTTGTATTGCTGATCTGATGTCACGGATCCCACGGTTCCCTCAAGGGAGGGATCCGTCTAGGCTAATCCTAGGGATCCGGCATCTGCAGATCAGAATCTTCACAGAATTGATGTGCAGATTTTGCACACTAATAAATTGTTAAGCTAAGCAATAAGAACAAACATGTCATCACAAAGCATCACTTATAAAAACATGATAAAGTAATAATATCCAAATTACCACAAACCAAAGTGCTAAAACGTAATCATTCATACATAAAATAAGAGAAAGTAAGCATATTCCTATTGTCTCTTTCGTCAATCATTTCTTTTCCTTTTTGACGGCTTAGTGAGGTTGTAAGCAAGGTTTTGAATCATACCCCTCAATTGTTTGAACTCCGCGGTTTTGTTTGGAATGGTTGGAAGTTGATCATAGTAATCAAAGGGTTCCAAATTGATGTTGGCTATGGGGTCGACATCTTCTTCTTCTTCATTTTCTTCTTCTCCTTCCGAAGAGTCCGAGAGAGCTTTAGGTTTCTTTCCATTGACCTTGAAGCGTTTAGAGGGTATTTTGGTAAGAGGTACCATTACATGATCGGCAAGGAAATGATCAATGTCGATAGGGGATGGTTGCAATGCACTAACATACTTACAAAGTCGTGTTAGGAGCATACCATATGGAAGTACCATGTTGGAAGCTTTGAATACCCCAGCCATTCTCCTTACCATGTAATAGGCGAGATTAAATGGCTTTTGGTGGATAAGACAATAGATCATTTGCACAAGACATGCGTTTGGATGATCTTTGTTTCCAACTAGGCTTATGACGTTTTCCCTAAGGATTTCTTCCCATTTTCTGTACATGGGATGGATTTCGAAAAGTTGCATTTGAAAAGGATTACGGTGAATAAGTTTCTTATTTCGGTCGAAACGGGATTGGTCGGCTCTTATTTTGAAAATAGTGTCTCGGATGGTTTTGGGTTCATCAAGAGGAATATGGTACATTGGTTTAGAATCAAGTGCAAGGTTTTGAGTGTTGATTGCCCAATCTTGAGAGTACATACAAATTCCTTCACACGGAATGCGAAGAAGTTGAGCAAAGGTGTTGAGAGGAAGAGTAAACTTTCGTGTATTGATGATGAAAGCGATTGAAATGCTATCATCGACGTTTCGAATGATCCTAATGCTTCTATAAAACTCAAAGATGAAGACCGGACAAATTTGTGCATCAATGTCAAGAAGAGAATCAAAATTGATTGCCGAGAAGACTTGACGAATGTCGGTATCCTCAAGGAAACATTCCTTGATTACACGACCTTCGTGGATAAGTCGTTTTTCGAGCTTTTTGAAGACCTTGCGGTCGGTTTTTGAGAATTCCTCATTTCGATAATAATGAGTAAGGTAATGGACGGTATCATGATGATCTTGTTGAGTGGCTTTAGGCATGGTTGGTCCTAAAAACACAAAATTTTCAATTAGGTAAGATTAGTTGAGGTGGTTTTATGGTTTTGATTTGTATTAACAATGTTGTGACCACAATGTGAATTTAGTTATGTTAAAAGCCCCTTTTCATGATTAATTTTGAAAAAACCCTAATTAAACTAATTGATTCGAGATTTGTGAAACCATAAACCCTAGAATGAGGATGATGAAAATTAGAACAAGTTAATGTAATTACTTACAATGGTGTTCTAGGAAGGAATACTTGAGAGTATGGAATCCAATGATGATGATATCAGTGGTTTGGACGTTTTTGGGTTATGTGAGTAGAGGAAAAAAATCAGTGGTGCTTTTTTGAAAGCGTATAGCTGAGTTTTGTTCTACGGTTCCCCTGGATCCCTTGTATTTGGGATCCGGCTAGTACAACTAGAGGGATCCGGCTACTGTGGACAGAAAAAGGGTTGTTTGGAATTATTTTTGTAGTAGGCTTATAAACCAGCTTACTAAAAAATAGTTTGGAGGTATTAGATGAAGATCATTTTTGGATGACGGGTTTTGATGAATCACATATCGAGGGTTCATATGTGATGACGGCGTTAGTTTGACGAATCAAAAGGAATACCATTCCCGATGATGAATAAGAAAGAAAAGTGACGAAAGAGACTTCTAACGATGCTAGTAATTATTAAACAAAGAGAACTATGAAATAAATTAAACTCATGTAACCTATCTAATGAAAAGTAAGACATACCTCTATGCTTCTTGGTTTGGCATAATACCAAAAATACTTCATGAGCGTTTAAAGTAATCCTTCGTACTTGGTGTACGTAAGTTGTGATTACTTTTTAGATCCTTCCTTGAATGTTGACTTCATTATTCTTTGAATAGAGATGAAGATTTTTGGAGAGATTCTAGCATGAAGATTTCTTGAAAACAAAAATTGTTAGAATGATCTATCAATGTCCAACAAAATGATTTAAAAGAAAATATGATCTTAAAAAAAAATCCTTCTTTGTAGTTTTCAAACATACACGGATCGTATCAAGTCTTTAAAGTACAACATACTTTAAGAAACTTGGTAACGAAGCTCTGATGCCAATTGTGGAAAACTAGAAGGGGGGGGGGTTAAATAGTTTTACCAATTTTAAAATTCCTTTTCAATATTTAGATCGACTTATGTCAATCTATTTGATTGTTTATGTTGGACATTGATAGATAGATATATAAACGTGTAATGAAAGATAAAGAGTAAGAAGCACATCACCACGACACACGTATTTATAGTGGTTCGGCTACAAGGACACCTTCCTTGCCCTACTCCACTCCCCGAGTCACCTACTTGAGAGTTCGTAAGCACTACACCAACTCCTTATGGCAGAGAAGCCTTCACAACGTCGCTTAACCTTTTTCCGGTACAAAGCTAAATACCGATTTCCTTCACACCAAGGCGAACCACACCTAACACAACGTCGCCTACCCTTTATACGATGCTAGGCTAACCACCGAGTTCTTTCACACCAAGGAGAACTAATCCTATCACAACATCGCCTACCCTTTATTAGGTACTAGGCTAAGCACCTAGTTCCATTACTATGGAGGAACTACTACCCTTCACAACACAACACCTAATATCAAGGAGATCCACTCCTTGTTACAACACCATCAAGGATATCACCATCCTTGGAAATAAACAAATACTTATATGTATAACGATGCACCTCATCGATTATACGACCTAGGCATTCTTCCCAAATGCTACTTGATTTGATTCTTCGGCATCCTTCACTAATGCCTTTGACGCAACGCTTGGCACCCTTCACTAATGCCTTCGTCTTGACACCTTTAGCATTCTTCACTAATGCTTTGACACGGACGATAAGTAGCTTTCACTAGTGCTTTCATCTTGACACTTTCGACATCCTTCACTAATGCCTTCGACCCAACATCTATGAAGAAAGAAAGAACTATCAACAAGAGAACCTTAGTTGTCTTGATGATGACGAAGGATGGCAACTCATGGACTTGAGCTTGCTCGTCTTCAAGAAGTGGTGATCTCGCCTTTAAGAGGAACCTAGAAGATCACACAAAAACAAAAGACAAACTACATAGATCACTTGGATATGAGGTTAGAGGGTTATAATACTTGGGGAAGTATGTATGTAAAAGTTGTTAGTAGAAAGGAAGAAATGGCTCTCTATTTATAGAGGAAATTATCTACTGTTCCCCGGATCCCACGGATCCCTTCCACAAGGGATCCGGCTAGCACAAAGCTAGGGATCCGTGGGACGCTCCTCTTTGCCCATGGGTTTTTTGGTTATGGGTCATGGGTTATGGGTTGATCCATGGTTTTCTTTCTAGATACAATGTATCTTAAGGATACAATGAACTTGGTTAAGTGGTATATATAAAACCATGGGTTATGGGTCAATACCATTTGCTAGTTTTTACCCATTTAGTATATACTTGTTTTTACCCATTTTAGTATACTTAGTTTAAGTATATGCTAACCCAATATGTAAACACTAGTTGTTGTACATATGTATCTAAATCATAAAATCACTTATACTTGTTTTAGTGTTTTATGTGAAAACGTAAGTGTGTTAGGAAACTATTAACTCAAACTATTTACGTATTTTATTTGTTTCGTTAAAATGATTTTACGTTTGTTATCGACAAAACATTAGAAGATCGTAAAATATAAATAAACGTTTTTACGGCTTATTTGTATTAACAAACTTCAAAAGTTTAACACTCTTAAAACCAGATTCAAACAACAACAAACTTCAACATAACCGCATCAAAACCGTAACAAAAACCGTACCAAAACCGCAACATAAGAAGGTTCAAAATCGTGAAACTAATGACCCAAATGCATACAAACAACAAAGCCTTGTCTCTGATACCAATTGTAGGATCATTATTCTATGTTGTTTGATGATTCGGGTGGTCTAGGTTGATAAAAGAACAAGTAAGCCATTTTAGAGAGAGAAAGAGTAGAGAGGGTGTTTTCGAGAGAGAGAAAGTAAAAGAAAAAGAAATGTTAGATTGAAAAGCACCAGCCCTCTACCTTGGGAGGTAGAGGGTATTTATAGTCTTATATAATAGGGCTAATAACCTTTTAAAACACTATACTTGTCAAAAATGACAGTTCTGCGTAGCGAACTAAAAAAATAACTCTTTTAGACATTAACGTTGACATTTTTGTATTTCTTTAAGTATTATGACCATATTATAACCATTTTACCCTTTATGAATATTTTTCGAAATACTTTTTTTTTTCGAAATTTTTTTTCAAAATTTTTTTTTTGAATTTTTTTTTCGAAATGTTTTTCCAAAAATTTTTGAATTTTTTTTTCGATTTTTTTTTTGAAATTTTTTTCGAATGGTAAAATGGTCATAATATGGTTATAATACTTAAAGAAAGACAAAAATGTCAACATTAATGTTTAAAAGAGTTATTTTTTTAGTTCGCTACGCAAAACTGCTATTCTTAACAAGTATAGTGCTTTAATAGGTTATTAGCCCTATATAATACGCCACCTACGGGCTGTGGATCAGGCATACAGTGGGTAAAGACCTGTCCGTCCTCCACGGTGTTACTCTAACTAACTAATAACTTATAAATAACGTAATGTCTACGAGCTAACATATGTTAAACTATAGTTGGGGTGACCGACACTTTAACATGGATTTTCTAAATCCCAACAACAAGGGATACAAGAGAGCATCCATTGGAGCATGATATTCACAAACAATAATGTGTTGGTTGCAGAATCGGCTGAAGGGTTAAACAACATAGTTGAGCACTGAATGGAGACACTAGAAGACAATGGCCTTCGAGTAAAAAAAGAGAAAAGAGAATACATGAGATGTGATTTAGGTAGGAATGAGATCGACCACAACAAAGAAATGAAAATTCGTATAAGCGGCCATATAATTTAACCAAAGGATTCTTTTAGATATTTGGGTTCGGTGATACACAAATCAGGATGATAGATGATGACTGTTGTGTTTTAGGTTCCCTGGATTTGATAAGACAAAATAAATAGAAGAATGAAACATCAAGGGCTTAAAGAGAAAGAGAAGAAATCTACAAAAAGATGGAAGGACTTGCTTGCAAAAGAAGATGTATTATTTAGTCCTTCGTAGTATCTTGTAAACCCTAATCCTCTAGTATATAAAGAGGACATGGGGTGTAGGTTTTAACATACAAGTCTTTCACAATGTAGATGTCTAGTAGATGGTGTGTGTGTAACCTAGACGTGTTTCTATAAACGTCTAGGGTTAGTGTTTGTTTTGTTTACCCCTAAGATCTAAGGTGTCTTAGATCCCTGTTATAGTTTAGATAACACGTATTAATATATTGGGGGAGATGTTGAAAGAAACCTTGTGTCAATAATAATGAAGTTTGTTTAATTCCGCTGCGTATAATGTTTATAACCATTGTTATTGTTAAACCCTAAGGCTCAAAACGATCTCAAGGAGTCTATCAAACTCCACAATTGGTATCAGAGACCACTGACAGTGTTTTCTCGAAACCACTGATAGTGTTTTCTGAAACCACTGATAGTGTTTTCTCGAAACCACTGATAGTGTTTTCTCGAAACCACTGATAGTGTTTTCTGAAACCACTGATAGTGTTTTCTCGAAACCACTGATAGTGTTTCTCGAAATCACTCCTAGTGTTTTCTCGAAACCACTGCTAGTGTTATCTCAATTCCACTGCTGGTGTTTCTTGCGTTATTCGTTTCTGCTGATGAGGTTTTGGAATTGAGGGGAAGCTGTACATGTTTTTGGTACTGAGATTTTTGGTGACACACACATGGGATTTTGGTTCGCACACACAAGAAGATTGGTATTTGTTCTTAAAAGTTTTAAAAAGCTCGTTTTTGGTTTTATTGACGAATTGATTACGAAGAAAGTGGATTATCATTTATTTGATGTTGTAGTTGAGTTTCACAAGTTTGTGTTCTTATCATATCTCAAAGTGGGTGTTACACTTTGTAGATAACTTGTTCGTGCTTAAAGGATGTTGACGAAGACTTGCAAAATCTAGTTTTCATAGGTCAAGGGGTGGATGGATGAAGACCTAGTAAACTATCACTTAAAGGAGTTACATTGTAGTGCTCAGTGTCTCATTGAAGATGAGGATTTTGTCAAGAGATTGCGGTCTACTTATATGGTGTTAGTATAAGTTTGGAGTCACGTGGATAGTACAAGACATAAGACACAAGTTTGGGTTATTTTACTTCTTCATCAAATTCGTTATATTTGGTTTTCTTCACAAGTAATCATTACAAGGAGCTTACAGATTTGAAGAATCATTTGATGTTCATGCACTACTCAAGGGGAAGTTTCTACTGCTTATATTCTCTATTTGTTGATAACAAAAAGGGGAAGAAATATTGGAGTAGCGTGACATGGATTAAGGGGAAGACAAAGGAAGACAAGAATGTTTCATTCATGGTGAGATTTTATCTCAACTTCTGCTACTTCGTCTAGGGAAGTTCGTACACGACTTTGTTTGTTTTGTCATCATCAAATAGGGGAAGATTGTTGGGTTTTAGGTTCCCTGGATTTGATAAGACAAAATAAATAGAAGAATGAAACATCAAGGGCTTAAAGAGAAAGAGAAGAAATCTACAAAAAGATGGAAGGACTTGCTTGCAAAAGAAGATGTATTATTTAGTCCTTCGTAGTATCTTGTAAACCCTAATCCTCTAGTATATAAAGAGGACATGGGGTGTAGGTTTTAACATACAAGTCTTTCACAATGTAGATGTCTAGTAGATGGTGTGTGTGTAACCTAGACGTGTTTCTATAAACGTCTAGGGTTAGTGTTTGTTTTGTTTACCCCTAAGATCTAAGGTGTCTTAGATCACTGTTATACTTTAGATAACACATATTAATATATTGGGGGAGATGTTGAAAGAAACCTTGTGTCAATAATAATGAAGTTTGTTTAATTCCGCTGCGTATAATGTTTATAACCATTGTTATTGTTAAACCCTAAGGCTCAAAACGATCTCAAGGAGTCTATCAAACTCCACAATGACATAACCAACTGTATTAGAGCAGGATAGGCGAAATGAAGGGGGGCGTCAAGAGTACTATGTGATAAGAAAGTTCCCTTTAAGCTAAAGGGAAAATTTTATAGGGTGTCAATTAGACCAGCTAAGCTATACAGTCAGAGTGTTAGCCTATCACGGAAGCTCAAGCAAACAGGGTGAAAGTGGCGGAACTGAGAATGCTAAGGTGGATTTGTGGTGAAATCATGTTTGACATGATTACGAACGAGTTTTTAGAGCAGAACTTGAAGTTGAAACTATAATCTCGAAGATGAAAGAAGAAAGATTGAGGTGTTTGGACACGTCAGGAAGAGGCTTCAATTAGCACTAGTAGGGATAGTTGAAGCTCTTATAATCGACGGCTTGAGAATGAGGTGTAGACCTACACTTAGGTGGGAGGATAGACTTAAGCAATACATGAAGGAGCTTCCCTTGGCCGAGGACACGACCTTAGATAGGAATCCGTGAAGAGATAGGATTAGAATATGTGGGTAGTTCGGGCTAGGTGTTTGAGGTAGTTATTGCGTTTAGGCCTTATAGGCGTCTCTTAGTAGCCTTTCCAGTTACGTTTCAGAACTAGAGTCCCATATAGCTAGTTCCCTTAGGATTTTTTGGCGTATAGTGGCGTCTCATGTTCTTTTTTCTTTGCCTTAGCTATAGGCCCCATAGCGTTGCCATGTTTAGATCTTTGCTGCATTCTTAGGTCTTGGTTTCATACTTGCCTTTAGCCCCATTTCTTTGCTTGCGTTTTTCTAGGCGCTTTTGCCCTTTCGATTTTTGCGTTTATGTTTTGTTGCTTGTATGCTTATGCTCGTGTCCACCTTGTCTCTTTAGCGCGTTTTCTTTTGTATATTCTGTGTTCTCTTGCGGCGCATGCTTCTATATGATTTATGTCCTTCTCTCTTTAGTTCTTTTGATGGTATTCTGCCTATTAGCTTTGTATGTTTGTATGCTTGTTTTTAGCCTTTTGTGTTTTAGAGTGCTTATCATTTTTATAGCTCACTTTTACACATGCACTTATTTATCAGCATTCTCACCCGCACACTTACACTTGCTAGAAGTCTTCTTGTAAGCAGTCTTCTTATTTTCGGGTTTATTCTGAGATAGGGGTAAGATCTGTTTATGTTCTATCTTTCTCATATTCCGCTCTAACGAGATAGAGTATGTTGTTGTTGGTATGTGAGCTATGTCGATGCAGAGCAAATCCTCAAAAAAGGATATACCATTTCAGGTATTTCTTCATAAAAACATGCAGCATAAGACTGGTTTTTTACTGCAATCAATTACTTACCTTAAAATAAGCGTGGAAAATAATTATGGATAACAATCAATCTAGATATACAAGATCAGTTAAAGTAACCTTTTGAATACGTGGCATACATTATAGCATTATAATATTTAGGTTATTTTAGTACAGTAGCTTTTTTAATTTTAATCAAAGAAAGGAATATTTGACATTTGATAGTACAGCATGAGTCTTATTACACAAGTTACTTGCTATCGACGCGTCTCTTCTATTTAACACACATTGATTTCATTTTTCATTTTTTAGGTTCACACAAATTGTTTTCATATATTGATCATTGTTGGAGCATAGTACATACAAGAGCACATGGAATTAGCATCACAAATAAATGAAGGAGATGATTCGATAATCGGCCTTCCTCCTGGATTTCGATTCCATCCAACCGATGAAGAGATCGTTACTCATTATCTTACTCCTAAAGTTCTTAATGGATCCTTCACCGCGACTGCTATAGGAGAAGCTGATCTCAACAAGTGTGAACCATGGGATTTACCTAGTATGTATATTTGTCTTATTAGAAACTGCTTATTATATGTTTATTGCTGCTACATAAAATAAATACTAGTAACAATAAGTTTTTAAGATTCCTTATCTAATAATTTAAAAGCAACATAAGCTTTTTATGTAAAATAATCAGGTAAGAACTGCTTATTGATAAGAATCTATATATAAAGTAATATAAGCAGTATCATTATATATATGCATGTTAAAAGTTGCTAAACTTTAAATTAAAGTGTTATCTCTTTGTTCCAAAAAAGTACAGTTTATACTAATAAGCCATCCCTTTTCAATAAATTGAGTTACTCTTAAATCTGATTATTCAAAACTGCTTATTATCTAGTTGGCTTTTTGATTTTATGAAAACGTGGTACCTGTAGAGAAAGCTAAGATGGGTGAGAAGGAATGGTTCTTCTTTTGTCAAAGAGATCGGAAGTATCCAACAGGCATGAGAACAAATCGAGCAACAGAATCTGGTTACTGGAAAGCAACAGGAAAAGATAAAGAAATTTTCCGACCCGAAAGAAAGTTGGTAGGAATGAAGAAAACGCTTGTTTTCTACATAGGGAGAGCTCCTAAAGGGGAGAAGACAAACTGGGTGATGCACGAGTTTAGACTCGAAGGCAAATTCTCGTATTATAACATGTCGCAGCCCTCTGAGGTATGTAGATGATCATCTAGTTACAATGATACAATGATATCATATACCTAGTTCAGTTCACGTAAAAATTGGGAAAACATGCTGTTATTTTATGTAATGTTTTTTTTTTACTTATAAGTTTGAAGATGTTTTCTTACACCAAAAAGTGTCAAGTTCTTATTTATTCAAATTTTGGATTAGAGATATTATTGTCCATGTATAGACGTTTTACATTTTTTTTTGTTTACCAGAAACTAAAAGGTAGAAAGTGTTGCAAATAAAGTAAAATTAATATGCTTTAGTTATAAAAACACAAGAAGTCTATGATAGACATTAGACAATTAATATGCATTAAAACCAGAATTGATATTGAGGAAATTAGAGAAGCATAACTTGCGTAATAAGCAATAAAATAGTATTCCAACACGTAGTTCTAACAGCTTTAATTAGTGCAAGTTTCAAATCATTAGTATATCATCAATGTCGTAATATATTATCAAAAAAGCTCTAATTTGATTTTGTGTTTAATCCATTATCTCATAGGATGAATGGGTAGTATGTCGTGTTTATCACAAGAACACGGTAGCACAAAGAAGTCCGGTCGCAGATCATGGCTTGAACTCTTTTGTCGATGAGCTTCTGGATAGTCCATCACAATTACCTGCATTGGTGGAACACTCGGCCCTGGATAATGACACGAGCTTCACTTCTAATCCATCCTACTTCTCCCTTGACCAACGTGATATACATCAAAGTGAAGATTACAAAAATTTCCTTGGTTCGTCGTCTTATAGTTATAATTTTGATACTAATGCTTATCAAGCTGGCCCATACATGAATGAAGACCAATATGCTAGTAAGGAAATAGTACCCTATGCATCTGGATCAACCCTTTACTGGTCGAATAAGGATGATCATAAGCTAGAGAAGGATAACGTCGTTGGCCAATGCAAGGTACAGCGATATATTTCAACACCAAGTGTGTCTCACGATACTGGAGTAAGCAATGATATGACTACGACCGGAGCATCATCATCTACATCCATAATACCGACACACGATTTGAAAATGAAGGATTATGATCCTGATGATGACATCGGCCCATCGACATTTTCAGAATTGGATACTTTGTTGGAATTCTAACGAAACAACGCTATAGATTTGTTCATATGTATTTAAACTTTATTTGCTAGTTTTGTACAAAGGAGCTAGCTAAGGGTAAATATAGTGAGTGCATTAATTTTTCTTGATTTAGTGTAACCAATTATTGATTAATTATGAACAACATAAGCTTCATGTAAATTATTTTTGTAGTTTTGGCCTGGTATACTGTTGTAGGGAAAATACCTTCCCAAACAATTCTCTTGGTTTGGTACAAATTTTATTATTTGACACCATATGGAATCTAGCAGATTTGTAGTTACAATGTAACAACCTGTCTCATAACAATATTATATAAGACATTTGAGCTCCTTTTATAAAGTGAAAGTAATAGGCTGCTACTAATATTTTTACATCAAGAGTTTTAGTCCATTATTTTTGGTTTTGATGACAATACATTCAAGATATTTTGGCTTTAAACCTTTAGAAGTCTCAATAATCACATTTAGGGCTTGTTTGTTTCGTTTTTTAGTTAAGTCATGTGTAAATAATATGCGATTTAATTGGGAGATCCTCAACTTTATTAATTTTTTAAGTAAGTTCTTTTAATTAAGTGAAAAACTAACAACCTTTTACATGACTTAATTAATTAAGTCAATTAAATCATTATAATATTATGAATTACTTATCAAGTACTTTGGTCTAATTTAGAAGTTCAAGTTTCAGTTGATCAACTATGTCAAAAATCGATCATATTAGTTATAACATTCATTCTGTAAACTTATATTATCGATCTCCTTCAATGGATATTGATAATGTAACATTGTCCTGATAGGCGTCTTTGAATCAATATTCTGTGTTTGCCTCGTACGTTAATCAGTGACACAAAACAAAAAGATCTATGGTATGAAATAGTTTGAATTTAATAATCAAAAAAAATCTAGTGAGAAAGAAATTTTTATTTCAAATGAGAGAGATAAATTTTAAAAAAAAAAAGATGCATATATGTTTGTAGGTGCATCTGAAGTGTGCGGTTATGATTTTTTCTCACCATTTTTATTTTAATTTTATTTCTCATTTGATTATAACTCATTATCAAAATATAATAATCTCATATAGACTTCAACTATTACCAAATCACCTAGTGATAAATTACATAATTTTTCTCAAGAGTTTAAAGTTTCAAACCTTGCTGAGTACCCGTCTGTGGGTGACTAGGAAAATGACCGAAAACGGTCACAAAGTTACCTTGCTGAATAACCTCATCCATGTATAACTAGAAAAGTTTAGAAGGGAAGATCCTAGCAACACTTGTCTTTGTCATTGCCAACCATGATTGATTTTTATTTAAAGTTAACTTAAAGCTAGCTATCTCTGAAATAAAAATTCCATAAACTCACAAAGGTCAACTTTCATCCCAATCTATTTGTTTTCGGGTGAGGTAAACATTCCTTTAAAAGATAGTGATGGAAAAGACATATGAATATAAAAGTACAGATTAAAAAGGATATAAATAGACATATGATGAATGATACGATTACAAGATCAGACTACCGTCAATTCAAACATGTATGTTGAAAAGAACAAGAACATGTATAAGTTTAAAAAGTGTACTTACAGGATCATAAATAGGTGTATTTTTTCGTTATAGATCGATGCAGGAATGAAAGTACAATTGTTTCAAATAAATTGCATGTAACATTATTCTTGTGTTAGATCAAAGTTACACATCAGAACTATATTAGTATTTAGATAGAAATTGATATTAATGGTCTTAAGGTTATCAAAAATGATTCTTAAAATTAACTAACAAAAGCTAAAAGATGATTATTTAAAAATATGAAAATTTATTATTGAACCATCTATATATAGCTATTTAGCTATTTGAATTGTTATAAATTTTATAGTTCTGTTGCAAAATGCAACCTAAAGTTGCGTAAAACTATTAACTATATTGTTCTATACGCGTCAATTTGTTCTTGGATGAGGTAACATATTCCTTACAAATGATCGTGATAGATCGAGAAGACGTATATGATGATACAAGTACAAATTAATTATAGGGATACACATAATATAGACATGAATGAATGAATGATGAACTTACAAGGCTTAACAAGTATTTAAAGGTACGACTAAATCTACACGAATGTTGAAAACAACAAGAAAATGACAAGGTACCGTGTAATTAGAAGATACATAAAGAGCTACCTTTGTCATTCCCTTATTAAAAAAAAAAAAAAAAAAACAGTCAATACCATTGCTTTTAAATAATTTAAATTCGTTTTAAGTTACTTTGTATATTATGCTAAAGTTTCACATGATTATAAAATAGCTGAAATATATTTAATTAGTTCATGCAAGATAGTCAGAAATACTACATATATATTGATTCATATTATTTTGATTTTATTTTTATTTTCTTTCTTAATGCTTATATGTCTCATAAGAAAGAAAATAAACATTATAGTCTTAAGAGATGTATAAACATCAAGAGAGAAAATAAAAATAAAGTGAAGATAATATGAATCAGTGTATTGTGTATAATATGTAGTATTCTTGCAAAATAACAATAGAAATAGAAATCTGAAACCTAACTGGCTTGAATGGATTATTGATCCAACAAATTATTGTATGTAAATTTTTGCTCCAACTTCTTGCTAGCTAATCTTTTTAATGAGTTTCCGTAAAAAAAGAAATACAACGAACAATTGCTTCTTGTTACTTTGTCTGTTATCTTACGCGTCTTCTTCAAGCTAGCAATGGTTATTTGGTATAATAGAGCGATAGATCACATATAACATAGATCATACCCTAACATACAGTATTACACCATGAATACTATTATGTCATGGAAGATAAAAAGCTTTAAGTCTTTCAAAAAAAAAAAAAAGCTTTAAAATATCTAAACAGCTTATACTTGGATTTAAGAACCATACAAAAAGCATATTATGATAATATCCGAAATATACTTGGACAATGATTGGATGAATGATGAGGTTGAGAATACGTAGGAAGCAAAAGAGTTTAGGAATATGATTGGTTGAAAGTTGTGGAGTAAAGTTTTAAAACTTTTGTGTCACATAACTTAAACGTAGTATGTGGCGATATTCTCTCTTTTTTTATTTTTTTCTCATGCTTTGAATTTTTCAAGCATACGTCTCCAACTTCCGCAAGAAAACACACAATCCTCCAATCATAAATCGTTTGTTCCCATATATGCAAATCACGAGGTCGCACGTTCGGTAATAAGTACTGTACCAAGTAGGGTTGAAGACCTTTCTGGAAAAAAACTGACAAATCATTACACAAAACCCTCATTCTCACACGTACCAACATAACTAGCTATGACACTTTGGAAAAATAATTGGATGATAGAATAAAAGTAAAGAAAAGGAGATAAACAAAATTCTGGAAGAATAAAGGTAGGTATTAGCAGTGCTAAAAAAATCTATTCTTTTAATACTTTCTTAACAATTTTTCTAATTAACTATTTGTAAAAGATTGTTGGAAAGATTATTACAAAGATATACCAATTTCAATTCTCTTATGATTTTGAATGCCACTTATGTTTTATCGAGTTTATGCTTTTATTCAGGCACAAAACCTACGAATTCTAGTTTATAAAAACTTAACCAAAATTCCTACCGAGTTTCAATTAGCACTACTTTTCTTTAACGACGTATGCTTAGTTTGTGGGTTTAGGGTTTATTTGGGTTATGTATCTTTGCAATCCTATAAATAACGATGAATAATAAAGTTACACTTACGTGAAATTTTAATGCTTAACATGGTATCATGAGCGGGTCGGACAACGAGACCTAGTCGGCTACCATGACACATTGCCTCTATGCCACCGCGTCAAACCGTTGCCACCATTGCATCTCTTCTCTAAAAAAACCTATATAATTTTCGGCCAAAACATCACATGCATATGGGTTTGGTCTCAAATTTTAAAACGTTTGGATTTAACTAACGTGTTAACGTTATTCTCTTCGTTTTTCAATTCTGCACATAAGCCATATCGTCGGATGCTTAACGTGCTGGCACGCGCTGCCGCAACCTACTGCTTTTTTTTTTTTTTTTTTTTTTTTTTTTTTTTGCTTGTTTGCTTTGGCTACTACTTTGTTTCGCTTTTGCTGTTGTTTTCTGAAGATTTTCTACCGCTTGCTGTCGGAGTGTCGAGTATATTCAACAATAAATTAATATTGCCTTTGTTGCTTATTTATGTTTTTGCTTTTACTTGAAGATTTGTCTTCATTTGATATTGGATGTCTTCATCAACTAATTAGTTATTGCTTTAATATTTTTAGTTTTCAAATCTAATCTTAGCTTTCATGATTTCGCTATCAGATTGCGAGAGAGTATTAGATGATATATTTGTAAGCCCAAATTTGCGGGCTTAGGGCTCATTTAGGTTAGGTTACTTGAATTATAAATAGACGATTAGTAAAATGTTTTATTAAAGACTCTTACAAGAAGCTAGAGCTAAAACAAACGAATTTCAAAGTTAAGTTACAAGCATTGATCGGATTAACATGCCAATCAATCCAAGATGGATGAAATAACTTACTCCTAAGATATCTAAACTACATATAATAGAGGGAGCCCATTCCCTCCATTAAATATACTAAGAAATTAAGTTACAAATTAATAAGCTTGTTGCACAAACAAATTTATCAAAAACAAAAAAAAAGTTTTCTTCCAAGATTAGTCAACTTCTTGTTTAAAATCAACGTAAAATTCAAAATATTAATTAAAATTTAAGTAATACAATTAAAACATGTAAGATATATTTATCCTCCATAATAAATAATTCAATATAATACTAAAAGTTGTAATTTATTTTTCTTATTAAAGTGCTGCAAAATAACTTCACTCTACATTAACAATCAGCAAATAAACAATGTAAATCTTACCATGAAACAAAAACTTAAAATATATATATATATATATATATATATATATATATATATATATATATATATATATATATGTTTGCGAACCATAAAAAAAGATTATAATGCCTATTGTACAATCAAATGTAAGCAATTATCATTACTATTGTCATTATATTTAATTATCATCGGCAAGTACTTTACAGTTTTATATGAATAATATATATATACACTAGTGTCAAAACCCGTCCGACGGACGGGTATGACTTGTGGTTTTTATTTTTAGGTTTTAGTATAACAAATATATACTACAAAGCAATTAAAAGTTAAATTAAACAATTTACAACTATAATTGATGTTACCATAATATATATATATATATATATATATATATATATATATATATATATATATATATATATATATGCGTTTTTTTATTTTTTTATAAGTTAGTTTTTTATTAATTTTTATCTACATAATTTACTTTCCTAACGGGCAAAGGCAAAAGCATGAGAATAAATTTTATAATACACTTATATAGTGAATAATGAACTCAACAAAAAAAGAAGGTTATTCGATAACTTATTGTATTTGTATCTTATGATTATTAATCTCGAGCCCTTAAATATATCTTAAATACATGTTTCATATCTCTTTCTCATAATTTTGTTCTGTAGTTGGGTTCTGAACTTTTTTTCTTTACTTTAGTTTTTGTCCTATGAAAATTAAACGCCAATAACCTAATAAATTACACTCCTTAACCCATTAAACTACACTTAGGCTCTATGCTCACATTCACCTCCTTTAAAAACCTCCATATTTAAAGTGATGATACACATGATTATTTTTGTGGCTACTCGCAATACTTGAGCCTGCCATGGTTCAACTACCTTATGAACGCAGGTTCACGGTGTGCTGGTGTTTTTCATATAGTAATGCACAAGTTACATGAATCCTAAATGCCCAATCACCTTATCTATGATATCAACTCTAACATAATCAACATATCATTAGGGTTTTGAGGAAAAGATACATACCATTGTTTTTTTCCTAGCCAAACCACACTATAAGCGTCCACCATAGTTGTTCAACTACAAAAACCAATATAAGATCATTAGGGTTTTGAGAAAAAGAGACGTACTTTGTTTTTTGTCCCACCAAACCTCACCAAAAGGCTCCACCATAGTTCTGCAAAATAAACTGGTGTTTGGGATTGTGTATTTTAAGTGTAGATTATTTAAATAACAAATACCTATGTTAGTCAGTAGCAAACTCATAACATCGCAAAGAAAACGACACTCAAGGCTCCATCGCAGAGATAACAAAACTCATAATTCAAGTTCAACATTTGCACAAGTAGGAAACTCCTGCAACAACATAGCGAAAACGAAAACAATAAATATGGAATTCGAGCTCGAGTCTATTACAACACGATACTCGTAAAAACGGCATGTCTCCCCCGTTAGATTTTTTGTTATTTATTTACTTTA
Organism: Chrysanthemum seticuspe; assembly: GCA_019973895.1. Classification (NCBI taxonomy): domain Eukaryota; kingdom Viridiplantae; phylum Streptophyta; class Magnoliopsida; order Asterales; family Asteraceae; genus Chrysanthemum; species Chrysanthemum seticuspe. The sequence continues at coordinate 263,600,559 of BPTQ01000001.1, forward strand.
AAACAATTTCAACAAACCTTTATACAACCAATTCAACATGGTAACAAATTTTACTAATGTTATAAATGTATCATCTTATCTACCGGTAGATAGTCTTTAGTAGGCAAAGTATGCGGTCAACGTCAAATACTCGAGTAGCCGATGTTCATTCCGTGAACACCTAAAAGTTAAAAGAAAAAAATAAAAGTCAAATTGAAAGGAAGTTGTTGATAAGAGTATATGTAAAGTCAAAAAGATTGTATAAAACATGTCATTTATATAGTTGTTCATACTTGTAAACATTGACCATACACCTTGAAGTACTTCTTTGTAGACGATATTTATAGTACTTTTCGAGGTATCACCATCTTTACCACAAGTGACAACCAAAAATGACAACCTTCAATCCTCTTTTCCTCTTTTGCTTTTGAAATGAGTGTAAAAATATGAAAAATATAAATGCCTCAATGTTATACAAAAGAGTTTATTTTCGATAAGTGTAACAATGAAATGAGAGAAAAAATATGAAAAATATAATTTTTCAATAGAATCACAAATCCTAACGGTTGCATGGTATTTTATCAACGACATGTCAAATAAATCAAACAGATCAAATATGACGAAAGTCACATTTTTATAACGAAAGTCACATTTTTATTGTAACTATCATATAGGCAACTTGATCTCTAACAGGAATATCGCTTAGTTATGTGTTTTAAAATTCATACATAAATAACTTCTAGTAAACTTATGTAACATATTGATTTCACAAACACATCAAACCATGACTAATATGGGGCGTACACTATAGTGTTTTAGAGAGAGAAAGTTAAGAGGTTTGAGAACTTAGTGAGAGAAAGAAAAATCTTATTATGAGCTCCAACCCTCTACCTTGGGAGGTAGAGGGTATTTATAGTACCTTACATAAAACGCCACCTACGGGCTGTGGATCAGGCATACAGTGGGTAAAGACCCGTCCGTCCTCCACGGTGTTACTTAACTAAATGCTAACTAACATTAAATAACTACGACTACGAGCTTTCTAACGATTACATATGATATAAGCTATATCTTGTTGATACTGTGCATATATGTTATGGGTGTGCATATATGTCAGTGTATCATGATTTTACACGGATCATGATTGTCAAGTATGTTTTGTTTTATACGAATTATAATTTTCTTTCGTACATTAGGATTGGCAAGATTAATATTGGTAAATTGTTTCGTTATATATATGAATTGATGTAAATAAAGATTGATTAAGATTGGTAGACTGCTTCGTTCGATATATGAATTGATGAAATAAAGATTGTGCATATATGTAGATAAGGATTGTGTATATGTGTTAGGCTAGTTGTTATGTTTATTGTTATTTTCTTGCCCAAGTTGTTATTTCGAAGCCACTAGTCATGAATTTTGGTTTAGAACATACATGTTTTCTTGTTTATTTTTAATTTTACTAACTAGTTTTACAGGTAATTTAATGGATATGCATCATTAAGCAACAATTTTTTGGTATAACTTTGATTTCTTAGTAAAAGTTGATGAAAATAATATGTTGCCAATAAATGTGCATATGTGTTATGCTAGTTTTGGTTAATTCGTTCTTACGTAATTTAATATAAGCAAAGAATGTGCACACATGTTATACTAATTGTTACGTTTTAAAAACAAGTTTGTATACTCTAATATAAGTAGAGATTGTACATATCTAATTGTTGTGATTAGATGTTTGTGAGAAACTATGTGCACATGTGCTATGATAGTTATTACCATTATAAAATTTATTTACATCATTAATTTGGTATAGACAAAGATTATGCATATATGTTATGCTAGTTGTTCTGATTTTAAAATTTGTTTACTCATTTTTTGCGGTCTAATTATATTTAAACATGTTTGTGTAGAGATTTATGAAGATGATTATGAAATTCATGACATATGAGATGATAAGGATGATGTTGAAGGAATGTAGACGAATGCACACATGCATACAAGAGGATAATTTGTGGAAGCAATACGATTATTACTTGTGTTTTTTAGTGCGAGCGCACAAATGAATTTCATCAAGAAACTATTGCGTTGTGTTTTTTTACTTGTAATAAAATGAAATGTAAAGTAAAGTATATGATTTTTGAATTATTATAGAGGTTTTATTCTTTAGTTTTTGTTTAAAACTTGAAAAGTATAACGGTAATATATATGTTAAAAAATATTGGTTGATTGAATATTATTAATTTTAGCAATATAGATTATGCAACTCTACACTATAAACACATGTTATATAGGAAAAACATATATGCACCGACATTATTTAAAACATGCTTGCTGAAACTAATACCGAGAAAAAAAGTCTTAAATTAAAGTTCCTAAAATCCAGGATTTACAAAAAACGTTTTTTTAATAAAAATATTCAAAAATTTAAATAAAAATGTATTTTACTATTATACCCTTTTAAATTAAATAAAAAGTTTAAATATTTACATAAATGCCATTATGGATTATTAACCATTGATCAAATGATCCAATGGTCTAGATTGGTCTAAAATAGTACTGTAAAGTACTGCATCTAATATTGGTATTGCATAGAACGCGCCCCATATTATATAACACAAACAAAAATATTTAAGGTCAAAGTTAAAAAAGAAAGACTTAAAAAGTCAAAACAGGACAATTAATATGGGACGGAGGTACTATATTTAAGAAGATAAGTATATTATAAGATAATATCAAATCTTTTAAACAAAGTAATTATCTTTTATTTAAGGGAGAATTTTATATATACCCAAGAAAACTTTAAAAGTTACATATTTTCTCAAAACACAAGTTTTTAATGCATGATGTACAATGCTATATAAGCATACTTTGGGAAAATATGTAATTATTGAAGTTTGGTTGAGGATATATGTTAGGTCACCGTAAGTTAACACAAGTATGTAGATAATAGAAATGAGGTTAAGAAGGATTGGATGAACACACAAACACACACACGAATGATAATGATGAAGGGTTATGCGTAGAGTGTATTAAAGTGAACAACCAACCTCTCAAATGAGAGTATACAATGTATTTATAGGGGAAGGGAGCTAGGGCAACACTTCTAGTCCCTTCCTTAGCCACATGGGCTTTTGCATAGGCTCATGGGCTTTCTACATAAGCCTAGCCATATTTACTAACATAAAAGCCTAATTAAGTGTTAGGATTTAGAAAATCCGGTAGTTAAAGAGTCGGTCACCTCAAGTATATGTATTCGTTAGAAAGCTCATAGTCGTAGTCATGTTATGTTAATAAGTAGTTTGATAAGTAACATCGTGGAGGACGGACGGGTCTTTAACCACTGTATGTCTGATTCATAGCCCGTAGGAGGCGTGTCTTGTAAGATACTATAAATACCCTCTACCTCCCAAGGTAGAGGGTTGGAGCTTTCAATATCATTTTTCTTTGTTTCACCAAGTTACCAACTCTCTTCCACTTTCTCTCTCTAAAACTCTATATCATACGCCCCTATTCAATATGTGTTGATGTGTTTATGAAATCCAATATGCTACAAATGGTATCAAGAGCCATGGTTTGATCACTCATATTTCATATTCTTGGATTTCTAGTGGTTTTCATAAGGTTTTTGGGTGTATATGAGTTTAGAGTAGTTTACATCATTTGGATAATTTCTTGTGTTAAAGTTTGGATTTTGATTGTACTTTTGTGTTTAGTATCATTATAAGTGTTTAGGTTTTGGTTTAGAAGGTTTGAATCATCGTGGTTGAGTTGTTTTTGGATTGAAAAGTGGTGTTTTTTGAATATTTGTTGGATGCGAGTTGTGTCTCGTTGTGCATTTCTTTTATGCGAGTTGTCCTCTATGCGAGTTGTCTATTCTGAGCTAGCTTATTGAAGCGAGTTGTCTTGTATGCGAGTTGTCTAGGGTGCGAGTTGTCTTGGCTGCGAGTTGTCCAGGGTGCGAGTTGTCTAGGTGCGAGTTGTATTGGTTGCGAGTTGTCTTGACTGCGAGTTGTCTTGGGTGCAAGTTGACTGGGGTGCGAGTTGTCTTGAGTGCGAGTTGTCAATTGTGCAAATTGTCATTTCTACGTGTTACGTCTTACGGTTTTTCTTTTGATTTAGTAAAATCCCGTGAGAGAATCTATTTCCCGGTTTAATCAAAGAATAGTAAAATCCCGTAGAATCTGCAATCATGTCTACAATCACTTCTTCTGTTGCTGACGACGTTCAAGCTGCAGGATCTGATACTCGTCCTCCCATGCTGGACAGAACCGACTATGACTCTTGGGCTCAAAGAATCAGACTGTATTGCTTAGGAAAAGAAAATGGGGTTAACATACTTAAGTCAATTGATGAAGGACCTTATCAAGTTGAGACAACCAGAGACATTCTTGAAACTGCTGCTGATGGTTCAGTGATATTAGGATTGGATAGACCAAAGACATATGATGAACTTACTGATAAGGAGAAGAAGAGATACGATGCTGACATCAGGGCTTCAAACATCATACTTCAGGGTTTACCTAAGGACATTTACAAGCTGATCAATCACAACACTGAAGCTAAGGCAGTATGGGACAATGTTAAGATGCTTCTCTCTGGTTCTGAATTGACTAAAGAAGACAGGGAGTCTCAGCTGTATGATGACTTTGATAACTTTAAGATGAATCCAGGGGAAAGTGTCACTGAATATCATGTAAGATTCCACAAGCTTGTGAATGATATGAGGAATATCAAAATGACAATGCCAAATATTCAGCTCAATTCAAAGTTTGTGAACAACATGAATCCCGAATGGCACAAATTTGTTACTGCAGTCAAGCTAAACAAAGGTTTGAGGAACACCAACTATGAACAATTGTATGCATATTTGCTCCAAAATGAGAAGCATGATGTGTTTGAACGGATGATCCTTGAAAAGTTCAACAACAATGCTGGAAATGCAAGCTCTTCAAATGATTCAACTACATTCTATACTAATGTTGGAATTACCACCAAAGCATCTCAAGTCATACCAACTGGTAATGGTAATCACAAACTCATTCCAGATCCAGGGTATAAGCCTCCAGATTCAGACACATTCATTGAAAATCTCGTCAATCAACTGTCTCTCATGGTTAGGCAAAATCTGAACCTCACTCCACACACCAACAATAACCTCAGAACAACATCCAATCCCCACAATCAAGCTACTGTTAGAGATGGAAATGTAGTGGTGCAGAGTGTGCAAGGAAGACAGAATGAACAAGGAATGGCTGGAGTAGGTTATGGAAATACTAGAGTAGGCGGAGGATTTGTGGGGAATCACAATCGAGGAAGGAACATGACTCAAGGTCAAGGGAAGCCAATCAAGTGTTACAATTGTGGTGGTGAAGGACATATTGCAAGGAACTACACATCTCCAAAACGTCCACAAAATGCAGAGTACTTCAGGGACAAAATGCTGCTGGTGCAAGCTCAAGATAATGGAGCAGTGTTGGATGAGGAAGAATTGCTATTTCTTGATGAGGGAAATGCCAAAACTTATGATGCGGATGTGGATGAGCAGCCAGTGCAGGGAATAGGTCACAATCATCCAAATGCGTTTCAAGTGGCAGATTGTGATGCATTTGACTCTGATGTCGATGATGAACCTACTGCCCAGACCATCTTCATGATACGTATTTCTCCAATGGTCTCTCCAAAGGTCCCTTCACCACAACAAGCAAGTTCCTCCAAGGAATAAATCATATCAGAGGTATTAAAACTATACGATGATGTTGATGTGCAAAAGATACACGACAAGGTACAATCAACAGAAATTAATGAATCAGATATTGAAAATATGGGTAATAGCAATGTTGTCCCATATGATCAATATGTGAATCAAAATTAAAGTAAAATTGTACCAAAAGATGCATCTTCTGCAGTCAATGATGACTATATTTTTTATGAATACACTACATGTGCCCTTGATGATTCTATAACATCTGAACTAAATGCCTATAAGGAACAAGTTTCTATATATGAACAACGTGCTAAGTTTGAATTAACTACCCGTGAGCAGGAGATGGATAACCAGATGCGTACAATTATCATAAAAAGCAATTTTAGGGAAGAAATGTTAAAACAAGAGTTGGATTCCTTACAAGAAAAGCTTAACAAAACTGTTAAACAGAAACAAGAACTTCAAGAAAATGTAAAGGTGCTTAAACATGAATTCAATGCTAAGGAATCAAAACTTTTAAATGAATTTTCCAACCTAAAAACTTTAAAGAACAAACTTGAAAATAAGTTGTACGTACAAGGGAACATCATTCAGACTACTCACATGATCACTAAGCATAGAGTTCTAAGTGATAAGCATAGTGTGGCACTTATAGATGAACCAAATCCTAAGGCTTGTATTAAAGCTAAAGCAGCTCAAAATGTAATCTATGATAGAAATGAGATTCTTAAGCCTAGACAGAAACCCACTTATGCTGAGTGCACTGAGGAAGATAGAAAATTAGAGGAAGTCTCTAGAAAAAAAATGGATGATAAACTTAAGAATCCCTTGTGCATAAAAGAAAATGTCATCTTTAAAACACCAAATTATTCTATGGAAAACTGGATTGCCTTTAATAAGTTTAGACCTCAGACCCAGCTGACCCCTGAACAAATGTTCTGGAAAAAGGATCTGGACAAGCAAAAAGCTGGTGATTTTATCGAAAAGAATTCCCCTTGTAGGAAATTGCCTCCAGCCACTGTGTATCCCCCAAATACACCAATGCATTTAGTGCCTAGAAATCTTCCCACTAATAGCAAGACCTTAATCAGCCTTTATGTAGTTTACCAACTATTTGTTGATTTTGAGAAAACGTGTAAGAAGAGAATCACACCCACTGGGATAACTGAAGGGGAAAAGTGTTTTAAACAAACTAAAAAATGCTATATAACTGAGGTCATGTCTTTCTTTAAACAACTTAAAGAACAATTTGAGAGTCTTCAAAAGGGAATGGACACAGAGATTAAAGAAATGAAAAAGATGTTTAATGATATGGAATTTGAGGTCAGTATGTATGAACGTGAGCTTAAGAGTAATGAAATTGAGATAAAGAATCTGCACATTATTAATGATAATTTGATCTCTCAATGTATTGCTCAAGATGTGTTCTACACTGTTACAAATTATTCTATTACTGCGTCTCAATTTCATGAATTAACTATTGCATTGAAAGTTTCCCACGATCGTGTCATTGAGCTTGAAAACACAAATTCTAAACTACATGAGAAAATTGAACAAGATGGTCATGATAACTTGGTAAAACATTTTTCTAAATTGGAAGTTGAACATCTTGCTTTGCAATTAAAATATCAACATCTCAAAGAAAATGTTAAAACCTCAAATATCAAGACATCTTTGGATGCTCCTGAGTTTGATGCAGTTTTTGAAATAAGCAAAAGTGATGAACAAATTCGAGCTCATTATAACACGATCAAAAGATTGAAAACCCAAATTTCACAATTGAAAGGTGAAAAGAATAATGTGAATGGCTCCCAAATACCTCCTCCATTAGACTCTCAGTTTTCTCAAAACTTTCATCTTCAAAACATCATTAATGCTTTACAACAAGAAAATGAAAGTTTTCTAGAAGAAAATGAAAAGGTTAAACGACACTTCAAAGAGTTATATGATTCAGTGAAAGTCACTCGTGACAAGAACAATGAAAAAATAACTTCTTTACAAAAGGAAATTAAGAATCTGAAGAGTCAGGTAAAAGGGAAAATGCCACTTGTCTGTGATGAGAATGTTGCATCAAAGGCATCTGCGGATTCTAAGTATGCTGTGATTGTAAAATATATTCCTCCTCATCTTAGAAATAACAAACTTGTGTTTCATGATTATTTTTATCAACTTAAGGATAGTCTAGAATGTCTCCGTGAGATTGTAGAAGAGGATCACATAAATAAACCACTTGACAGTGAAGTTAGGTATGCATGCTTATATGCCAAACGATCTTAGGAGCTTTTAAAATGTTTAAGAGCAACATGCCCTAAATCCTTTTGTAAGAAAGATAAAGTTGTTATGCCTTGTTCTATGCCTAGTGTTAAGCATGCAACTCATGATACGCCTTGTTCTGTGCCGAAAGTCAAGCATGTGAACTTTGATGTGCCTGAAAGTACTGCAGATCCCAGCACTTCTAGATCAAGAATGCAAAAAGTAGCAAAACCAACTAATGTTCCTATCATTCCCTCTACAGGAGTAATCATCAATACAAAACAAGATAGGACCTCGCAAGCTAAGAGTATTCAATGGAAGAAAGTAGAAGACCACCCTAGGAACAATAAGTTAGTGTTGAATAAAACGAATCGTGTTGATTCTAGTATTGGCTATAAGCGTACTGTAATTAATTCGAATTCTGCTACTACTTGCAAAACATGTAATGAATGCTTGATTTCTGGCATTAATCATGAATGTGTTGTGAATGATTTGAGTAATGTTGTCAAATCTCCGGTAAAAAATGTTAACACTAGAAAACAGGATAAGAAGGTCAGAAAACCGAGGAAGAGGGCTAGAAAACATTGAAAACCAACAGGAAGAAAATTTAGTAATATAGGCCATCATTGGATACCTACTGGCCGTAAATTCAATCTTAATGAGTTCTGCCCTAAATTATCTAGATCAATGCCCATTAGGAAATGGATGCCTACTTGTAGGACTATACCTTTAAGAAGTGAACATACTTTGAATAGATCTACTGTTACTATTAGCCCGACATCTACCTCTAATGATATCATTGTTTCTACTTCTGATGTGGGTGCTCCAATCACATTTACTAACCAAGTGGAACCCATTTTTGCATGGGGATCCCAATTGTCCAGTCATCCATTCTTGTCTGTGTTCAACTGCAGGTCGTTCAAATCGTTCTGTGGTACCTGGACTCAGGCTGTTCCAAGCATATGACTGGAGATCGCTCGCGACTCATGAACTTCGTGAGTAAATTTATCGGGACTGTTAGATTCAGAAACGACCATTTCGGGGCAATTATGGGTTATGGAGATTATGTGGTTGGTGATAGTGTAATTTCCCGGGTATATTATGTTGAAGGTCTTGGTCATAATTTGTTTTCTGTCGGTCAATTCTGTGATTCTGATCTAGAAGTGGCCTTTAGAAAACATACTTGTTTCGTTAGAGAGCTTGATGGTGTGGAACTTTTAAGAGGAACACGTGGTACAAACTTATACACCATTTCTATCGAAGACATGATGAAGTCTTCTCCAATCTGCTTGTTGTCAAAGGCTTCAAAAACAAAGTCATGGTTATGGCATCGTCGTCTCAATCACTTGAACTTCGGCACCATAAATGATCTTTCCAGAAAGGACCTAGTAAGAGGCTTACCTAGATTAAAGTATGAAAAGGATCATCTTTGTTCAGCATGCCAATTGGGAAAAAGCAAGAAATATGCCCACAAACCCAAACCTGCAAACTTATTTATGGAAGTTCTTCATACCCTTCATATGGATTTGTGCGGACCCATGAGAGTGCAAACTATTAATGGGAAGAAATATGTGTTAGTCGTTGTTGATGACTACTCTCGATTCACTTGGGTCAAGTTTTTGAGGACAAAGGATGAAACTCCAGATGTCATCATTAAACTTATCAAACAACTGCAGGTTCGACTTAACAAGACTGTTAGAATCATCCAAACAGACAATGGAACTGAGTTTGTTAACAAAGAACTAAGTCAGTTTTATGAAAGCATTGGAATCAGCCATCAAAGAAGTATTCCACGAACTCCTCAATAGAACGGTGTAGTTGAAAGACGAAATCGGACTCTTGTGGAAGCCGCAAGAACTATGCTAATTTACTCAAAGGTTCCAATGTTTCTCTGGGCTGAAGCCATTGCCACTGCTTGCTATACCCAAAACCGTTCCCTTATCCACACCTCTTATGGAAAAAATCCTTATGAACTTGTCCACAATCAAAAACCTGATCTATCTTTCCTTTGTGTGTTTGGTGCTTTGTGCTATCCAATGAATGATGGTCAAGACTTAGGTAAATTAAAAGCCAAGGTGGACATTGGAGTTTTTATGGGTTATGCTCCAAACAGGAAAGGTTACCGAATCTACAACAAAAGAACCCGAGATATCATGGAAACTATTCATGTCACGTTCGATGAGCTGTCTGGGAAAATGGCTCCAGGACAATCAAGTTCTGGACCCGCATCTCAACAATCATTAAGTAGTCCCATTAGTTCTTCTCTTGTACAAAACTCTTCACCAGCAGTTCCATATGTACCTCCTTCTGAAGATGATTTGAAGAAATTGTTTGATCCGATGTTTGATGAATACTATGAACCTATTGCTAATGATCAGTCTACACCATCAACAGTGGCGGCTCCTAACCCAATCAACGTAGATAATCCTTCAATTTCCTGTATCACTAAGTTAAGAAGCGCCTACTGCAGATCACTCATCGTCATCATCAAATCCTCAATCCTCGAGTGTACATCATGGAAATGATTCTGGCAACTATGATGGAGATAACCCCTTTGGCACTCCAGAAGATGCACCATTTGAAAACATCTTTGCCCCTGATCCATCATCTGAACCATCTTCATCAGGGGACCCCAACTCTGCTACTTCAGTTCCTCAACCACAACCACACGAACATTTCAGAAAATGGAAACACGGTCATCCATTGGACAATATCATTGGGAATCCCTCTCGTCCAGTATCCACCCGTAAACAACTTGCAATAGATGCCTTATGGTGCTTCTTTAATTCTATACTATCAAAGGTCGAACCAAAAGATGTCAAAACCACAATGTCCGAGGACAGTTGGTTCAATGCAATGCAAGAAGAAATTCATGAGTTTGATCGACTTGATGTTTGGGAATTGGTACCAGCCCCTGACTGTGCTATGATCATTGCTCTAAAATGGATCTTCAAAGTAAAACTTGATGAGCATAGGGATGTATTAAAGAACAAGGCAAGACTTGTTGCAAAAGGATATCGTCAAGAGGAGGGTATTGACTTTGAGGAATCATTTGCTCCAGTTGCACGTATCGAGGCAATCAGAATCTTCTTGGCTAATGCTGCTAGCAAGAACATGGTGGTTTATCAAATGGATGTAAAGACTGCCTTTCTTAATGGAGATCTGAAAGAAATCGTTTATGTCAGTCAGCCTGAAGGCTTTGTGAATCCAAAACGTCCTGCTCATGTCTATCGCTTGAAGAAGGCTCTGTATGGCTTGAAACAAGCTCTAAGGGCATGGTATGACACACTGTCAAAGTTTATCTTAACCAACAGATTCAGCAAAAGAGCAGTTGATCCCACTTTGTTCACCAGAAAGTCAGGAAAACATTTAATTCATGTTCAAATCTATGTTGACGATATTATCTTTGCCTCGACCGACCCTAATGAATGTGACCGTTTTTCAAAAGAAATGGGATCCAAATTTCAAATGTCTATGATGGGACAAATGTCATTTTTCTTGGGATTACAAATCTCACAAAGTCCCGGAGGCATTTTTATTAATCAATCTAAATATGCAAATGAAATTTTAAAGAAATTTGGATTTGATACTTGTGACCCTGTTGACACTCCCATGGTGGAGCGCACAAAACTGGATGAGTACCACTCAGGGATCATGGTTGATCAAACGAAATATCAAAGTATGATTGGATCCCTGATGTACCTCACAGCCAGTAGACCTGATATTTTGTTCGTTGTATGCATGTGTGCTAGATACCAGGCTAAGCCTACCAAAAAGCCCCTTGAAGGGGTTAAACGGGTCTTTCGGTACCTCCAAGGAACCATTAACATGGGACTTTGGTATCCGAAGGACACCAATATGTCACTAACAACATATGCAGATGCAGACCATGCAGGGTGTCAAGACACACGTCGAAGCACGTCAGGTGGTGCTTAATTTTTGGGGGAAAAGCATGTAAGCTGGTCTTCTAAGAAACAAATGAGCACATCTATATCCTCTACAGAGGCAGAATACATAGCAATGTCATCTTGTTGTGCTCAAATCCTATGAATGAGATCCCAGTTATCTAACTATGGCTTTGAATTCAACAAAATCCCTCTGTATTGTGATAACAAAAGTGCCATTGCTCTCTCATGCAACAACGTTCAACATTCAAGGGCAAAGCATATCGACATTCGACATCAGTTCATCAGGGAACAAGTGGAGAAAGGTGTGGTGGAACTATACTTTGTGAGAACTGAATATCAGCTGGCAGACATCTTCACTAAAGCACTTCCTAGAGAACGTTTCGAGTTCATTCTCCCACGTCTTGGACTAAAGAGTCTACAACCTGAGACACTCAAACGTCTACAAGAGGAAGAAGAGGAGTAAAGGCTTTTTCATCTGATTCTTTGTACATATCTTCTTAAAAACAAAATACAAAATAATAAAACCAACAAAAAAAATACTGTCATTTTGTCATGTTTTTCCTGGTTCGATAATATCTACTGACTTTGAGTTGTCACTCAAAGAATGGCATGGGTCTTTAGATGAAGTTCGAATGTACATAAACCTTTAAAAAAAATGAGATGGAGAAAAATGATGGTTTATCGTCATTTCAGGCAGTAACCCATTCTAAAAGAAAGAACAGAGCCATGCTTAATCTAATTTTTTTAAAACCTCATGCTCTGATTCTAAAAATAAATGTTTGTCGCCTAAAAGACAAATGTTTCCTTCACAAATATTTTTCATTCTAAACGATTCTTCTGAAAAATATTTGTCATCTAATGAAAACAAAATTGCTTTGAAAATAACTCGGACTATATTTTTGAAAATCATCTGGACTTATCATTTGTCAAAATCTCTAACACTCAATCAACAACTTATGTCATTGATTGAGGGGGAGATTGATTTCAATCAAATCAAAAAGTTATTTTTCAAACAATTGGCACGTAATCGAGCAAGGTCTAGTTTTAGATAATCAAAAAGAACAATGTTTTTGTACAATTGGATCCAGACCAAGGCTAATGTTATGTTTTCAAAAGATACTTAAGAATGTTTAATCATTGGAGGTTAAAGTCTCAGAATTTGATCATTATCAGTTAAATATTTTAAAAGCAAGTCACAATTCTCCTCAAAATCTTTCAAAAACAATTTAAATCAATAGAGATCACAAATCTCAAAGGATTTGAAAATTGTGATCGGGGGAGAATTTGTGATTTAAATTGGATATAATCTGATAATTCAATAAGTGGTTTTATAAAGATAATAACAAACACTCCTCCTTACATGTGCCAAACGATTTCAAATTTTCCATGCACATGTTAAGGGGGAGCATCTATCTCAAATCAAAAATGTTAGGAATTAGAAAATTTCATAGTGAAGAGTCGGTCACCCCAAATATTATCTAGCATAAGTTAGCTCGTAGACATGTCTTTTGTTACGTTATTTAGTAGTTTATTAGTTAGTTTGTAGCGTATAATAGTTTAGTGTAACTCCGTGGAGGAAGGACGGGTCTTTACCCACTGTATGCCTGATCCACAGTCCGACAGGAGGACGTATGCTTTGTAACTATAAATACCCCTTCCATCCATGGAAGGGGTGTTGCTTCTTGAATCTAACCTTTCATATTTGGTTAAACAACTCTCTTTCAAGAAACATCCTCTCAACTCTCTTCATCTCTTTAATGGCTTTCTTGTATCATCATAATCCTAGACCACCCGAATCATCAAACAACATAATATTCACGATCCTACAATTGGCATCAGATCCAGGTTTTGTTGTTTTTGGTGTTTCGTATGGTCTTTTTAAGCAGTTTGTAGATGCGGTTTGATATGTGGTTTTTGTGCGATTTCATTAATGCGGTTTATTTGTTACTCGTGGTTTTATATTGATTTATGGTGGTTGTCAATACATGTTTAAACTGTTTTCTACTATGTTTATGAATCTGGAAAATGTTTTTTCCTATCTTTGTGGTTAACAGATTTTATACACGTATGGTATCCTCTTATTTGGTCAAAGTCCAATAACTTTTACAAAGTTTTAACTCTACTTTTGTGTCCATTTTTGTTGGTCCAAAACAGTGGTAAAATTTATGACTTTGTACCAATATGTGAGTCATCTGGTCATTCTTGGTCAAAAACGGGTCCAAATGAAGCATTCTTCATGCTTTATATGGGTCAGATTTTGGTAGTTAATCATAAAGGTCATAACGGGTCAAAACAGATGGGTCTTAATGAAGCTTTTATGGGTTTATACTAAATGGTCTTGTGCTTTCTAGGATGCGAGTTGCTGTTTTAAGTCCAGATTCTTTGTATTAATAGCGAGTTGTATACTCTCTGTCTATATTCTAAGTACCCTATGCGAGTTGTGTTGTAAAATGCGAGTTGACTTTTGAGTCAACTCAAGTCAAAAGCGACTTGTGATGTTTAAGAAATATGCGAGTTGTGTATAGCTAGTTGGGTAAGATGCGAGTAGATAACAGATGCGAGTTGATAAAAGATGCGAGTTGTGAAAAAAAAACTGGGTATGCGAGTTGTGTCAAAAACTGATGCGAGTTGTGTCCTAGCATTTTTGAATGCTAGTTGTTAAAAACGTTTTTGCAAAACATGCGAGTTATTGACCATGATAACCATACATGCGAGTTGTTTTTTAACACTTTCACATGAGAGTTGTTGACCATGATGACCATACTGCCACAAGACTTATATGTGACTTCAGGTCAATACAACAACCATCATCAGTCCCATAAAACGTACAATGAAAGAATGCAAAACATGAACAGATCCAAATCCAACGCTTTCCTACCGCAACTCAATCAATCCCATCTCCAACATCTATTCTAAACCAAGACACGAATCAACCATGACTCAAAAACGAAAATTAAAACATCATCTCAAGATCTCAGCTTGGACTCAATTTTTTGTAATATCTTGTTAAGAATGTTTTAATTGAATCCTCATCTTCATCGATCTATGTGAAGGCTATGCCTCCTTTTTTATCCGAATATTTAAAGTAAAACGAATTATAACAATAATGTTATATCATTTCTTTAATTTGTTAATAGACCAAATCAAAAGGAATAAATCAAGAATCGAAATAAAACCTACCCGTTACCATCCATGTGGCTTTGATGTTGTGCCTCTAGCCATCCCTGTGGCAAGATCAACATTGAAAGAAGATATTTGATGCCTTTGGTTGCGTTTTTGATCATTCTTGTTATGTGGGTTTATTATTGTATTCGATTGATGAGAGTGGTATGAGACTTAAGGATGATTGAATTTTGTCTATGCGATTTGATGGTGCAGACATGTAACTGGAGGGAGGCGTATTATCTTGATAAGGATTAGGGTTTGATGTGAGATTATTTAGGAGAGTGGCGATACAGTTGAGTGTTATTGTAGGACCTTACTTTTATCAACCTTATCACAAACCCAACACTTATATCTCGTTAACACAAACACAAACTATGCGTGAAGATGAAAGAAATAAAGATAAGAAGAGATGGTGACTTGATGTTAAAACCGTGTATGTGAGAGGATAAGATAAACACAATAAAGTTGTATATTCCAAAGGAAAAACACACACACACACACTTTCAAGCACACCCCTCAAATGACCATTTGAGGGGTATTTATAGTACAAGTAACAAGTTGCCCTAAAGGCTTTCTATGGGCTCGAAATGGACTTGGATTGGGCTTGGGATACTTAAGCTTATAAACGGCTAGCTTAGCGTATCTTTTAACCAAATAGCTTATCCCAATCCACGAGCCCGTTGACTATTTGTTGGGTCTATTATAGATTTGATGATACAAAACAAGAAGAATGAAACATGAAGGACTAAAAGTGACAAGAAGGGAAACTACAAAAAGATGGAGGATTTGGAAGATTCTAGAAGATATGCTTAAAAGAATATTTAGTTTCCTAATTGTATTGTTTCCTAATTATATTATGATTCCTCTTGTAAACCCTAGATGTCTCTAGTATATAAAGAGACATAGGGTCATTAGTTTTAGAGTACGTACAAGATGTAGACGTCTAAAGGGGTGTGTGTGTGCGAACCTAGGCGTAGGGAAAACGCCTAGGGTTTAGTTAGTTAGTGTTAGATCAAGTCTTTGATCTTTATTATAGTTAATTAGTTAGTTTATGATAATGAAAAACCGTGTTCATAATAATGTTGATTCTATGTTTGAATATTCCGCTTTCATTATTATGTGTTCTTAGATATAATATTAGACCTAGTCTAAGAGTTACAACGATCTTAACAATTGGTATCAGAGCCTGGGGCTCGTGATATCTAGGATCTACAAGGTTTTCTTGAAGAAAAAGGAAGAAAAATTCGAAGCTGTCAAAAATTCGTAATACTTCTGCAGCACTGTTTTAAAAACGTCATAACTTTTTATTGAACCGCTGGATCGGGCTAAAATTCGAACTGGAGCTTCTTGGTATATCTATCTTTAATCTCACTGAAGGGATTGTCAATCGGAGCTCTCAATCAAAAGTTATAAGTTGTCGAAGTCTGCTGCTGATTTTTCGTAAGGTTACAACAGCACTGTTTTGAAACGATCATAACTTTTTCGTTAACCGTTAGATCTTAACGAAATTTTTGGTGGATGTTCTCTTTATACTCATCTAACTTTCCACCGAAGGGATCTTCCATCTGAGGTTTTATGTGAAAGTACTGCTGTTTGGATTAAAGTACTGTCGATTTCGAAAGTACTGCAGATTCAAGTTTGAAAGTACTGCTCATGTTTCAACGTACTGCTGATGCTTATATAATCTAAGTACTGCTGCGAGGTACTTCTTAAAGTACTGCTTATGTTCACAAAGTACTGCAGATTTTATTGAAAGTACTGCTTCTCGAAGAGATTTGGAATTAAGGGGAAGTCGAGCATTATTATTGTTATGGTTTTTGGATGACACACATACACAGGTTATTGTTCACACACACAAGGAGTTTGGTTATTTGTTCTTAAACGTTTTAAAAGGCTCGGTTTGGAGATTTATTGAAGAATTGATTACGAAGAGGATTATTTATCACTTATTTGAAGGTGAAGTGGAATTACTTGGTTTGTGTTCTTATCATCTAGCTTGATGAATCTAGCAATGTGTGATTTTTCTTATGATGCTCTATGCACACATTGGCTATCACTTGAAGGAGTTACATTGTAGTGCTCAGTGTCTCATACTAGTTGAGGATTCTTGTTAAGGGATTGCGGTCTACTTATATTTGGTTCGTATAAGTATGGAGTTCCGTGGATAGTAAAAGATTTAAGACACAAGTTTGGGAAATTCTACTTCTTCATCAAATTCGTTATACTCGGTTTTCTTCACAAGTGATCATTACATAAAGCCTACAGATTTTGAAGAATCAAGAAGATGGTTAACATATGGATTTTAGGGGAAGCTTATTGTTAAATGTTTAATCATCTACATGCATCACTCAAGGGGAAGTGTTTGATTTTTACTATTGATGATCATAATTACTACTCCTAGTTGAAGTTTTCTACTGTTTTGGATCCATTTTTCCTATGATGCGTAATGGTGGGCGATTTGAAGCATTGGAAGTCTTAGATTGGAAGTATGATATTGGTTCGTGGTGGTCAAGATCATTATTTGCATACGTACCCTATTTGGATAATAACAAAAATGGGAAGAGATGTTTGAGTGACATGTTTAAGTCAAGGGGAAGATTGTTTCATTCATGGTGAGATTTATTTATCTCAACTTCTGCTACTTCGTCTAGGGAAGTTCGTACAAGAATCGTGTTTGTTTTGTCATCATCAAATAGGGGAAGATTGTTGGGTCTATTATAGATTTGATGATACAAAACAAGAAGAATGAAACATGAAGGACTAAAAGTGACAAGAAGGGAAACTACAAAAAGATGGAGGATTTGGAAGATTCTAGAAGATATGGTTAAAAGAATATTTAGTTTCCTAATTGTATTGTTTCCTAATTATATTATGATTCCTCTTGTAAACCCTAGATGTCTCTAGTATATAAAGAGACATAGGGTCATTAGTTTTAGAGTACGTACAAGATGTAGACGTCTAAAGGGGTGTGTGTGTGGGAACCTAGGCGTAGGGAAAACGCCTAGGGTTTAGTTAGTTAGTGTTAGATCAAGTCTTTGATCTTTATTATAGTTAATTAGTTAGTTTATGATAATGAAAAACCTTGTTCATAATAATGTTGATTCTATGTTTGAATATTCCGCTTTCATTATTATGTGTTCCTAGATATAATATTAGACCTAGTCTAAGAGTTACAACGATCTTCACACTATTCTAGCACGATATCTAACACACGTTACAAAGTTCCTAAACGTGAATGACCATCACTTCTAATAAAACTATTAAGGCTAACAATCTCCCCCTAAGGGGTGGTCATTCAAATGATGCTCCACTTGATTAGGTCTTTACTTTTCTCGAGCTTGAACTTTGTGTGTAGATATAGAATAGTCTTGATTCTTTGTTCCTTCATGCTTTGTGATCAGATAATGTGGCTGTCTGCCGTTGTCAACTTCGTTGGTTAGGTATCTCCACGTCTTTCTCTACCATGCTCACACTTCTATTTGTCTTTTGGTTACCAATGAAGAAGTTCTCTAGTCTTTAAACTTTGTAGATTCTTTGACATTGACGAAGAATCATCTTTAACTTTGAGTAGCCTTTGATTATGATGAGAACTTTCATGTGTTGTTGGTATGAGCATGTAGAGAATCTGCACGATCCATCCGCTCCGGAGCTTCCATAAGAAGAAAACATAAAAACAGGTTAGTAATAAGCGGATTCCGGCACTTACAAGTTTGAATTTCGAGGGTGTTAACAGCATAGTGTGAAAACACGTCTCTAATTCTCACAGAGGCCGTTCCTGAACTGGAGTCCCACAAGTAAGATAACGCGATATACCGAAGTACATCTACAGTTCAGATGAGTCGCTGAGGTACACCGAAGCATCACCCCACGACTGTAGACCGTTTGAGACACACTAAGCGTAATCCACGGGTAGTTACCGAAGTGATCTGCTGTCAGGGCTGCTTGATGTTGACCCTGGCAGGAGTTTCCATTCAATCACTGAAGATCACAATTGTGAAACTTCTCATAAATGTTCTGGCAGATTGCTAAGATCTGCGTAGGACTCTAGAATATATCACGTGTCCTTATTGATGAACAACAAGCGATGTCATGTCAAGTGTTCCTATGAGATCTTTTGATGAATCTCGTGGCTCTAGACTCAATAGTGCATTTTTGGTTTTCCTGAGCGGAGACTAGGGAGAGGGTCTCCTTCTTCAATACCAACGATCTCTAAGAGAAAGTCGATAGATTATGTAGGGTTCCCAGTGAGAATGAAACAAATCCCTTTTGAGAGGAATTGAGTGGCTAGAATGTTTAGTGCAGTGCGTCACTGGGTCCATGACGTCTTTGTCTTCAATACCAGTGTCAACTAGTGACAACTAGTAGCAGATGAATTGAACCCGGTTTCTGCCCTAAGGTTGATTATGGAGGGCTATTTCTTTTCACCCTTTATTTTACATTTCTTTTTAATTCTTCAACCCCTTCTTTCTCCTTTCTCACATTATTCCTTTTTTTTTCAATCATTCCTAAGGACTTCTAATACTAACTATTGGTGATGTCCTTGGGTAGATCCCTCCGGCTCTGGCGGATCATAGGACAGATTTCCTATCCTTAGTCACCTTATAACTCCATGACTGTCCCATGTTGCCATAAAACCATTTTTCTTGAAAATCTCTCAGAGTGTTTATGATAGAAAACATGTTTGAGACACTCCGAGAGTTTTATATTTTCAGAAACACTCCCCCTTCACATGTGCTTATAAGTTTTGACAGAAATCTGCACAGTGAGAGTAGAGTTCGCACTTTTTGAATTGATCGACTTTAAATGAACAAGACCGATTCGAGACACGTTTACATCACTAGTGAACTAGCTTGAAATTATTACCCGTCCTGGTCAAGTCCATAGAAAGTTTCTCGAGATGGTACATATACTGACTATGATTCCCGTCAATTCATTGGTTCCGTCTGAGTCGAGCTCATTTTGATATTCAAACACCGATCATTAAACATTTTGATCACGTCTCCTCCCCCTCAAAAATAGCATAATCGTGATATTTTTTATATCAACGGATCAAACAACATTTTAGAATCTTTTGGGGAGACAAACGGATATGATTTAAGCATGAATTTGGAACATTTAGTTTTATACCCCCCCTTTAATAAAACATAATCAATTAAAGGGTTTTAGAGGGAGTTATCTTGAGCACAAAATATTTTGAAAGATTTTGAAAAATCTTTTTGAACAATCTTGAAAAAGTGCTCAAGATGATGATGATTTCTCACCATTTTTAAATGTAGTGCACTGAAGCGTACACTAGTGATTTTCATTAAAAAGCACGAGTTTTGATTTGAAAATAATCAAAAGTCATCATTTCGATCCGGGTTTCGTACTGATGTATACGAAAGCCATTATTGAAGAAATTTTGAGAAACGACATGTTTTGGAAAACAATTAAAGAACTCTCGCTCAAGCATCTGTACATGCCCGTATCATTGTTGAATGACATTTCTAGAAACGTACAGAATATCGATTATACGAGAGACATGTCGTGAGAAGAATATTTTTGGATTTTATATTTTCTATTGTTTTTGTATTTTTGAAAGTTTTATATTTTTATATTTTGCTTTTGATGGTTTTTCAAATTTTGTATTTTGTTTTTCAAAAATATTTACAGCGAAGCTTTTTGGAAAATCATTTTCAATAAGAAGATTCGAGAAGACGTTCTAACTCCTCAGGGGTTAGGCTTCGCATTCCAATTCGTCAAACTAAATAGTCAAACCTTTCTTTTGGAAGGGCTTTAGTTAATAGATCGGCGAGTTGGTAATCAGTTGATTCGTGCTAAACCGTCAAGTTTTCTCACGCAAGCTGACCACTTGTGAATGGCCAACTGTAAGAAACTTAAAACAGTTCAGACACGAATGCAATGAAGATCAGGGGAGTATAGGGTTTCCCCGGGTCGTTATGTCCCAGCGAGCTATGCAATGGATCACCAAACGTATAGTGATCGAGAAATTTGAATGAGAAAAGAGATCTGATTTATTATAACTACAGAAAAAGTTTATAAATTACAGAGGCTTAAATGCAAATTAAAGAAAATTAAAAAGATAAAATATATTAAATAAATGTTATCACTATTTGCAAAATGATGTTTTTGATTTTATGTTTTTATAAAACTGAATTAAAAACTACGCGATGTACAAATGAAAATATGAAACTGAAGCAGTATTAATCCTAAAAATATGAAAATGATATTTTTACAACCCTAATGATAAAAGAAAATTTATAGAAAAAGAAAATTATTTTTATAACTAATTATCTAATTATTATTAATTAAAAACTATTTTTAACTATTTAATAATAGCCTAAAATACAAGAAAATATGAAATAAAGCTAGAAAAATAAAATTTTGACTTGGAAAAATCTAAAATAACAAAAGAGAATTTTCAAAACTATTTTTGTATTTTTCTGATTATTTTTCTATTTTTTTATGAATTAAAAACTATTAAAAACTACTTAAATTGCTTAAAAATACAAATTTAACTAAGAAAAATCTAGAAAAATATTTTTTTGACTTTTTATATTTATCTTAACTTAAGAAAAATGAAAACTTATTTTTTTGAACCTTTTCTGAATTATTTGTATTAAATGCTAATTAAAAATGCTTAATAACTAATTTTAATTAAGAAAACTAGTAAACTGACCTAGAAAAATCTGAAAAATTCAAGAAAAGTCTAAAATAATGTTAAGAATCCAGGAAAAATAGAAAAACAGTAACTTGTGTGCAAGAATAATGGACTGCAATCTCAAGTGCTTATAAATAAGCACTTATAATAAGCCAACAACCACAAACAAGCACCAAACTGAAACAGAAGCTATATTATGCTACAATTACCCAAATGCAACTAATAACAACAAGCCTTAACCTCTATTTAGCTGAATACACAGATTTGATGATTTTGATTTCAAGTGATAAAAACAGTTTCCAGGTACTACTTGCAACCTAAGAATAAGCACTCAAATAAGCTAGAAATCAAATACCAAATATGGAGACCTAAACTAGACCTGGTTGGGACCTTACAAACCAAATATCAGACCAAAGTGAGCTAAGGTGAGCCCTGTGCAAGCCTTGCACAAAACCTGTTCACACTCAGTTAATACTGAGTGTGTACAGGGCACTTAAGCCCATATTGACAAGCCATTTTGAGCTTATAAAAAAAATTACAAAAATCTACTAAAATGGTGATAACAAAATAGACCAGTTGAAGTTTATTAACCTACAATTTCCACTTGATTTGACTCAGAAATGAGTCCAAGAAAATTCAACTCAGTTGGGCTCAAATCAGATTTTTCATGTTTTGACTTTTTGAAAGCAGTTGAGATTATTTGACTTTGGTGAGATTTGAGCTCAATTTAAGGACTGATTATGAAGTATTATGATGGAATGGAACTACTAAAAGCTATGTCTATGAATTTTAAACATAAAACAAGAGTTTGCTCATCCAAAATCTCAACAGTGAAGCAGTTTAAGACATATTACATGAAATTTTGAATTTTGATAGTTGCAGGCACAATTTATTGACAGATGTGAGTTCAAATGAGCTTTACAAACTTAGAGCAACAAGAAACTACCACTGACTAAACTTCTAACACAGTTTAAGTAGCAAATCCAAACACTATTTTACCAACTGATAAGCAATTTTAAATGAGCTAACTACTAATCCAACTTGTTTCAATGATCAAACTAAGTTTAGCCAACCTAAATACACCTTAATTAACAGATTCCAACTACTTAAGACTACAAACACAGATTATGCAAGAACCTTTGAAAATGACTTACAATTTGTCCTTAGCCACAATGGCTTGAAATCAAAGTACCAATGAACCTCTAACCTATTTCTATCAACCCCATAACTCTGAATCATCCCATTTCCATTTCTGCATCAACCATTTTCCATTTCATACCCATTTCCATGCTCAATTGACTTTCTTTGACCAAATTCCAAAGATGCTTGAAACTTGAATACAAGCTTACAAAAAGCTATGAGAAGCTTATATAAGCTTATATGAGCTTATAAATAAGCTGCTAGAGATTTGAACATAAGAAATTGAAACTCAAATTTACAACAGTGGACATAAAATATGAAATGTGAACTAAAACTTGAATTGAAACTTGATAAGAGTTTTAATACACTGAAACTACTGAGTTTGACACAAATTAACTTGAAATTACAATTAAGAAACTATTTAAGACATGATAAGATTAAAACGAAATACAATTTAAAAAATAAACTAAGTGCTCTATCTTCCTCCTCTCTTCTTCCTCTTTTATACACCAAACTTCTTTCTCTCACTACTCTGAGTGCTTCCCAGCAATAATCTGAACCATAGGATAGCTAGAATAGATCTTGGCCGTTTAATTGGTTTTGGCGCCAAAACTTGTACAAGCCAGTTGGGGGTTGAGTGCATGGGTAAGAGAGGCATTTAATGCTTCTTGGAAGGTTGTTGAGGAGGGGGGGAACAAAACATGGAGTAGAGTGGAGCTTTGTTGGTGGCTGGTTGCTGGTTTTGCAGAAAAGGAGGGAAAAAGAAGGAGGAAGGGGGCGTTTGCAGGTTTGGTTTTTTATATATTAAAAAAGGACGAGGTTCAAGGTGGGGGTCAAGTTGGTAAGGGTCCAAAGGCTATGGCAGGGGTCAAGGGTTTATGACAAGGGTCCAATGGGTTTAGGCTTAATAATAACAAGGACCTTTGTTGCAAATTCTGAAAATACAAGGACCTAGGCTGCCATTTTCACAAAGTTGTTCCAAGGGACAAAAAGTGACAAGTTTCAATATTACAAGGACCAAACTTGACATTTTCAATTTTCCAAGGGCCATTTTTGCCAATTTTGAAACTTGGAGGACCAAACTTGTAATTTCTCAAAACTTTTGATATTTTTCACCAAAGGACTAATTTTGACAAGTTATGATTTTAAAAGGACCTTTGGTGATTTTTTTTTAAAATAAGTGCCTAGGGACTGATTTTGCCATTTTTTGAAAGTCGGGGGACTGAAACTGCCAATTATGCAAACTTAGCTCATTTTTCATCTGATTTTAAACATTTTGCATCTGAAACATATAAAATGCAACTTTGAGATATTTTCAGTATTTTGATGCATTTCTGAGCATTTTTAAACGTTTTGCAGTTCAGATTTAACCAAAAATGATGAGTATTTACACACTCATCAATCCCCCACACTAAACTATTGATAGTCCCTAGCAATCTTTTGAGAAAAACTTAATTGATTTGAATCTCTTTACCAAAAGCCATTACTTCTGGAGTAGCCAAATGTTTCAGTTCAAGTAAGAACCATGGTACACTGATAACCATGTGATTTTGAGCAAACCACCAGCTTCCAACGGATTTGATTTGTCTTTACCAGAAGCCGTTTGCTTCTGGACTAGCCAACTCTTAGATAAATTATCAATATTATCTTTGGTGACCTGATTACCAATTATGGTTTTTCCACTGCCTTTACCACAAGCCATAAACTTGCGGGCTAGCCAACTCTTCACCTTTAAGGATATGGTGAGCTGAATACCATACAATTTTGGGCAAATTGCAAGCCGTCAACGGATTTGAGATATCTTTACCAAGAGCCGTTTGCTCCTGGATTAGCCAATCCTTTTGTTTATTAGATAAGGCGGACTGATAACCAGATGAGTAAGTGCAAAACACTTGCTCCAAAAAAAAATTTTGGCCAAAAATGGGGGAATTGGGCGGTATAATTACATGATAAAATTCGTGAGAATTCCCCCCCACACTTAGAAATGAATATTGCCCTCAATATTCAAAGTACCGGCGGTTATGCCGAAACATAGAACGTAAAAGGGAAATACTACGGCCATTATTTGAAAGGGTTTTTTTTTTTTTTTTTTTTTTTTTTTTTTTTTTTTTTTTTTTTTTTATACACAACATGTGGGGCAACCCCCCCCCCCCCCCACACTAGGGTGGTAGAAAGATAGAAAGAAGTCAGAAATATGGGTGAAAACCCATATGGCATGCTACTGTTTTTGATTCCCGAGTCGCTAGCTTGACTCGATCCCCGCATTCATTGGTTCATGGGGAAAGTTTGTAAATCCGGGACAACCACAGGAGGAATGTCCTCTCCAAAATAATGCTTCAACCGATGACCATTCACTTTAAAGTTTGGACCATCGGGTTGAGATAACTCAATGGTTCCATATGGAAATACTTTAGTGATGGTAAATGGTCCAGACCAGCGGGATTTTAGTTTTCCCGAGAAAATCTTCAATCTTGAGTTGAAAAGAAGGACTCGATCACCAACGTTGAAAACGCGGTTTTTGATTTTTGAGTCATGAATCTTCTTTGTCTTTTGTTTATAGATCAAAGAGTTCTCGTATGCTTGATCACGGAGTTCAGTTAATTCATTCATTTGAACTTTCCGATGATCACCAGCTGTCTGAATATCAAAGTTGGCATGCTTCAAGGCCCAGTATGCCTTGTGCTCGAGCTCAACCGGCAGATGACATGCCTTCCCGTACACTAGCCTATATGGAGTACACCCGATGGGTGTTTTATAAGCTGTACGGAAGGCCCAGAGTGCGTCATCTAGCTTATCCGACCAAGAGGCACGGTTTTCGCCAACCGTCCTCTCCAAGATTCTTTTAATCCCCCGGTTGGAAACTTCCACTTGCCCACTTGTTTGGGGGTGGTACGCAGTAGAGAGACGGTGAGTTACACCGTACTTTTGCATGACTCTATCGAATTGGTCATTGCAAAAATGCGTACCACGATCACTGATTATAGCTCGTGGAGTTCCAAACCTAGCAAATAGGGATTTTAAGAATTTCACAACAACTCGGGCATCGTTGGTAGGCAAAGCCTTAGCTTCAACCCATTTTGACAAGTAGTCAACGACCACGAGTATGTACTTATTACCGCGAGAAGAAGGAAATGGCCCCATAAAGTCAATACCCCAGATGTCAAAAATCTCACACACTTGAATGGCGTTTTGCGGCATTTCATTTCTTTGTGAGATATTCCCGTGACGTTGACAAGCGTCACAGGTTTTGACAAATTCATGGGCATCCTTGTAAATCGTGGGCCAATAGAATCCGGAATCAAACACCTTCTTGGCGGTGTAGTTGGGGCTATGATGTCCCCCAGTAGGTCCAGAATGGCAAGCCTTGAGAATGTCAATAGCTTCCTGACCATACACACATCGCCTGATGACTTGATCCGCGCAAATTTTGAACAAGTAGGGGTCGTCCCAGAAGTAATGTTTCACATCTTTAAAGAATTTGTTTTTCTGTTGGGACGACATCTCTTTCACCACAAAGTTACCCGCATGGTAATTTGCAAAGTCAGCAAACCACGGGGTAGAAGAGTCTCCACGAAAAGAAACCACATTGAGTGTTTCGAGAGGAAATGTTTCATTTATTTCCTTTTTCTCGAACACATTTTGGTGAGGGTTTTCTAGACGGGACAGATGATCGGCAGCTAGGTTCTCAGCTCCTTTTTTATCACGTATAATGATATCAAATTCTTGTAGGAGGAGAACCCAATGGAGCAATCTCGGCTTTGCATCTTGTTTTGCAAAGAGATATTTGAGAGCCGAGTGATCCGTATACACCACGCATTTGGTCAAGATAAGGTATGGCCGAAATTTCTCAAACGCATACACCACAGCTAATAATTCTTTTTCTGTAGTGGTGTAATGGGTTTGAGCTTCAGTCATAGTTTTACTTGCGTAGTGGATAGGCTGAAAATGCTTGGTTTTGCGTTGCCCCAAGACTGCACCGATAGCAAAATCACTTGCATCGCACATGAGCTCGAAGGGTAAATCCCAGTCGGGGGCAACTAGAATGGGTGCTTCCGTAAGCTTTTTCTTCAATGTTTCAAAAGCTTCGATGCACTTAGGAGAAAAGATAAAAGGAGCATCTTTTTCGAGAAGATGGGTCATAGGCCGAGCGATTTTAGAGAAATCTTGAATGAATCTACGATAAAACCCGGCATGACCTAGAAAACTCCTAATACCTTTGACGGTAGTAGGATGAGGCAGTTTAGCAATAACATCAACTTTTGCTCTATCTAACTCAATCCCATTATTTGAAATCTTATGGCCAAGGACTATGCCTTCTTTGACCATAAAGTGGCTCTTCTCCCAATTTAGAAAAAGATTGGTGTTTTCACACCTTTGAAGCATTTTGTCTAAATGGGAGAGACATGTATGAAACGAGTCCCCAATGACCGAGAAGTCATCCATAAACACCTCCATTGTTTCCCCGATCATGTCGTGGAAAATTGCCATCATACATCTTTGGAACGTGCCAGGAGCGTTACATAGGCCAAAAGGCATACGTCTGTAGGCAAATGTTCCGTATGGGCAGGTGAATGTGGTCTTTTCTTGATCCAGCGGATCAATGGGGATCTGAAAGTAACCCGAGAAACCATCAAGGAAACAATAGTATTCGTTCCCTGCTAATCTCTCAAGCATCTGGTCCATGAAGGGTAGAGGAAAATGGTCTTTACGGGTGGCTTCGTTTAACTTGCGATAGTCAATGCACACACGCCATCCCGTAACCAATCGAGTTGGAATTAACTCGTTTTCTTCATTTGTGACAACAGCAGTCAGGGTAGGTGACACAAGGTTTTTTCCCACCGTATTGACAACAGTGTTTACTTCTTTTGCTCAATTAAGGTTGAGCTAACCAATGCCCTACCGCACACACGTAAC